>JAQQRF010000053.1:0-399479 GCA_030523145.1 Trissolcus brochymenae | reverse complement strand
ATATGTATATATATAGATATATATATATATATATATATATATATATATATATATATATATAATACCACGCGTTTAATCTTCTGTGAATTGTTTTATTTCAACTTCAGATAACACGCGTTATTTTGATTTGTGGTGCACCAAGGATGAAAACGAGAACAATTCGGTCGGAGCACTTTGTTTTGAAATCAATTAGACAATTTTCTCAAGAAGCAATGCAAAACAAAAGAACTATTTACATAAACTGATCAGTCGGCTTGAACTCAGGAATAAGTGAAATTCTTTTTCAATTAGTTTTCAACTTGAGGATGATTTTTAGAAAATTTTATTTTTATAATGAAAAAAAACTGAGATTAACAAATGATCGTTTTCTTATTTTTATCATGCTCTTTAATACAATATATATTTTTTGTCGCAATTTTTTCTTAAATCATCTTTTTTAGTGATCACATTTTTGTATAAAAGTGATTGAGAAATTATGCTTCAGTTCAATAAATTCATAACGTCGCATTTGCGATAGCATCAATTTTCAGTTTTAAATCCAAGTGAAACTCAAGTTCTAATTATTTTTACCTCAAATTTCTTAGTATCTCGAGAAACGTTCATTAACGGTCGTAATAACGCTTGAATCCACGTATCAGGATTATATCTATTAATAAATAAATTTTAAAGATCTAAATCACTTTTTATTTTGTCGAATCAAAATAAAAAAAGAAGAAATTTCTCTTTTAATTCCAATTATCCAAATTAAAAATAGTTTCATAATCTTAAAAAAACCGTTCAAAGAAACAAACGAAAAAATTTACACTTACATTTTATAATATTGTTTTGATTTTACTTAAAAATGTAATAAAAAAAACAAAATTTCAAAGAACCAGATGGTTTAAAGGAATCGTTCTAATGATTTCTAAAACCGCGGCAATGTTGTAAGAGCATTCTGATAAAATAAATATTTATGCATGGCCGTCAAAAACTCATAACTGTGACCGACTGCGTCTCACATCATTCAAGTTTATATTATATCATTTTCATTTGTCGCATCTTGAATATTTGATAGCATCGTTGACTATATACTCCAAGATTTCTACATAACTTTTGCATTCATTGTTGTTGCTGTAAATATATATATATACGAACTAAGAAATGTCTATATTATTTGTCATTTATAAGCTCTAACAAAAGCCACGTGGCGAAATTTAATTTTTATATAGCTTATTGTTCTTAAATTATGAACAAAGTCAGTCAGTTGCTCCGTTGTTGCATAGTGTAAAGACGGAGCAGGTATATGATCGAATCGAAAAACAAAAAAATTGCAAAGAGAGACAACACAGAGAAGATTTTCCGAAAGTTTCATATTGATATAACTCAATTCGTCATTGATTTTGCAATTATATATTTTTATTCAATATCAAAAAGTGCCGGAGATGTTCCTTTTCAATTTCATGTTTGCAATCAGATTATGACATCGCCAGATCCGCAGATAAAAATCAATTGATAAATAATCAGTAACAAAAGTTATTAAAGACGATTGTAATCTCTGATAAAATGATTTCGGACAGAGGGAACTGTCGAGAACTGGTGTGTGAGAAAAATAAATGGGTCATTATTATGAAACCTGCGCATGTTCGAATCCGTCGAACGCGATAGTCCAAGAACCAAGCGCACACACGCGCAATAGACAGATTAAAGAACCAGAGTGTCGTACATACATGGAGACTTTCAGTTGGGCCACGTATACCAGTTTCCGTAGAGCTATTTCATCGTAATATATAGACATATATAGGCTGGACATAGCATCAGCCTGTTATCTATAGATATTGAATAAGATAATTCGAGTGCGAGACGATCGACGTAAAAATATATAGATGCGCTCAAACACGAAAACCTTTTTTCCTTTTTTTATCGACTTTAAGTTTGCAATGCTAAAACAGACACAGGATATGTAATCTCATCAATACCTCAAAAAGCTCGAGGATGGAACATTTACAAAACTAATTTCCTTTTTTTTAGAACGGACTTTTAAAAAATGAATGATCGGTGTTTTTCAAGAGAGGAAACGGTTGGTTCAGTTAGCTGCGCGTCAGAGGCGAGTTTTACGATAAGGTATGGCAAGGAAGAGGGTAGGTTGGGGTGGTTACGGGTGGATAGTCCAAGGTTGTCAGGGTTACAGCTCTCGAAACACAGTAACCAAGCGCCATCTTTGATGAGCTCTCTCGCGTGGGTGTATCCCAGCAAGAGGAGAAAGAAAGGAGAGAATGAGCCAGCCGAGGGAGAGCGAGACATATGGGTAGCATGGAGAAATAGGCACGGAAGGGAGAGCACGAGAGAGATGAGCCGAACAGTTGTAAGGCTGCGCGATAAGGACGCCTAGCTCGATGCGACGAGACGGAGAAAGAGAGAGAGCAAGAGTGAGATAGAGCACTGAGCAGGCGTGATTGGTAGCGGAAGCTGATTGGTCGTGGGCGTTAGGACTCGCAAACTGGCTACGATTTTGAGACAAAGAGAGAAGAGATATAACATCAAAGTTACCGAGATGTAGCCCTCGGACCAATGGGGGCGCTCTGATCCGCCCTAGATTTTCGTATGCATCTTCCTGCGAATGCGCAGCATCTTCGATTTAGTCTACACCCTCGTCGACCGAACTCCAACATCTGAAAGGAAAGCCCAATGTGAAAGACGAAACTATGCTCTAAAAGCACAATTCAAAATAATGCCAGGAATCGTTATAAAATCATTGAAAAAGAACAAAGTTTAGCTGAACTTCAGACCGTACTATAGACGATAACTAACTAATGTAAATCTGACACGTGTTCATCGATGTGGAAAAAGTTTACTTGGAGAGACATTACCATTTATTTATATTCAATTACCATTTACATGCTGAGTATAAAGATGTTCAAGAGATTTGACATTTTTTTCCTTTCAATCTCATTTTAAGAAAGAGTTTTGCTGAATTCTATTGAACCGGGAAGTTAATGGAAGTCATTCAGTTCTGGATAGAAAAAAAAATTATCTGACTATAACTTTTAGCACGGTTTTACTATCATATCGTTGACTTTGATCTAAGAAACGATTTCTAATAGGAAAAGTGATTCTCAGTCACTGTAATTTAATGTGGAACAATTAAGTATGCCTATTGTTCAGGTTTAAATAATATTTGTCACAATTATTGCAGATGGGACGATAAAGTTTTTTTTTAAAGACACTTTTTTGTATACCAGGTGAAATTAAGTAGCTCGGATGAAAAAAAAATGTTGGTTTCAATGTTGAGCAGATTAGTGAAAATAAGTTAATGATTCATCACAGTGCGATGTATTAAAGTATTCATCATTATTATGTCACGTTGTTTAATTGATACTTAAATTTCGAAAAACGTTAATTTATCGACCAAAAAAAGTATGATTTAATTTTACAAAAGTAAAAAAAAAAAAAATTGGAACTTTCAAACAAAATTCATTTTTTTTATTTAAAAAGAGCAACGATTTCAACGTTAACTTTGGATGGTTGTCAAGCAGATACCAACATGTAACCGCAAAAATTAAGTTGATGAAATGTAAACGACATGACGGAACAGAATAGGAACGAATGACAATTCCGATCTGCGAAATAAAGTGTCTAAAGTGGTGGCGATAAAACACATTTTCTCACAAACCCAGTGGATTGTCGTTGGCTGTTCTGTGGCGGACAATTTGAACAATTGACATTCGCGGCACGTTCGATGGCTTACGACTCGCGCGTTCAGCCTCACCGGCGGAATTTATTTTCCCGTTATGCAAATCGTAAACCACGTTGTATACACTTGAGCTCGCATGTGTATTAGGACCCGGCTCCATAATCATTAGGTCAGTTGACGTAAACAAACGCCGCGATAAATTTGCCTCAAATTTATCTTGGCGCCAAGAGAAACTCACTTTATGAGATCGCGGTCGTCCATGCTTTGCATAAAGTCGCTTATGTAAATCAGACGTGAATGATAACCCAGTGGGTTATATGCCATAACATATACCAACGGCAGTGATTCCTGTACAATCGTTGAAGCAAAAAGTAGATTTTTGGAGTGCGGAGAAAGGTAAATGTCAATCATTGATGTTATACATAAATAATAACAGCCGGAGATATATTTCCTATCTGGTATATAGTCAGATCGATAAAACAAAGCTGCGCATGTAGTTCTCCATTGCAGATAAGGACTTCTCTTAACAAAGAAGAAAATCGTTATTTTCATTTCAATAAACCGGAGAGGAAAAAAAAACTTATCTCGCGACTTTAATTATTGATTGTTTCGACAAAATTGTATTTATAGATTAACCAATAAAAAGTAGTGTCAAATTTGACACCGTCTCGATGAGTCTAATTGGGGACACCTGATGATACCAACTCACATATTTATTTTTTGTTTCACACAGCAATCATTAGACGTATTACTTTGCTACCTAAACATCGTTCATGTTACAATGAACCATTAAATTTTTGAATCGCATTTGTGCATCGAACCTACATTAAATTTAAGGACATTTTCAAAGTACTCCTTACACTCAATTAATGTCACGCGAGCCACATTGATGGTTGAAAAATTTACTTGAACATTTCAGCCAAATATATAGACACAAAATCGATCATCATCAACGTCCCAGTAGGAATGAAATTATACAAATTGTTTTCAGCGTCAAAATTGATCTGTTAAAAAGAGTTGGCTTTATCGATCACTGGGAGTCACTTTGGTGCGTGTAAAATTCACTCCAGATCACAATCTCTAACGTCAATTTCTAACAGTCGGAAGTACCTTGCAACACAAAGGCAAACATGACTAACATTTGAAACAATCAATGTTTTTGTTTGGTGGAAAAAAAACTTGCCTGTTCGAGTGCAATGTTATTCATCTGTACTGTAGAGGAGGTTATTGATAAAAGTATGTTGCAATGCACTTCTCGAATTGCCAGTTCTGATAACGCCAATATATATATATATATCCCCAAGTATACCATTCGATTCCCCGCATTGCTTCAGGTATGTCATCTTATCTTTAGACCTTTGTATGATTCATTTGCGCTTTTTTTTCACCTAACTTTTGCTTTCATCAAAAAGGTCCCAAAGATTTTGGCCTCGTTGCAGTTGTATCGTTCAGTTGATGGAATACCTGAAATCAACTAGAGCAACTTAGAACATCACGCTCGCCATTAGAAATTGTTCGAGCAGTTACGTCACTTTACGCTTAGTAGTCACATAATGTTTCCCTCGGATTCTGCGACCGGTATTGCAACAGCGGCTCTAAACGCGCGCATCGTTACTTTCGCACGCGTTATTCGGTTGTAATTATCGTTGGAATTATAATAGGAAAGGCAATTTCATTGTGACGGTGAAAGAGAACGTTGTACAATTTTAAAGACTGACCATCACAGAGATTATATATTTTTTGTTTCTTTTTTTCTTCTCTCTTGTTTTCGTACAAATGCGACGTGCAATTTAATTGCCAGTCACGCCAAAGACTGTCACGAGTGTACGAAATGAGAATGAACCGATGAAAAGATAACATTGAACTGATTAAGATGGGAATGACATATTGTTAAGACAGAATAATTGTTTGTTTCAGTGTCGACGGATTTGAACCCAGGCAGACGTACCAATGAGACGCTGAACCTGACATCGTCAATGGTGAGTCAGACGTCCCAACAACCTTGAAAGCTTCGAGATAAATTCACCGCGTCCGAGAAATCCTTTTCGAGATAATACATTGATTACAATTTTTCCATGGTCGATCAAGTTCAAACACTACGCGTATATATTCTATCGTCACTTACATACATATCGATGATAAGTGACATATCAACAAACAAATGAAGCTCTTGTTTTGCTCACGTACAAACCACCAAAACGCAAATTGATCTCGTATAATATTTTGATTTCACAGATAACTGGGCGCGCGATTGCTTGTCGAATTTGTAACTTGATGCAGCCAACGTTCGAGGACCTGGCAGAGCATGTGCAACAGGCACACTTTCAGCTGCTGAACAACAAGGAATGCCGCGAGAATGAGTACGTTTGCAACCTGTGCGGGAAGATCCTGAGCTCAGCGAGCTCATTGGACCGGCACACTTTGGTGCATTCAGGCGAGCGTCCCTATAAATGTAATCACTGCAGCATGTCATTCACGACCAACGGCAACATGAACCGTCACGTGAGGAAGAGTCACCGAACGGCATCGCCCAACAGCGTCACCGACTCCGAGGAAGCCAGTGACGACTCCGGAAACTCGTTGCGAAGAAGTCATCTCGAGGAGGAATACAACAACAACGAGATCTCCAAGTCAATTGCGCTCAATTGCTCGAAGCGCAAGATCCTCACTTACGCTAAGGCCGATGACGAGATCAAGTGCAAGAGAAATCGCAGCGAGGAGCAGCTTGACGGCGACTCGCCGAGGTGCTATGTGTGCCGCGTGCGTTGCGTCAACGAGGCCTACTTGGACGAACACGTGAAGAAGCACCACCCAAGGTGCAAGAATTGCAAGCGAGTGTTCTCGGATGATTGCGAGATGCAGAAGCACCAGTATAGCTGTCGCGCGGGTAAGGACAGTGGCGAAAGCATCCGGGGTTTCCAGGACCTCACATTCATTGACTTCTCAACCGGCAAGTTTCCCACTATTGCTAGAAGCATGTGCGAAGAGAAGCTGCACCGTCCACCGTCGCGCGAGATCGCCAAGTACCAGTGCTACAAGTGCAATCATGCCTTCCCCTGTCAATCGGCGTTGGATGCCCACGAGAGGGACTGCGGCCTGCCCGTCCACGAGAGGCACCCGGACGAGGAGCTTTCCAACACGACCGAGTTCTTCGACGGGTTGCACCTACAAAACAAGGCGGCCCTGGCTGAGGCGAAAGAGGGCAAGGACCTGGCAGACATCCCGGCGATTCTTTCTGTCACATCGGGTTCCATCTTCCATAACCTGGCGAGATCTGACACGAGCACTCCGGACATCTGTCTGAAGAAAAACGGCCAAAATGCAGGTTCCACTTGTTCGTCTGGGACCCCGTCTTCAGACCATCACGAAGAGGAGATGCAGGACGACTTTGCACACGAATTCCGGAAGATGAAACTTAAGGGCGAGTTCCCGTGCAAGCTGTGCACGATGATATTCCCGAACCTGCGTGCTTTGAAGGGTCACAACCGGGCTCATATGAACGTCGGACCGAATGAACCGTATCCGTGCAACATGTGCCCGTACAACAGCACGGACAAGCAAACTCTGATCAAGCATCTGCGATCACACAATGGGGATCGTCCGTTCGAGTGCAAGGAGTGCCATTTTGCATTTACAACCAAAGCCAACTGCGAGCGACATGTGAGAAATCGTCATAACAAAACGGACAAGCGTGAGATCCAAAGCTTGATTCATAATCATCCGATTGAAGAGTCTCCTGTGGACAGTATCGCCGAGAAACCTCGCGATGACGCCAAGAAGACCCCAAAGATGGTCAGCGATCGGAACGAGTTGTTACGTCAAGCGTCACAGATCCACCTGCCCCCGCAGCCTCATTACCTGCCGACCCCGATTGACGCAAAGCCGATCTTATTGGCGCAGGAGACGCTGAAACGATCGATGCAAGCTGGCTTGTATGACATGACCATGATGAACCACTTCGAAAGCTCGAGCTTGTTCATGCGAGGACAGTACAACCAAAGACCGGAACCTGCCTTCCGAGGCGAGGAGTTGGACCAGCCGCAGAACCTGTCTGTTAGAATCGACAGCACCAAGAGCGAGGATGGTCGTGATTCCGCAAGCTCGGGAATCAACTCACCTCTAGTCAATGAAGCCAATGTTCCAGCCCACCAAAGAAATGAAGCTAGTCCATCGAGCATTTCCCGGGACAACAGTCTGAACGACGATGGGCCCCTGGACCTGTCGATGGACGTGTTAGATTTAAGTAAAAAGTCATCGGATAAGAAGAAGGTGACCAACGGCACATCTGAGAACGACAACAACAACACTTCCGCCAAAGACTCGGAGAACAACAACTCGTACCTCAACATCAACCAGCTTCTTTACAGTCAAGCTTTGCTGTCAGGAGCTACTTCGACCAACTTTCAAAACCTCTACAACAAGGAGTACATGCTCCGTATGCACATGAGCAACTCGCCCATGTTCCACTCGTACCTACTGAATCAACACTTTCTCAATGATTATCCATTGAAGGACACCATTCAGCAGAAGGAACTCGTTCGAGGGCTTCAAACCAGTGGCGGCAGTCTGGTCCAGTCGGTGATGGGAAACCCGGCATTTCCGAATTCGGCATCCTTGCCAATCGGATCGCTCACATCCATGGGCACCGAGCACACCAACAGCTTCAAACCGGTGAACTCGTCGCAGAGCGTGACACCAGTCAGCACTCAGGAAAATGTCAATTCTACGTCGCCATCCACCGCGAACTCCGTGAGGATGGTCCTCAAGAATGGCCATCTGATGCCCAAGCAGAAGCAACGAAGGTACAGAACTGAGAGGCCGCACGTCTGTCACATCTGCACGGCAAAGTTCACCCTGCGCAGCAACATGGACCGACACGTGAAGCAACAGCATCCTGCAGTTTGGAAGAAGAGACCCCGCAACGCGCGATCCAACAGAGGTCGTCCGCCATCTAGTCCCAGGAAGATGAACATTCGCATTCGCAGACCGGACACGTCCATGTCGCAGTCGTACGATGGGTACTATCAGGACATGGACCAGTCAACGGACACTGAAAATAACAAGCATTCGATTTCGAGTCAAGTCAAGTACGCCATCTTGGCTCAGCAGCAGAAGAATTGCAAGACCGAGCCAAATGAGTCGGACGAAGAGCTTGTCATTGATGAGGAACCGAACGACAAGGATTCCTGTGAATCGGTGGCCACTTCCGATTGCGGCTCTAGTATGCTTAAGGAGACGCTGCAGGCTGGCGAGAGGATCAACGAGATCAAATCAGAGGAGGTGTTCGATCTGTCCAAGTCGAGGTCGCACTGTGACACTGATAATAACAACGAAGACTGCGACAGATATGGCAATCCACTTCCCGGGACCTCCGGAACCAAAGCCGCGACTAGTTCAATACTGACCGTCAGTAGGGATACCAAAGTGATGCACCCCGAGGCTCGGGACATCGAGAACTGCGCCGTTGATCTGGCCAGTGTCTCTGACATCGTTGACAACGCGACCCAGCAGTATCAGCAATTTCAACCTCACTACATGAGCGAGGAAGAGGGACTGGTTGCCTCGGCCAGTGACGGCAACAACTCGTGCAGCGACGATAAGTCGCTTCCTGATTCCGTAAACTCTGCGAGTTCCAACCAGTCGGATATGTCCAGCAAGAAGAAGACGATGAAGAAAAAGAAGATGATGAAGAAGAAGTCAGCCTACTCGACTGCACCGAACCGAGTCAACTGTCCGTATTGCCAAAGACAATTCCCCTGGACGTCGTCCTTGAGGCGCCACATCCTCACTCACACTGGGCAGAAACCGTTTCGATGCAAGCACTGCGGTCTTCTGTTCACCACCAAGTCCAACTGCGACCGCCATCTGATAAGAAAACATCCGGGTAATGGTATCGGAGCAGCTGAGACACAAGAGACCATCAACACCAACATCAATAACAATAACAATGGGAATAACAATAATCCATCCATTCTCAACAACAACAGTGCCTTTGCCATGAGGAACGTCCCTGAACGGCCTTACAAATGCAACTACTGTCCAAGCTCGACCTTCTCGACCATCGGGAACTTAAAGAAGCATCAACAGTCTAAACATCCTCATCAAAGAAAATCGAGGTTGGTATACAAATTCGATCAAGCTTGAATTAAAAATTTTATTTCTACTCGAGAAAAGTTAGCTAATTGTAGATTCGTATCGCAGATCAACCACTCCATTGAGCGACCAACCCAACAGTCCCCAAGACCACTCAGTGAAGCAAGAGGATCAGAGCGAGTATGAGAGTTCGTCAACCACTTCGGACAATCCAGAGAACATCTCAACGAGCACGAACCCGGAACTGTCAAGTTCCAAGCTGATGGACGATTCCCCCAACAGCAACATGCGATCCAAAAGGTCTCCCAGGTCACCGTCTTCGCCGAACCCTACCGAGACTCCTTTCAAGTGTCACCTCTGCGACAGCGGCTTTGCCGTTAGGGACGACTGCCTGAATCACCTAAGTGTTAACCACACCGCCCAATTTGAGGAGCTCATCCGCAAAACGTCGTTCGACGAGGAGACTCGTCAGCGCTCCGCCAGTGACAACGAAGAGAGGCGATCGAAGCCTGATTATAGCCACAGAAAGGTGAACAGAGTTGTACGATTTGTTTATTTTATTTGTAATCTCAAATCATTTACAAATGCTAATTTGAATGATTCTTTTCAGGTCAAGTGTGCTTTTTGTCTTCGTCCTTTCTGGTCAGCTGAAGATCTAAGACGCCACATGCGGACACATACAGGTGAAAGACCTTTTACTTGTGACGTGTGCGGACGAAAGTTCACTCTGAAACACAGTATGCTTCGACACAGAAAGAAGCATAGCACCAAACACATCGAGAAGGCCAACATGAAGAAAGCTTTGGCAGAGGGCAACGAAGTTGGTTCCAACCTGTCCGTCATAGCCCCGAGAAGTCACCAGCAACTATCTATGTCCACGATCTTCGATAGCACCCGTGCTTCTAGGATTCGTGACAGGATCTCTCTACCGACCGTCACACCTGTGGCAACCGGTGACGCTGCGCCAAGTAGTTTGGTAACATTCAATCGCTACGAACAACTCAGCAACCTTACTGGGAGAATGGAGAACATCAACGTCGATGTTGATCCGAATGATAACGCGGACGTGGCGGACAATAATGATAATGATCTGATTTCTAACTTGTTAGGCATCAGAGATAAGAGTATTATTGATAAAGTACTCCAGGCAACGCCCGATGACGCTGCAAAGCTCCTAGGTGTTAAGGACAACCAGGAATAAACTTTTTGAGTTGACGGTAGTTGGAACAGGTTGAATTTATAGTCGATCTTATAAATGATTCAATTCTATTGCTTGTCGGCTCAAAAAATTTGCTGCCGATTTCTTTTTAATTGACAAATTGTTGATACTCTGTCAGTTAAAAAGAAAATGCTTAATCGATACCGACACGCTCGTTGGATCGTATTATTTTGCGGTGCACTCTCACAACCGTGCCTTGGACTAACCAATGTTGTATTTATGATTAGGCGAACAGCAGTTGTTTTTATTTTTACATAATATATTATCATTTTTACAATTTTGTTTATTTTGTTATATGAAAATGTCTAATTAAAATCATTTTCTATTTGTTATGATAATTTTCCTTTTTATACGATTGGTTTTTATTTATCAGGCAGACTGTGAAAATGAAGTTATACGAAAAGCGATCGTTTGTTAAATCGAAAATTAGTTGTTGATATTGTCTATACTCTTTTCGGTTGATTTATACTTTTGAAAAATTAATAGTCCACAAAAGTATGTAGTATTTGATTTTATGTGTCATTAATCATAATGATAATTCTAAGGATTATGAGCTTAACCAGTAAAGTAGAGTAATGTTTAAAATTGTACAATTTTTCCAAATTTCTGATATCTCGCGTTTGATTAAAAAAGTATTAATCGACTTTGTAAATTTCGTGTAAATAAAAGTACCATTTTTGATAGGTGTCTTGAAATTTAAATTATATAAATATCAACTTGTAAAGTACTTTAAGATTGAAAGACGAAATTTGAAAAATGAAAAAGTTTCAGTCGTTTTTCAAAGATATTTGAATAATTCCAATTCAGATTTCTGGGCATTTAAAATTGAACATATCACGAGATTGAAAATGAATCACTTCAAATTCTGTAATTACACACGAACGTTGAATTTTGTTCAACAAATTGCTGTTACAGATAAATTCAGCCACAAATCTTGATTTCACGCACCCTGTTTATTAGTTTTACTTCAAAAGCGTCTTTTTTCATTTTCACGCACTAAAATAAACTTTCAACAATAGTGCTTAACTTAATTATTCCCAGACTGTATAAATGATGAGAAACTAAAGTCCAAAGAATAAATCACTTAGTAATTCAGCTACCTAATATATACTAGCGAGTAGGAGTGATTGCAAAACCTCTGAATTAAAATCGAGATCTTACAATCCCTTCGCCATAGCATACGTGGTAAATATAATATTAAAAAAAAGTGTAAGCGATAGAATAAGCATTTAAGAACTGACTTCTTTCAATTAGCAATTAATCGATGTACTTTTTCTTGGGTTCTACTAATCTATAGCGTTCTTAATTCAATGTATATAAAAAAAGTTATATAAAAGTATTATCGAGGTCGTAAATTGTAAGCCCGAATTTAATGTGTATATATACAAAGATCTCTACGAATATCCGTTGCTAAATCTTCATCGTCTTATTCTACATTATGATGCATTTTCGAGAGAACCCATAGCAATTAAGATTATATACAAAATAGCCGCAAAAAGAATATTGTCATTCGGCGCAGCAAGGATACCCAAAGATATGTATTGTATGATATCATAGAAAATTAATGATATAAATATATTTGCGTAGAATTTACTGTACAGACCTGTGCGAATCTGTGACTTTGTAAATACGTTTTAAATTTATTTATTATCCACTGAATAAGGTTGTTCTCTTTTTTATTATTATTTCAAAGTGATGCAATACGTGTGATTTAAGATTATCGATTTCAACTGCGACTTATTGTATTTATTAAGATAAATCGATCTGATACAGGAGTAGAATTGAAGAGTGCATTGGTTCTTGGTATGTTTTTGAAAGTAGAAAACAAAATCTCATGGTACTAGAATGAAACTAGAAAACAAAGTCGCATGGTAATAATCAAACCCAAACTATAGTCGTATGGAAGAGTGTACTTTTGTCAAATGGCTATACCAGTTAATTTCTGAAATACATTTCTTGATTATGAATTTTAAGGTGCGCAATGAAATACAAATTCATGTATCTCAAGTTTCAATTTTCCTAAATATATGTGTAGACAAGAAAGTAAAAAAATGTGTGCATAACCAGTGCTTTAAAACTAAGTCGGATTTATGTGAGATGGAAATGCCAAAAGATATGGTTTTTGATCGATTGTTTATAATACATTATTTGTCACTATGTGCTAAGATGTAGCTTTTAAATTCTTCTTCCACTTAATGTTAATTATCTTATGTTGAATCAAGTCATTTGCCCCTATTAATTTACAAAGCCTAGTTGATTAAAAATAAAAAAAAAACAATCATAATTATTTATGAATATTTTTTTGAAACTTATGGTTGATACGTTCTGTTGAACTTTTTGATTTTGAAAGCTGCACTCTTAATCCGGATTGACAGTTGCCAAGTTTCGAATGCCGCTGTATATCAACATAGTATATTACACGATTTAAATATGTGTACATTACATAGTCTGAAATAAAAGCAGAGATAAAGATGATTAAAAATATTTTGTTTTCGTGTTATTGTATCCTCTCGTTTCTAAGATAAGTTTTACCAAGCAAAAAGAGGGCAAGTTCCAGCTATTAATTGAGGTATTTTCGTTTTTTTCCGTTAAACAAATGACGATCTGAAATAATTGTTGAAACCAAAACCATGGATTAAGGTTCATCTTATCGTTTGCTTCTAAATTTTAGTTATTTGTCAAACATGGAGATTGTCAATCAAAAAATCACACGATGCAGACTCGAAATATTTGTTTGAAACAAATCTCATTTCTCCAAGCATAACTAGTAAGTGAAGTTTAATCACCTTTGACTTTTTGTTACAAAAAAATTTGAAATGTAATTGTCTGATTTTTTTTTTTTTTTTTTTTTTTTTTTTTTTTTTTTTTTTTTTTTTTTTTTTTTTTTTTTTTTTTTTTTTTTTTTTTTTTTTTTTTTTTTTTTAGTAAAATGTTAAATAAAAAAAAATTTTAGTGAAAATTTGTAATTTTTTTGCAGCTGTATATTAATTGAAAGAATTTATAGCTGTCAACATTGAAATACCGAAGAATGGATGACATTTTTAAAAACTGTGATGTGACCCATGTTGTCGAGTTCGTTAAACGCAAATTTTATTTCGCAACATCACGTTTTCCGAGGGGATTGCTAAGAGATAATCCGAGCACTCATTTTTTCACAATTGATAATGAGTTGATTTACAAGAATTTCTATAATGATTTCGGGCCACTGAACCTTGGATGTTTGTACAGGTAATTCATTTTTTCTTTTATTGAAAATTAACTTTGTTTGATTCAATTTCAATTACTGAATTTAATTTTATGATCTTAATTTAAGATACTGCTCCATGGTCAATGATAAACTATCAAACCCAAAATACAAAAAGAAACGTATAGTTCACTATACATCTTCAGATGACAACAAGAGGGCCAACGCAGTATTTTTAGTTGCTTCGTATGCTGTTATTTATTTGAGAAAAGCACCTGAGGAAATTTATCACATGCTTACTTCGACAAATTTGCCACGGTTGAAGTTGTTTCAGGATGCTTCCTTGAAGTTTTCAAATTACACAATCAATTTACTTGGTAATTCTAAATTTTTCTTTCTCATTTTTTGTTTTCTAATTTCATAAGTGATACTGATATTTTCAAATCAATCCTTTTGTCTGTTTATATTTAGATTGCTTGCATGCTATTTTTAAAGCTCTGTTTTACGGGTTCGTAAACTTCAATGACTTTGACATCAATGAGTATGAAAAGTTTGCTGATTTACGAAACGGTGACCTGCACTGGGTAGTCCCGCAAAAATTTATCGCATTTTTGGGACCGAGCACTGAAAACCGAAGTCCTTATCAGCCACCTGAATGTTATATCGATTACTTCGTTAAAAATAACGTTGTTGCTGTAGTGAGATTGAACAGAATCACATACCCAGCGTGCAGGTATACTTTTAAAACTAAATCTTTCGTTTATTATAAAATAATATGGTACAAATGTATAAGCAATTTCTGTCTTTGATCTTCAAGATTCATTAACTATGGCATTGACCATTACGATATGTTTATTCCTGATGGAAGCACACCAGAACAATCACAGTTAATACAGTTTCTACATCTAGCTGAGACAAGCAATGGAGCAATTGCTGTCCATTGCAAAGTAATAATTAAAATTATCGTTTTAATAATGTACTACTTGAAGTATAACGCATATAAAGTCGTATGAATGTTGTATATGAACAATGGTTATACCTTAGGCAGGACTGGGTCGTACAGGATCATTGATAGCAGCTTACATCATGAAACATTACAAGATGACTGCAAAGGAGGCCATAGCATGGTTGCGAATCTGTCGACCAGGCTGTGTCATCGGGCACCAACAAACATGGCTTGAGAAAATTGAAAAATCTTTGTGGCAGTTAGGAGATCAGTACAGGTACCTGTTAAATAAATTCAACTGATTTAATATTTTGAAATTAATTCAAATGAACATTATCATTGAACAAGGCTGGTGTTCTTACAGATCTGATGTAATATTTGATTTCAGACTGCGAATGTTTCGAGATAAAGACAAGATCGTGCACCATGATAAAGGCATTTATTCCAAGTCTCACAGTAATCGAGTCAATGAACATCCGTGGCATTCTCGAATCTTGCAACCTGTAAACAACAGTAAATGATAATTTTATTATGATTTAAATTAAACATTTAGTGCGGACTATAATTTCATTAATGAATTGCAAATGCTATTTTCAGATCTTTTGTTCATGCAAATGCAACGCACTATGTCAGCTCCTCAAAATATGCCACATTTTACGATGAGCCAGGAGTCAAATTGTCCCACTCAAGGAGACAGGCTCAATGAGATCAAATTCAAGCATCAACAGTATCCGAATATTTTATTCAACTCAAAGTAGCAAAAACTCTGACCAACGTTTGTTAGATTCAAGTTTTTTTTGGTATGAGTTATATTATTTATTTGTATTGATTTTTGTTCACTTTAAATTATTATATTTATGATAATGTTCAATGTTTTTTTTTTCAACTCTGTGTATACGGTTATCTATAGTTGCGATATTAGAATTGCTAAAAGTTATTTCATATTATAAAATTATAATTAATTTATCTTGTGCAAAAATAAAGATTCGTTTTTCATAAATTTATATTGTTTTGTTTATTTTACATTACCAATTTTTTAATTGTTTTCGTTCATCATGTTCCCAACAATAAAGTGTTTAATCTCTAATTGATATTTTTGTAATTTTTTCAGATACATTATTTCACGGAAAAGCGGCTTCTCCATAAACAATTATGAACAAAATGATTACATAAATAAATACAATTTTCATGGAAACATTTTAATTTTTTTTAATGAAAAAGTTTAATTTAAATCTGTTACCCGCGACTAGAGATAAATATTGTTCATTATTAAGGGCGCATTCACATGTGTGAATGACTACCAGTGTCATCTGATTTGGACAAGTGGAGTTGAATGGGAGGAGAAAGTTGATAAAAATGTTTTTTTTCATCGTTGTTTACATTTTTCTTAATAAAGCATTATAATATAAGTATATTTTACACACGAGTAATTTTTTTTTTCATTGACTTTGAATTAACCTCAAAATTGATCTTTTTCAAACAATAATTTATTTCACGACTGAAAAATTATTAATAATTAAAAAATTGCTTACATTAAATCTCCGCCAAGGGCATTTGAAAATGATGACGTCACAATTGGCGCGCACTCACGAACACTCCGACACTACTTTTACGGTTGAATTATAATTACGCTTGCGATAATCGGTAAAAAAATACAACGTGCGCGTTTTCGATGCACTTCCACAGAAATTTATAAGCCTTTCACCATCAACAAAGAGACCTTGATATCAAAACAAATGGCTTCAAAATAAAAACATACCCTCGATTTTGCAACGCCGCAAAAAGTGGCTTGACGATTATTAATTCTTTGACTGACTATGTTGAGTTATTATTTAATTATTCGAAGAAAAATAAATAAACATTGATCCCCAGTAATGATACCCGATAAAAAATATTTATGAAATTATGCATCTTATTTAAAAATTCTTCAGACAAAAACGGATGAGATTAAGAGTTGCCAACAAAATGGCCGCCATGTTATTTTATTTGTCCTTCAGCAACAATGTTATTTGTTGTTTTTAATAATGATTTAAAATAAATTTTGACACAAGAATTTATGAAAACTTAAAAATAAAAATGTTATTGTCGAAAAAAAAAAATGCGTGATGGAATTTGACGCGGCCAACAACGTTCATTTGGTGTCGTATTACAATTCGCGAATGAAAACAATAATACATTTTTCTATTAATGTAAAATCCGAATACTTTCAATATAATAGCAAATTTGGCATTGTCAATCTGTTAAATAAAATTCAATCTTTTAATACACGATTACAATTTTCCCAAAAAAACTAGACAAATGATTTTTCTGGCCCTAATGGCAGTACTCGATTTTGCATGATAATTAATGACGTCATAATTGAATTTTAAGTGTTTTACACATTAAAGACATTTAAATAGATATACTTATTCATTATTACTAAGTTTAGGTGCCGTTTATGCTAAAAAAGCAAGTAAAGTGGAAGGCATTCAGGTGAACCATCCGACACCTGTCACGGTTCGCAACAAACTGTTCATTCGCTGTTCGCTTCGATGACGTCACGGTAACGATATTTCAAAAAAGGCGGGAATTCAATTTGTTTAATCTTTTCCATCAAGATTCTGCAAAGGGATGCAGAGCATTGTATTTTATAATTTTAATATACCTTCCAGAATGTTATTTTGAATCAAATTATAGAGGGCGCTGTAGTGTTCCCATGGAAGCAGAAGTTTGAGAACACTCGTAAGGACTGACATAACCTGTCACGTCACTGTGTTCAACTGCGTTTGCAATCGCCCAACGTCAATTGCAGACCCTTTAATTCAAATGAAGATAATTTAAAGAAAATTTGCCCTTTGTTACAATGGCAGAATTGTTATTAGATCCGAATATCCGTGGCTGGGTATTCTTGCCAATCGTAGTTATTACATTTCTAGTTGGAATTGTTAGGCACTATGTATCAATTCTACTTTCTTCACAAAAGAAAGTCGAACTTCACCAAGTACAAGATAGGTCAGTCAAATTGATTTTATTTTAATAATCAAACTTGAACAACAATAATAATTTTTGATTCTCATAAATTTGTTGGTTAATTTTCAATTACAACATTCATTTCAGTCAAGTGATGATTCGATCGAGGTTACTCCGAGAGAACGGTCAATACATCCCAAAATCAGCTTATCTAATGAGAAGGCACTTTTTCAATCACGAGGAGACAGGATACTTTAAAACCCAAAAACGAGCACCAGTGTCACAAAATCCCATGACGGATCCCAGTTTCATGACTGACATGCTCAAAGGCAATGTCACGAATGCTGTTCCTATGGTGCTCATCGGTGGTTGGATCAACTGGATGTTTTCTGGTTTTGTCACTAGTAAGTTTAATTAAAAATGCAAACAATTTTGAGCGTTGCACTTTTATTATTAAAACTTGTACTTTTTATTTTATTTCTTCTTTGTTTGACATTTTGTTTTGTTTTGTTTTGATTCGGTTGAACTCCTACAATTGAAATCGTGTTTATTTTCCTATTATTTCATATTGTTCATTTGAACTTTGCAGCGAAAGTACCTTTCCCTCTGACTCTGCGCTTCAAACCGATGCTTCAACGTGGAGTTGAACTAGTCACACTGGATGCTGCGTGGGTATCATCGGCATCCTGGTACTTCCTCAACGTATTTGGTCTGAGATCCATCTACACCCTCGTCCTGGGTGAAAACAATGCCGCCGACACATCGCGAGTGTTGCAAGATCAAGTGTCCGGCGCGGCTATGACAATGCCACCGGACCCAAAAGCCGCATTCAAATCCGAATGGGAGGCTCTAGAGATCTACGATCACAACTGGATCTTGAGCGATGTGCACACCGAACTCCTTGACCCCAAGCAGCATAAGTCAAAAGAAGTCGGTCATCACATCAAAAATGATTAGCTTATAAATGTCAATTGTAAAAATAATGCATTAGGTTCCACCGAAAAAAAAAAACATACATTCATGCTGTAAACCCAGTTGTTAATTTGTTATACGTTTTTGTACGTGTGTGAAACTCGTGTATGTGTGAAAGATTATTCTAAATAAAGTTGTGCTGATGAAGCAAAGATCATTATTTGTTTGTTTATTTTAATTTCCATATCCCAAGTGAACAATGTTTGATTTTGAATTTTAATTTTTACATGACAAACAAATTGCGGTCGTTGATTGGACTGTGCTCGCGCATTCCCCGACGTGCTCGATCGACAGCAGCCCGACTGTCAAAGGGGACGGTTTCAGCTGGCGGACACCAGAGGCGCTACATACAATGGGATAAAAAACGAAAACGCGAGTAATTCCTTGCGCTGCTTGTGTCGCTGCCTGGCCCGACCGTAGTAGTAGTGTAGTAGTAACTACTCGGATCTAATGGTCGATTGTGACTGACTGTAATGGAATCGTCGAAGGTGCACGGGACGGGACGTCAAGTTCGAACGGGCGAGATGCAATGGTGAAACGTAAGTTGTAAAGTGCATTAATTTCGCGCGTGCACAATTATTTTTCGCTACCGTCAAGGGGGCTGCCGTCCCTGTGAGTTTATTTTCGCACGGTTTCGCGTAGACGCCGAACCGTGTGCGCAAATAACCTAAACGCGCGCCTCAATACACCAACAATCGTCAAACGTCAAAAGACCAAACTCCAGCTTGTCAGGCCCTCGCGACTGTTTGTTTTGGCTGCTCGCGAGTTCGCTTCGCGTTGGCCAACATTGATACTTTTGCATCAACAGCGAAGCCCGCGCGAGCCCACTCGCGTGTTATTCGCGATCAGTAATGGTGTCCCATTCGTTTACTTTTAATTCCCTCAAATCGTTGTGAATTGTGCCACAAAATGCAGTTTGACGCAGCGATCCTACTCTTTTTGACAGCCGCGAGCCTGGGCTCCGATTGTTTATTTACAAGGCCGTACCAAGTTATTGCCCAATTGTTGATGTTCGCCTTTGTTTTACATCTCGCTTGGATGCACGCTTTTTTTTTGTTGCTTAAGTGTAAATAAAAACAGTCATTTATACAACATCTTAAGAAATGAAACCGCCCAAAATTGAATGGATTTATTTTTGGATAGACTGATCATTTTCATTTTCCTTTTTTTTTTAATGAGAAATTTAATTTTGTTCCGTAATGGACAAATTGGTCAATCGCAAAGATTACAACGTTTTTATTATAAGAGCGCGGTAACTGTTTTGATACAAAACAATTAAATCAAGGCAACTACCTATTGATATTGACTTTCCCATGGTTGAACGAGCAAAGCTTTCTTTTGAAATCGAATTGGCAATAAAATTGTAAAATCAACAATAACAAATGATATATTTTAATTAAAATTAGCCATTATTGTTTTGCAATGAGTATTTTACGATTTTTTTACATGTCCACTTTATTATAGTTGAAATACGGTTGTTTGGGTTTCTCTACAAGTTCAATAATCATTATGCGAGATATGAATAACAGATAATGTATATAAATGTAGCAAGGTTACATGAGATCTTCGATGAATCATCGTTGCTTAACGATTCATTTTTTCTAATATCGATCTAAAAAAAGTGTCTCGTTGAACAAGTTATAAGTGTTTACGGTAACTTTGATGAAATTTTATTAGTAAAATGAAACTGACAGTAATTGACTTTTACAAAAAAAAAAGGAAAAATCTCAGCATCAGTTTATGAGTGTTTTATATTCTATAACTTGCATTCAATATCGCTACATTTTATTGCTGTCATTACTTTGAGATTTTTTTTTTCAAATTAATTAAACGATTCAATTTTGTTTCAGGGAAGAAAATTAATTTCCTATCTTTCACAATGGACTGTGTAGCATTCGCTGCAAAATATGGACAGGGGAAGGAATTCGCATTCATTGTACATATTCTTCATTCTCAAGTAAGATGAAAACGACAACGGTGATTGTATTTTCTTTGATTAAAGATTACGAAAGGTTAAACAGTTTGACAAAATGTGGTTTGCTTGAATGTTTTTCAGGCAATGATGTGAAACATCTGAACGATGGGTCGGTTACTTTAAGTATTCTAGTAGTCTCAGCTGTAATAAACGATGGATTCCCCGCCATCGTGTTCTCTTAGCGTTACTGGGCCTTTGAGTGATATTGGTAGTAGTGGACTTGGTGGTTCTATATCTAGCGACTCTGTTCGAGCACATCTTGCTATTGAGGTATAATATTCAATTGATAAGAGGAATTCGACTCCGACAGTGACTCGATTCATTTCTTTTGAAACAATCCTTGCATTGTCAGTTGATTATCAAGCACAAGATCAATTATTTAAATTGGACAGTCTCGTCGTTAACGTCAAGCTGATTTGACTTTTGAAAATAAGTACTTCTAATAGATCTGATGTTTCAATCGTCAATTTCAGATGCAAGAAAGCGACATGGAGAGCAAATCCCTGTCCCAAGATTCGTTCGATTACTCGGACAATATGTACGGCGAGAACTTCAACACCCTGAAGAAGGGGCCCGCGTGGGCCGACTTGGACGGTAAGCTCGAGATCGAGGTTGAGGTCGTGGACGTGGCGATCAAACCGCCTCCGGAGTTTCAGGACAGTCCCTCGCCGCACGACTCGGCCTCCTCGTTAGAACCCCTGCCGTGCTATGACGAGCCAGAGTTTCGTCGCAAGGCCGAGCCGTGGATCATTGACTACGCACAATCGCTGGTGAAGCTGATCGTGGAGGAGGCGCTTGCCCTGTCGTGTCGCATTTCGTGGCCCGAGGGTCGCATCTCTACGGGTACAAATACGTCGCGGAACGTCGAGCCTCGGCACAACTCGCGGCGTCTCTGGGCCTCAGACTTTCAGACGCCAGCGCCGCAGTGCCCGAGCTCTGCGACCATCTCCATCACGCCGTTTAGCACGCTCAATCGTCCGAACTCGCGCTGCTCGCTTGCGTCCTCGCGACTGTCCAGCTCGCACAACTCGATCAACACGACCGGGTTAAATCACAAGGCCGATGACAGCAGTTTCATCACTTCAGCAATGTCGCACGATGTACTCACCACCAGCGAGATCAGCGACATGTACAATGTCCCGTTCGATTCCGATATTTATACCGTGCCGATTGACGTGGTCAGGCCTCTACATGAGCTTAGGATCTTGCAACGACCGAAGCGACACAAACATCACAGAAAGAGACGAAGAAACGCGTCTGCTAGCTCGCAAAGCGAGTTGGAGACACATATACAACAAGCGCGACATTATTGCAGGTCGGTATTTTTTATGATATCAAACTTTTTGAAAAAACATTGAAATTTAATTAAATCACGATTAGCATCAAATGATTATAGAGGTATTGATTGTAAACTCAAAGATTCGTTGTATATATTTATTTTAATGAATTGAAAATAGTTTATGTGATACAAAATCTTCACTAATTGAGTTCAACTTGATGACTCAACTTGTTTGTGGACGAGGTTGAAGTCGATGGTTGTTACAAAATATACTAAACAAATTTCGTAATTTTTCAGTAAACCTCGCGCCATCACACACGTGATCAAATCGCAGCGTCTCCTAGCAGACGTGTGCTGCAACGAGGCAGGCAACGGCAAGCGTCACAGTGTACCCGGTACTTCGGGAAGGCACAGTTCCCGTAGCACGATTTCACAGAACAGCCATATGCGCAACATCGGCGAGCCGATTCACATGACGCTGCACGAGGTGCGACAGTATCTCCAAACGCTCTACTCCAGTTCCAGCGACTCAAGCGAAAACAAGATAAAGCGCGAGCGCGCGTGCTCCGGCCAGAACTCACTTCACTTCGCCACGCCGAAGATGCTCAACATTAATAATAATAACCGCTACAGCACCCCGCACACCGACTCCTCGACTGACACGCCGATCTCCAACAAGAGCAGCAACGGGCTCATTCACAACAACAACAACAACGGTAACATCAAGAAACACAAGAAGAATTCTCTCACGGGTATCAAGCATAAAAAGAAGGACGACAAGGAGAAGGACCAGGAGAGAGACAAGATGAAGAAGGGCCAGCGGAACTTTTCACTTAATCTTAAGCAGACTTTGTGCAACATCTTTCGATTTAGACGGTTGGGCTCGCCCGAACACTATGTCGATAAGAGAAACAGCATAGTCCAGGGTGAGATCGCAGAGGAGGAGGAGAATCTGGAGTACGAGCAACACGCGAACAACAACAACACAACGACCGACATGGAGTCATCGATGCAGAAGATGCCGTTCTTTAAACGCGCGCTGCCACCGCTGCCAAAGAGCAATGGACACATCGAAACGGATCAGGTGAAAGACTCGCCGGTCCAGACTGTTTCCAAATGTGAGTCACCTGCGAGCATCAGACATACGTCGGTTTCTCTGTCGAGAGATGAGGATGATGCTATTGAAGACACCAGCATGGACTTCGCTGCAAGCATTGAGAAAGTCAAAGATGTAAAATTTTTGTTTCACAAAGTTTGAATTTGTTGGTTGTATGAAGTAGTGTTTAATATGATTTATCTTTTGCAGTACGGTTGGTATTGGGGGCCTATCAGTGGAGAAGCCGCTGAAAAAATTTTATCAAACGAACCAGACGGCTCGTTCATCGTTCGAGACAGCAGCGATGATCATTACATTTTTTCTCTCTCGTTTCGATTGAACAGTTGCGTGAGACACGTCAGGATAGAACATGATCAGGGTAAGAGAAGAAAATTACCCTGAAAGTTCATGATATGAGATTGGCCTTGGATGTTAATTCGCGTCGCATGATTTCAGGTAATTTCAGTTTCGGAAGCTGTACGAAATTCAAGTCGCACACAATAGTGGACTTCATTGAGAATGCGGTGGAGCACTCGCGCAGCGGTCGGTACTTATTTTTTCTGCACCGGCGGCCGGTTCTTGGTCCGATGCGCGTGCAACTGCTCCACCCGGTTTCCCGATTCAAGCAGGTACAAAGCTTGCAGCACACGTGTCGGTTTGTGATTCTGAAGATGGTTCGCAAGGATCTAATACCCACTCTACCTCTGCCGCGTCGTTTGATCGACTATCTGAGCACGCCGCACTACTACAGCGAGCAACTCGCGGAGCAGGACGAGCGCGTGGAGTCGCCGGTGAGCTCGTCGACGGGCGAATTAGAGAAGATATGTTTTACACCGCAAGGCCTATCGTGAGGTACAAACACGACCAATCGAGGTATGTAAATTAGAAGAATAAAAAGAAAAACAAAGTGGAAACAAACAACTTCGAAAATGAACAATGAGAATCGGGAGCAGTATGATGCAGTTTCGAATCAAGAAGAGGACGGATCCAAACTTTCCCACGGGAGAATTGTTCGCCGCTTCAAGATATTTTTCATCGACATTGTATATTTTGTAAGTTTCAGTAATTTTTTACGCGTTTTTTATTGTGGACATAGAAACGTAAGCGTGTTGTACGGAGACTTTGTCATGGATGTCTTCGTTGTGTCATTTGTTGATTTTCCATCAAAACGAGTTCAAACCAAAATTAACTGTCCGGCTGTTCGTGTGTATTACTTGAAATTGTACAAAACAAATTTCAACAATTCGTTTAAGTAACAATTTTTTCTTAAAAAAAAAATAATTTCATTGAGATGTACTTAAGGCATCTTTGATGTTTGTTTGTTCAAAATCAACAAATCCTTCGGAGCATCTTTGACTTGTAAATAACTGAAATAACGGTGAAGTATTTCATTATTATGATTTACATGATTTATCCAAAGAATGAGATATCAAGTTCATTTCCAATAGATTCCCTTGGGAACCCTGTCCTTGAGTTCTCCACCACAATACTGCTCTCCAACAGTGCATGTCCGGTTTTGAGTTTGCATCAAATTTTAAACGAGGTGTAACTGACATTCTCAATTATAGTCAAAGTACGAGTTCAGTGGAGTTTGCGACGAAGCTTTGTCATTTAATACAATCCCTTGTTAACATGCTAGTCGCAAACCCGGTTTTGTAGCGGCACCAACGATTTCAACCAAACGATTTCAACAAACTGTTTCACGACTCATTTGAACGATCTAATGATAGACTAAACGATACATTGTATAATTATTATTTCTGCGTTCGTTTTTTTTTTTACAATTATGTATATAACTATATCGCTGGGTAACTAACAGTGCAATCAATAAATAATAATAACAGCAGTTTCGCTAGAACACGGTGTGTAATGAAATCACGTTTTGTTGTTAGAGTGCGTCCTGTGTGAATTTGTTATTGCGATTCGCGCAATTCATCGTCAGTATTAACTGCACCCAAAGTAAAATGATTAACACTACGTTTTAATGAACCGTTCACGGGTTATACCATACGTTGTATATTTTTTATCCGCATCTTCCAATGAGCCCTTAGAAATACAATTATTGTTTAAGAGTGAACTTGTTACAGAAAACAATTACTATTATGTTTCGAGGATCTTTAAAAGAAACTAAAAAGATGAACTCTATTGACGTCGTACTCCGACTATGTCGTGACTGAAATAAAGCAAATTATTTATACAAATTGCCAGTTTCATAACGAATTTCAGTTTTCTTGCGGCTGTTCGAGGCGCTTCTGTTCTTTATTATCACTTGCAATAAAGGGTGGTGAAGATGAACGTTCAAAGTCCCTGACCAGAGTGAAGAAATTTGATGCTCTTGATAATGAAAGGCAATTATTTTAATCGAAACAAACAAACTCGAAATATTTTTATGAAACTGGTACTTATAGCTAGTAGACTGAGCAAAATATTAATGAATAGTAGTTGATATAGTTATTCATTACTGCGCTTAACGCGCATTACATTTTATGATTTGAGCTTTGAAACTAATGTGTGATACATAGAGTTGGTTCCTTACTTTTTGACTTGTGAACAAATTATGAACAAATTGTATGCAAGGTATGTGGAGTTTTCTTTCGTTTTTTTTTTCTGTTTCCTTAAAATGTTTCAGTTTCAAATGCCAAATAATACAGTTGCCAAATACGAAAATAGCCCACGTTGGATCAAAAATTTAATTTAAAATTTTCAATAAGCTCTATGTAATCATGCAATTTGATTTTGACGAATCTCCTTAATTTTTTTTATTTCTTCTTAATTTATAGCTTCAAAAACAAATTATATGTTTTTCAAAGTAATGATTGGCTGATGAAACGTTGAGTTTAATTGTATGGTGTATATTTATAGAGTGTGATTCTAAAAAATTGTAAATTATTGTGATGAAGTCTAAGAATTACTTTTAACTTTTTCAAAACACGAATGTTGCAAAATTTTGTATTTTTCATTCGTAAGTTTATGATTTGTTGTTGTATAACGTATGCACAGCTGATATTTAAAAACTATTCGTTACTAATATATTTATTGAATTATTTTATACAATAGCATTTTGGTATATTTTATTTATGCGAATCTGTGAAATTAAGTCGCACCTATAAAGCGTTATTATATATTTTGTATTAGTTGAATTTTTATATGTGCAATAATTTTATATAATTTAGATTATGATTTTAGATTTGTTTTACTTATTGTGATTCAATTGAAAACAACTATTTCTTCAAGTCGCTCCTTCTTTCAGACTGGCGCAAACAAATTTATTTTTATACGATATGTTTTGTCAATGCTTATGATTAATCATTTGTGTTCATAGAACGTTTTTAATAGTCTTCCATTGACACAAACGCGCTCAAGTGATGGAGAAAGTTGAAAGTAAAAAGTTGGACTTACAACGATTGCTTATACGAATACTGTGAAACAACAAACAAAAACAGATGATTTGCGTATGTTTGAATCTTGAATGTTTTTGAGTTGTTTAATATCAAGGACCTTTGTATGTGCTACATACCATAGATTGTAAGATATATCGATACATAATGACGATTAAACAGTAACAAGTAGAAGCCATAGTTAGTGAAACAAAAAATAAGAAAAAAACTCGACATCGGATAAGATACATTTTTTCAGTATGCCGATTACTTGTATCTATATGGACATATAAAACTGTCATTAGGTAAAGGATTACGTAAATTATTGAGTATGATACACACATTTTTATACTCACATACACATTCCGTTTGGAAAATGTACACGGTCATTTGTATATACCGTTCGCCTGAAAACTTAATTTAGCGATCTTTCTTTCAGCTTCTGCAAAGGAAATCAACTTTGTCGAGCGAAAAAAAAACATATACACGTGATATACAAAAATACGACTTACGCGGGCATTGTGATTTTATTTAATAAATAAAAAATCCGTCTATACTGAAAAATATTGCACAGCTCAATTTATTGCATATACCTATCATTTCATGGATTTGGAAGGTTGAGTGAGACTAATATGATTCAACAAATATTTACAGTTTCAATTCAAAAAGTATATTTCGATTACTAGTTAACAGTATTATTAAACTAATTTTTGGCAATAACAAGAAACAGAGTAAGTTTTATATCTCTAACGTACATTATATTAAATAAATAATTATTGTAATAATTAATTATCAAATTTAGTAACTAAGCAATACTTTGGCATATTAATCAGTACTTCATTTTGTCATGAAATGAGCCATGGGATCATCTTCTCGTAAACATTTCATATGATAAGCTTCCATTTCTTCCTCGGTAGGCTCCTTTACAGTACACATACTGTTATATGGTCTCTTGCGTTCATCTAACTTCATCAACCTGGCCACTTTTTCCTGATGCTCCTCCTCTTTTTTTAGAGCTATTTTAAGTTTGTCTCCATCATAATTAGGTGCTTTCTTTTTCTTCTTTCTCTTTTTCTTTGACTGATCCTCTTCCTCATCCGAGGACGAAGAGGTCGAAGATAAGGAAGGTCTCTGCTTTTTATCTTTCTTTCGCTTTGGTTTCTCATCATGTTTAATGTCTCGGAAATTTTCCAGCGCTACTTTTGCTGCTTTGACAGCACTTTTGCCAGCCTCACCGGTGCAGTAAGAATTTTTAACAAAAGAGTGGCAGCAGGTATAGCCCCAATTTCCTTCACTCCAATATGAGCCCCAGACGGAAGTGTGGTTGTTCAGATAAACGTCTTCCTCATAACGTGACCTTACAATTTGTTTATCCGGGCACTTTAATATCTGAAATAAAAACAAATAAATTTCAAATTCGATCCGAGTATATTCAAAACCACCTGACTGGCATTCAAAATCCTTACTGCTCCGCTCCTCGAGTACTCCACGTATCCCTCGGTCTGCGCCAACATCTGCACAGCTGATGGAATTTTTAGATATTCCTCTCCGCCGTACTTCCCGATGACATCATCCTTGACCTTGTCCTTCAACTCGTCTCGGTTCTCATCATAAGACTCTTTCAATTTTTCCAATTTGGTCGGCTCTGCTAGCAGGTGCACGTCCACACCTTTCTCGTGTGCCTCCCAAGCAAACATCTCCGCTCTCCTGTGATCCACAGTGTCTCCAGAAAGTCTAACGGAGTTCTCCCCCTTGTAATCCACTTCCTTATCAGTGCCAGCGTAAGGATTATCTCGCATCGAGCGAGTTTTCGGATCATAATACGCAGAGTTCGGATCCAAGTTTCTAAGATACTTGGCAGTATCTTCTCGAATTCTCAAATTTCTCACGGTAATCCTCTGTTTTGAGTCCACTTTAGTGCCTGGCATGTCCACCTCGTCGACGTACTTATCCTCGTCCTGGTCCGAATTTTGCTCGTCGTCTTGCTCGGCCTGCAGCTTCTCTGCTCGCATCTGTTTCTTCGCCTCTTCAATTTTTTGAAACTCTTCGACAATCATGCGGTGCTCGGATGCGTCGTAGCCCGCCCACCGGTCGCGTTTGCCGTCATAGTCCAGGCTCAGATCCGGTTGCAAAAACTCGTCCGGTGCTATCTGAGCGTTGCTGTACTTAGCGCCGACTTTCCGGGGACGCTCCATGCAGTCTTTTCGTTTATGAGTTATGGCTCCACAATTCTCGCATGCACCCTTGCGCCAACGTTTGGCTGCTGCGGTTGTTTGCACTCCGCGTTTGTACCATTCGTCTATGCCACTGAAGGCTTTTTGTCGCTCTGGCTGTGGTCGCTGATGCTTCAAAGTTGGACCCTGAAGAGAACAAAATTCAATTAATATCTGCATTGACAAGATGTACCTTCTAAAATATTTTGATATTTTATAATTTTATAAACAATTTATTTTTTCTATCAGTAAGTAAGCTGAAAGAATAATTTGGATGATAATAGTATATAAAAACTTACTCTTTAAAATTGGTATTTTAAAAACAAATTGATTGTTTTGTACATGGGGATGATTTTTAGGTCAGTTTTAGAAAATCTGAATGTTTTATTATTTTTGGTTTTCTTTCTATAAAAAAAAAACTATGTCACTATAAAATGGACAAATTGAACAAATTACTTTGGATCCAAAATACCACGGTGTAACGCTAATATACTGGGGAATGTGGGGATTGATATCTCGGCCCTCTTCATCGACCGCTGCAGGGGCAGTGCCAGCTTTGCGAGCTTCTTCCAATTCTTTCGCCTTTCGCCAATCTTCTCTACTCTTTTTTTTTGGTTCCTCTTCAAAACTGCTCCGATTTTTTAATATCTCCGACACGGGTACATTCATCAGTTTATCCATTTTTGATTTTTATTTTTTTCTGAGTTTATGTCAACAATTATATTTTTTTCGGTAATCGAATTTGTAACGACAATTTTTAAAGTCACATCGTGTCTTGTTATATTCTCTGACAATCAACAATACGCCTCCAATCGATAATAGTTAAGATGCTGAATTGCAACCATCATGACGCAATATAATTGCAAGGAATGAATGCAATGAGAAACCACGACTTGCGATCTTTCAATTCGCGAAAATTGAAAATAGTGGCGCTGATGTATCATCCGGTAAGAGAAGATTGTGTTGTTTAGATACGCCGATAAAACAGTTTTGCTGACATCTTTCATCCTTACTCAACCTCTGTCAGTAAACAAAGAAGGATGTTGAATTCAAATTTTTATTTATAAACAAATTATCATCTACAATTTTATCAAGAAGTAAAAAATATATTTAGTTGAAGCAAAACAAACTAATTTATGTTGTAGTGTTTTTTTTCATATCACCGTAATAACGATTTTATCCGGCACATAACCTATTTCTAGAAGACAGATTGTTGTCATTGTGCCGCATTGATACGTGGCGAATGTTTAAAGTGAAAAATATTGTGTTAATATATAAGATCAAGTTATAACGGGAAGCTTCGAATAAACAGCAACGTGGTTATATTTTGGAATTTCATTTTGCAAAATAATAGTCGACAAAATGGTAAGTACAGTGTTTTGTGGGTGTGTTTTGTTTTGACAAAAATTTTAGCAGATTAGTAATTGTTAAAGGTTTCAATTAGTGTAAAGATTGTTGATTAACTATGGTTCATTTTTAATCTGTTTCGATATTAATTTTGCTTTCCTTTTAAGCAGGGTATTGAAATTGAGTCTATGGCAAGATATGTTTCGCCAGTGAATCCAGCAGTGTTTCCAGTTTTGGCTTTGGTATTGCTCGGCATCGGGATATTTTTCACAGCTTGGTTCTTCGTTTATGAAGTGACGAGTACCAAATTCACAAGAGATATCTTCAAAGAATTGTTGGTTTCTTTGGTTGCAGCAATATTTTCTGGATTTGGAGTACTGTTCCTTTTATTATGGGTTGGAATATATGTATAGGTAAGTAGTTTCAAAATTGTTTTCTTGAAATATCTCTATTGAAATTTAATGAAACTTTCAAATTTTTGAAATGAGATATTAATATTTATTAAAAATATCTTTTTTAGTAGGCAGTTCAAAGGAGAAATCATCCGACATTATTGAAACCATGAAAATGAAGAAATCGGAAACTATAGAGTGATCGAACGATTTGGTGCAATTTGATAGATACTACGACATGACAACTGACTAAGGACCAACAAAAAAATTGATTCAAATTGTTGTTTCACTCTGAAGCATTTATAGATGCATTGTAAATTGCAATTCCAAGATCAGTTTTTCATAATGTAAGTTTTTTGTTTAATTTTTTGCAATAAATGTATTTAAAAAATGTCAAGCCTAATCATTTTGAGTAGACAATTTCAGTTATCATAATTAGTATTACAATTGGGGGGAAATAAAATATCGAAGATTGTATTTAAATATGCTATTTGTTTATTTAAATACATGTAAATTCAAAGTACATCAAAATAATTATAATACTTCTAGACGGATAGACCTAACTCAAGAAGAACAAAATTCTAGAAAACAAAATTTGATATGAAGAAGCTACACATTTTTCATCATTGTCAATAGTCAGTACTTTGTACTGGACAGTGTTACGGTGTTAATCAGAAAGTTATTTCGTTTAAAAAAAATATCTAATTTAAAGATACAGAGTAAAACATAGGATTACTACAATTAAATGAAAAAGTACGTGCGTTTAACCATCGCAAGTACATCATGCCGTGTCATCAACGTATATACAAAATTTTCATATAACTAAATGGTATATTACAAACAATAAGCACTTAACTCATGCACGTATGAAAAAAAACACTGTAACTCAAAAATCTGCATGCTCGTCGGCAAACTTGGGACATAATGTCTTTTCCGAAAGAGCACCATTATTGCGCAAACATTACTTTTTCATGCTAGACGATCATCATTGTATGACATTACAAGACTGTCTCTCAAATTAAAAGAAAAATATGGTTGGAAATCACGAGTTTAAATAATGTGCTTTTTACAGTCTTCAGTTACAAATCCCGTAGAATAGTACAAAACCGCATTTGACAAACATTCGTTGCCCAATCGATAATAATCATTCGAAAAATAAATTAAAACTATTATTGACCATTTCATTATTTACTTTATATTAAAAAAGTAATAAAAGTCAACTTATTTAAATAGCGCAATTTTTCATTATTTCATAGTGTACAATAGTCAAGTGTATGACTTTACAAAAGTGAAAATATATATACAAGTGTTGCGCTAAAAAATGGAACCATTGGACCATTTGGTCCAAATTTGGACCGGATGGAACATTTTTGTAGAACTGGAAACGCCTGTCGTCTGTAAAAATCGACAAAATTGGTGCCGTTTGATAAACGGCGATAAAAAGACAAAAGTAACTTGGTCGATAGTGTCGCACACTGAAACCTAAATAATACTGAGCAGTTTGAAGCACTCTAATTATGCTTACTCTATCCGTATAATAATGGATGCAATTATAGTTAATATCACTATGCTTAGAGTGCTTTAAACTATGCGCATGTTCTCTCGTTCGAGTAGTCTTAACAAATGTGTATATAAAGTTTTTACTCTCGCCGTCTACTTACATAAATCAGATGTTTATATTAAAACTAAGTTGGTTACATAAAATTAGTCCTAGAGCAAATATAATTATCCATTTTGAAATTGAGCACTGGACGTTAATTGGCGCTTACACAAACTCAAATTAATTAAGAACAGAAACAAATCTACAACTTGTTCTAGATTACTTTATGTGCGTATCGACATTAAAAATCAACGCTTTATTGAATACATCATTATAGTAACTGAATTGTCGCACCTTGTGCCAAAGAGAAATTGTTTGCTTTTTTAATGAATTCCAGTGGACTGGTTTTTAATAATCTGAAAAAATAGTTATAAATAAAAATAAAAATATTTGAAATTTCTTTTTTTTTGCATACATTTTTATAATAACAAATTCTCTATCAAAATAATGGTTTTTAACCATAAAACAACAATAGAAATGACAACATAATTTAAAAAAAATGTAAAGTTTTTTCAAAACAAACACCTTTTTTTTTATTTCATTTCGTATAATAAATTTAAAAAATAATGATTGTTTATATAATACAACATCAGCGCCCTCTATAATTGTTTATTAACTTTGCTCGCAACTGAGTTATATTTGCAACTGACTTGTTGGCAGACTAGGTCAAGCGATTTTGCAAATGACCTCTGAGTTACACAAAGTTGTTTACATTTTCGCGCCAACGCGACATTGTTAAAAGTTTCCCAATGTTATTGTGTACCGTTAGTCGCAATTTTGAGTTCATTGCTATTTTTTGTTTTGTTAATCTATCTTCAAAACGATGACTAAGTCATTTTTCATCGTTTCATTTTTGAATTTCTGATTTTTGGAATGAAACGTGGTGACGTCATCACGTTGGTATGGTCAGTTCGCCACGGACTGCCGCGGGAGTCAGATGCCCAATACTCGTTCTCTTTCAATAATTTAGTTTTTTCAGGATGGATTCCAGCTGGACTCGGTAACTTTGACCAATATTTTTCGATTTACTATCCCACGTGAATTAAAATTTCAAACTTCAATAAATATTCAAGTTGCCAATAACATTATACAAAAAATTGGGAACCTTCATTTTTCGATTATAATCGCCAAATCTTTGTTACATCATCAAATTGGAATTCAATTTGAAATTTATTTTAGAATCGATCAAATATGCATTTTTATAAAATGATGGTGATTAAAAAATAGTAAACATTCGTGCCGGCCATTGTTATTGTTTCTTCATTAACTGCATTCAAATCGAACTCGTAAGGGTTTTTTGTAAATCAGTGACGTGCAATAGTTTGATGGTACTCATTTTCATTTATTGCGATAAAATAAAAATTTGACATAAATAACGTAAAATTGACCAACGTCCTTGGAGAACGAAAACGTAAACATCGCAGCCATTGTTGTTGATAAACAATGGTGTCCTTTTGTTGTTATTGCGTGGAATCTTCGGCGATGATTATAAATTTCGTTTATATTTCATATTGCATAGTATTTACAGTTCAATATATACTGTTATTATTATTTATTTATGTTCAGTGATTATATAAACATCTAGAAAGTACCAACAGGTATGTAAGCAAAATAGGTACCTCTGACATTTGTTCCGATATTGTTCAATTTTAAAACTCAGGGATGTTTCTTAGCGCAAAAAATAGATAATTTCATTTAAAAACAAGTTTCATGTACCCGTGATGAGGGGGTCATTGGAGCCTTTTTTAATTACACCAGCCGATCAAATTACAATATCAGTATCAAAACAAAACCGAGTTCACGTTACGAATAATGAAAATTTATTTTCATAAAGAGGACTACTCGTATGTATGACATTGTAAGCTTCAAAATCACGTTATACCGAAAAAGTGTCGTTTCTTTCTCGAAACCGTAGTTCAGACAAGAACTGAAAAATGTTCGTCAGACGTAAACTTCGCCTCTTTTGTTACTGGTAACAGGTGTAGGTGTGTTCGTCGTTGTTGTCAAGGTGGCACTTGCCGGCGAGCTGATCTTCTTTACGGCCGACTCTGTCGTTTTTCGCAATTCATTTTCACTGAAGCTGCTTGTTCTCGGCCGTGCATCGGCAACAATCTCTTGGCGAGCGGGCACCGAGATGATGCGATTCTCACGATGGTGCAGTCCTGGCGAGTGAGGCAGCGAGCTGCTGTGCTCCTCCAGATGTACAGCAGCTGGAGGATATGGCAGGGAAGTGGACCTTCTTCCTCGAAGGTCTGCGTTTCTGTTCGCGTTAGCTGGCATGGTTGACGTAGGATTCAGCAGGAATCCGCTCAACTTTTCAGGATTTATCAGCACGGCTGACCTATCAGTGAAGTTTTCCCGGTTGGATAATGAGCTCTGAGCTTGTTCAGCAGTTGAGTGACCTGGAGGGAAACATTCGATTAACTGGAAGATAAGGAACTGAGGACGGAATTTCGTTGCGATCGTCTCACCTGACAACGTAGCGTCCTGCTCAGTGATGCTGCCGTTCCTACTGCCGCCACTTCCACTGCCCTCCTCCTCGCTGCTGTTCACTTCAGTTAACGTGGCCTGCAACTTGGCCTGATTCGAGCCTTGAATTCGTAACCTAGGAGAGGACGCGGAGGTTGTAGTGACGAAGCCCAGTTCTGTTAGCTGGCTCATTGTCACAGGTGTGAAAGCCATGGGAGCGACCAGACCAGCGCTGGTCAGAGTCGGAGATAGAACAGCTTGAGCCAGGGCTGCGGTGCCAGGCTTGCCCGACACTGGACTGCCGCCTTCAGTTTCCTGGATCGGCGACAGAACCTGTACCACTTGGACCACCGGTAACTCGGTTGGATAGTGGCCATTCGCGGGTATCACCCCGACCACACCCGCACCGATGTTGGCAGCGTTGCTCGCTGACAGAGCTAGTCGCTGCTCTCTGTCTATCACTTCTTTTGTTACATCCGGAGTTGGAATTCTCGGACGGTTTTTCACTGAGATGGGCACTGGGTGCAGTTTCGTCAGGGTACCTATCGGAAGAATCAGCTTGGGTCAGAGAACGATCGTTCAACTCGACGCGATACTTCAATTACTCGACGAGTTCTAAATTAATCTTCTGCACAAGAATCACTTTTACCTTGACGTCCCATACGTTGGCTCCTCACACTCTTCCGGCCAACGATCCGATCGTAGAGAGACATCTTCTGGTTGGAGTTGTTAGTCTGAGGCAAACCGGACTCAGGACTGCTATAGACGCTGTTGTGTCGGTTCCTGGCGAAAAATCCTCCGTTGCTGCTGTAAGTTGTGGACGAGCTCCTAACAGATCCCACCCGGTTCATCTGTCTTTGGAACCAATTTTTCCTTCGCTCGACCAGTGGCGTGTCTACGCTTTCCTGGAATATCAGTCACAAGTCGTTTTCAAAAGTTGATCGCTTAATAACTGTCCAATTTCTATGACCACATTTCTTACGACTACTTACGTAATCTGCGTACATGTCGTCCTGGTGAGCTTTGCGATGCTGCAGTCCAAACGGATTAGCGTGTGAACCGAGCATCACATTAGCGTAAAGCGTTTCACTTTCTTTCACTACGTAATGCTCCGCCGACCCTTTCGGCTCCTCCTTCCGGTATTGTTCACTGGCAACTGTGTATGGCAAATTTTTCGGCACTTTTTCGTGCCAATACTGATCCTTCAGCAATTCTGGATGCTCTTCGTGCATCTCATCAACTATCATGTACGCAGCCTAGAAAAAGACAAGATTTATCTCTAAGTTTGGGCTTAACAATTGAATCTATATTTCCTCATTTGAAAATTTCTTGCTGATCATTTCTTTTTGTTTGTCGAAGAATATAATTTACCTTGATGTGACGATCGATCAACCAGTTGAGTTCGAAGTCATCATCGTCCTCGCCGAACGGATTGATAAGCACCTCGGCGACTTTCAACCAGCCCACATAAAAGCAAAACTGAAAACAAAAAGGAAAACAAAATGACAGCAACAATTTATTTCGTCGGTTAATTTGAAACAAACGAGTATTACAATGTCACCGGCGAGAATTACCTGCAGTGTTGTAAATACAGGAAAATACATATCTGGCACCTCGTATTTTCCACCCCCGAGTTCACTTTGCTGAACGAATTGTCGTCCAAGCAGAGCCGAGAAAAAATACGCGTACAACGAAAGCGTAACGACCTAGAAAAAATGTTGAAAAATTAAAATTTCGTTTTATCAGTGCAAAGCAGCACGTGGCACAATTTATGTCCCTTATTTCACATGACGTAATTCAATTCGGGGGTCTTTCTCTCTCTTTTAACATTGTGCTTTCGGTTCAATATTTAAACGAATCGTGTGCTCCAAACGATTTGCACTAGTTAAATAGTAATAATTTCAATTGCGACCACTCTTTTATATTTTAATTATATGTCGACGTTTCTGACTTGCGTAATCTGTATAATAGAGTCTATGCACAAGTTTTCAGAGACTCTGACAAAGAATGTTAGCTGCATGTGTACGTGCATAAACAGTCGACATCGGTTTTGAAGACATAAATATCGCAGCGAGTTTTCTTTTCAAAGAAGAGAAAAGGTGAGGCAGAGAAAAAGTCATCAAAATGTTGACAATTCAAAACGGGAGGAAAAAAGCTTGATGAAATATGCAGGAAATGTTGAGGGTTATTTAAAAGAAAGACGTTGTCGAAGTGATTTACTCATCAATAATAGGCGAACGTAACAGAGTTTTGCAAACGGGAAATACTTTAAATATCATTGCAAACAAATCGACTTAAAAGCCTCTTTCTTTTTGAAACCAGTTGGCTGATTGATCCTGGAACGTCAATGGAGGTGCAGGGTAGATTTGTGGTCTTTTGTCAAGTTGATTTTGAATAATCATTTTTAATTGAAACATCAATTTCTTGACTTAAAACTAACGTTCATTAAAAACCAATTTTATGCAATTTTCTTGGAGCAAAAATTGTGTCTTATTTAGTCTGTCGTTAGGAGCGTCATTATTTTTTATTAACAAATTATCATAATTAAACATGAACAAATTAAGATCTTATATCTATAAGATTTTGCAATCCGTTGAAATTAATTAACTGAACAAATTTTTAATTAACAAATTTATAGTAAAAATAATGTCAATAAATATATCTCTACTGTTTGGACACGTGTAGTTATGGTAAAAATTTATTGTAATGTGAAACTGCGTTACGAATTTTAATGTGTCCATCGTATTAGAATAGTTGAACATGAATTGGTTGGGTAAATGATAGAAAAAACATTCGGGTTTCTAAATTTCGTAATGAGCATTGAACTGTCACGAGACACGTGTAACAAGAACGCACTAACCACGAGGTGTATACATTCGCAGGCTCAATGAATTGAGAACGTGTAAAGTGAACATTAACCGTTCTGCAAACGCGATTTGCAATGTCCGTTAACCTGTAACGGAAATAGCATTTAACTAGAATTGTATTACCATTATTTAAAAAATGCAAAAAAAAAAAAAAAGAAAATGGTTTCATTCACTTCAGTTATACTAGCAAATATAACAAAATTATATATATATTTTTAAATTAACTTCCACTTTTTTAAATAGTAGTAAAAGTACAAAAAAATCTGAATTATTCTTTACAAGATAAAAAAAATGAGTAACCTTTTTTTTTAGTTTAAAAAAAAAAGCTAAAAAATGTATTATATTTCCAAATTTAAAATTTTGATTGACATTTTTGTTTTCACTTTCTTTGAATGAATTTTTTTAATGATAAAAGAAGTATTTTTCATGTTGAAAAATAACAGAAATCAATAGATTATATATTTTTTAAATATTATTCTAATACTGAAAGTATAACTTTACAATGTTGGCTTTTGTATCGGTTGAACATTTATTAGATTCGATATTCAACACAATGACGTTATAATGTCATTTGTATACTCAGGGCGGCGACATCGACAGTGGCAAGAACCATCAGCGTTGCATAAAATATACTCAGCGCCGGCTAATTACGCGCGTCTGTTCGATAATTAGGATTCATTGCATTTTCTGTTCAACGATTGGCAGGTTTGCGTCCAACATTAAGACGAAAATCGAATTGAGGAAAATGGACACTCATTTTCAGACTAATTTGGAATTCTTCAGAAAAAAACATAAAATCGTGATTTTTACGTCATTTCGTGGTTTTAGTAAAGATATCATTCATTGATTCACGAGTTTGAAATTTTCAGTTTTCAATTGTGCGGAAACCGATCATTATTGTCTATAATTAGTCACTTTTTTAATTAGAATTTTGATGCGTCACAAAAGAGGATGTTTCACGTGGAACATATATTTTGTTGGGACATTGTTTATTTGTTTCATCATTAAGTTTTTATTGTTATTAATTAGTTTTTTTTTCTGAAATATTTACCTGAGTGTAAACGAGAGGAACACAAACAGTATCATAACCGATGAGAGCCCCGAGTCTTCTGCGAATATCGCTGAGCTCGACTAGAAGAGTTTGCACCACCTGATCATTCGTGATCATTTGATCCTGCCTTGCTCTGTTGATGATGTTTGTCGCCCAAACCAGGGGCATCCAATATTTTGACATCACCGCTTTCTTATTCATCATTTCAAATATTTTCTTCTCTGATTCCAACATCAGACCTGTAACAAAAATGTAAATTCAATGGTTAATACAAAAATAAAAATTTGATCAATTCAGTGATTGATTGTCATTGCGCACTCAAATCACATTATTCTTGTTTAAGAATATGATCGATATTGTCAGTTCCATTGTGTTTTTCCCTTTGGAAATGATATTAAATTACGCACACGGAGAGCAATTATTCTTTATTTTTTCGTTAAAACGATATACTGATGCGCTTGCAAAAACAAATTATCGTCAATAAATCAACGCTGCCTGACAATGAATTTTTTTTATCCTTTTCTCAATAAAACTCGCGTTGATATCCCAAGAAACAAGCTATATTTCAGTAATATTCGAGCAATTGATAGTCGTAAATTGAAAAAAAAAATTTTGTTTAAAAATTAAAATGACATTTTGTCCAATGAAAAGTTGTTTAAAGATACAAAGCTCTGATATAAGAGATGTAATAGGAACGTAATAAAAAAATGAACGGCAGAATAAATTTGGTTTTCCTAAAAAAGTGACTCTAAAAGTGAGCACAAATTACATTACAGAATGATTTAAAAATTGATGCGATTTTAATGATTGTTATCAGTTCCATCATAATCGTAACTACTGATTGGTGCAAGGCTCGTTAATACAATTGTGATGACACGTTGCATCGTGCACGTCGTAAATTCTTCCTCGAACTTGAGTTAAGGAAGTGATCGTCTGAAAAACCTTTTGCAAACCGCGGAGTTGGCGCCATTCAGAAGAAGAAAAATTCAAACGTAATTATTTATTGCCGCTGAATCGATGCTTGCATAATCATCAACTTCTTCGAAAAATTCAACCTCTATTGTTTTATGATTCTCCGAGCGTATCTCAGGTTTTTCGAAACAATTCCTAAAAACACATGTTGATTGAATCCGAATATAATAGTTGAAATCATTGAATTATTGGAAAATAAAAGTTTTGTTCTTTCTTTTATTCTTTTTTACAAATGGGTTATTCCAGGTGAAATATCTGTTAAAGTACTTGAAAATAAATTTGTCTTATATTTTGAGACTTTCAAGTCAAAACAAATTGTATTCCAACAAAAAATTCCTAGTGACACACATTTTTTTGACAAAATTGGGAAAATGTAAAGCAAAGTCTTTTAATCCCAAATTTTGACTTTGAGCTTCCAAATGTTCTGAATTTGAAGTGTTTTGTATAGAAAAATATCAAATTTATGACAATTAAGAAATTAGTTCTTCTTAACGAGACTTGATACATTTTTTTTTTTTACATTTTCATAACAATTTTTGAATTACACAAATGTCCGAGATTCAATTCATTTTTTAATAATAGTTTGTGTAACAATTTTTAATCTCAATTCAATTATTATTCTCTGATTAATTATCTAATTTGGTATGATTAATGAACTTGACTAGTAGCTGATTGGGATATTGGCCATTATATTTTGAGCATTAATTTCGGTATTTTCTGTCTGTGTTGCAACACTGATGATGCCTTACGAATGTCTCATTACTGTCCGGACATATTTATTAAGTGAATAAATCGCACGGTGTTTCGCGACGCGCGTTTATCGAAAATTGTAATCAGCCTCATTAGCGTTTCCTCTTGCGCGTTGCACGAAAATTGGTGCATATTTTTGAGCGTACAACAATTATGTGGATCGTGTTATACGATTTAGTGTGAAATTTCAATGAAATTAATTTGCCTGATACACTCCGTTGGGAAAAGTGGTTGGAAAAGCAAATTGATTATGATTGTATGTTAATTAAACGCTGCAATTTGTACCGATATTTTTGCAATTCTAGATGAGTTTCTAGCACATTTTGAATCGCATCAAAAAGTTTAGAACATTTTTTTTTAGTTAACAATGTTAGTCATTTATTTTGGCAATTAAATAAAATATTCTTGTTTATTCTGCAACAGTTGTTAATATCGTTTCGAACTTGAACGCTGTTCAAGAATGGATCACTCGCGAAAGTATTTCTGAATTGCTACACTCGAAGAGGGAAAGGAAACCGTGGCTTTCTTGAATCGTTGACTTCGGCAATGGTAAACATTTTTTTCTTGTTAAGGTCGCAACTTGATACCGTTATAAAAACCTCTCCTTAAGTACGAACTTGAATTTTATGCTAATTATTCCAGCCAATCATCAGAGGTGTCAAAATTGATGATTATTTAGTTGTAACACGTACAGATAACGTTTCAGATTTCCGTTTTTTATTCGTTTATAAGTAGGTCTTTGTCATATTTATCATTTTAGGAAGATCATTTATTTTCAAAACGATAAGATTTAAATTTAATTTATTTAGGGTTTACATTCAGAGAAATATAATGTACTTTCGGGTGACTTGAGTTGCAGTTTAACAACTATAGTTTGAAATTGATTGGAAATTAATCGCTAAACAGATGGTGCATAAGAGTATAAGCCAAGTGGTGTGTTTTTGGCTTGAGCTTTGCCATTTCTTTGATAGGCTTATGTTGCTGCAGTGCCGCAATGCGGCAGTTTTGCGAGATTTCCATGATCATGATAATGTTTCGTCGTAGTCATTTTAATACAACACCTATAGTCGATAAACCAATATTTCTAACCTCGAAATTGTAACAAAAAATATTTCGGCCGTTATTACAAAAAATCTATTCTGGTTATGAAAAATCTATTAACAATTCATACGATTAAATTTCAATTTATTGACGTTGTTTTACATTAAGATCTTACATAATTTTACAAATCAAATTGATCTGATATAAATACATATATTTATTGCACTTTTTGTGATAAATTTGGGATTAGAACATTTCTTGGTACATCAAAAGTTGGCGTAATTTTCTAAAACTGACTCCTTTTGGCGATATAGAGCAGTTGTGATGCGATCTGCAGTACAATGCGCTACTGAGATTGCCGCAAGGATATATACCACAGGGGCATCAAAATACACCGGCTTATCAACCCTGTCATGCGGAAATCTCGTTGATAACTCGCTCTTTTATATACTTTTGCTTCGAGTTTTCTGCACATCATGAGCCCGCGGTATTTCGAGTGTCAGCCTTTTTCACTCTCTCCCCCTTTTTTTTTTTTTTTTTTTTGCATGACAGATACTTTGGATTTTTCATCGAGACTCTTTTGAAAAGAGGAGTATTCATTTTAAAACGATGATTAATTGGGGAGAAATCTCATGTGGTAAAAATATATCTTCTGATTTAATCGCGATCTTGATGGTTATTTGAATTGGGGATCAAACCGTTACACATCGAATGAAATTCAGAATATTTATGCTTTGACGTCATATCCAAAATGTATCTCGCAAGTCTTATTATTTTTACCGCTTTTAGATTCGAGAGTGAAAAAACTTTCCAACTGATATGATGCCAGTTCCAAATTCAATTCGATCTCCTTTTACCGTCCACATTTTTATTATCTTCAAGAACAATTATTTCTGCAAATTATTAACGAATGTTTTCTGAGAGCAAGATTTCGCTCGATTCTCATCTTATTCAGTTTATTCAAAAATCTCCTTCCATGTGATTTTTTCAATTACAAGAATTTTTGTTCTCGTCCCAGAGTTTGTCCAGTTTATCGTGGCATTTTGCTTTGTCCTTCAAAAAGGTGCATTATCAGAATTGCAACGCGAAATTATAGTCATCAAGGGGATAGAGAAAATGGATCAGTTGAGTTTAAATGGTCGCACGAAACATAACGCCAATGATAGCACTTTGTATGGGGAATTCAAGAATTCAGCTTGGCGTTAAGGTTGCGCTCGCGATGGTGTTTGTTAGCCGGACGAAAAACTCGTTCCTCGTTGGGACGAATGTTTTCCCAGATCCGCGTTGTCACAAGGGAAAAGAGAACGAGCGACAATGACGCAAAGACGGATTCCAAAGGGAGAAGGAGAGGCGAGCGCACCATCTCGTTCGCCGGCTCGCTGTTTCTTTTTTGCTTTTTGCCGTGCCGGCGACCTTGCCGACAACCTCGCAAGGATCTTTGCGTTCATCGACCTCGTTCACCGTGCCATCTCCGATCTCTCCGGTCACAGCCATTTATATGACGTTATGATTATGCCACATACAAAAAAATGTTAACTTTGCAGTCGAATGCAAAAATAACATATTTCTCCATTTACATGCCAAGTTTTACATCTAAGGTTTAAATTTTTTATTTTTAATTTGCAGAGGTGTGTTACATTTAGGAACGAAATTCAAAAATGTTGTCTTTTCTTAATTTAAGTTTTAGACAATTGTTTATTATAACAAAATAACAAACAATTACTATGGTTCGTGCAATTTTTTATTTGTTATTGAGTATTTAAAAAAAAATATATATATATGTATATAAAGTTAATGAGCTTTTCTGTTAGTTTTTCGTTAACGCAGTTACATATAGACATTCGTCGAACTGGCGCCAGGCAAGAGAAACTGTCGCAGCGATTAAGAAACTTTACAGTGCAATTAAACGCAACGTGCTACTTTAAATTACATCGCAGCGACTGTCGGATGTGCTTCGCTTGTCAACGAAACGCCAACTTGGCAGGTAAAATTCTTGCGAACAGAACAGTGGCAAGACCTTTTCCATTTGTCTGCGATCATGCCATTAATTACGATTTCACTATCGCTTTTGATGCCGAAGACGAATCGCACAAACACCTGTTAAATCGTAATGTGCAAGTTGTAAATTTTATGACAAACGCGATAAGTCGTATCGCGTGTTGTCTGTCGTTTCAATTTTTTGTGTTGAACAACAAAACAGTTTTAGTATAGTCTTTAAAACCAGGTTTTTTTTTTAACTAAAAAACAAACCTTTTCTTTGCAATTCTTGTTGAAAATGTTACCGAGTATTGAAAATACGAATTACTTTCACGGGATCGAAAACAGACATAAGTTGAGGTGAATTTAGTAAAGTTAAAAAATACAGTTACATGATAACCGAGAGTGGTTTGAGGTCAATGCACGACCTTTATCACAATCGAATATAGTATTTGGGCGTTCTGCAGGTTTCTAAGAATTAACGGACCCCTTCCAAGAATTGTTTTTTGAAAGATCTTTAAGGGATGTAAAACGAACACAGTTTATTCGCATGGTGGAATGTCAGCAATGAGTTATTTGTGACAGGTCGATAGTTGCTGGCGTTTGGAGTAATTATAATCCGGGAGAAACTCGATAATTACTGTATTCGAGCTAAATATAGGCACGATCGTTTCATTTGCCTTGGTCGTCTGTCAGGATTTCCCGATTGGAAAAAGACTTTTGGGCGGTGACGGTCCGGGTTGGTTTTGTATCTCATTTTATTCAAGGTTATATGTACAGTTAATCATTTCTAAATCTAAAATTAGAAATTATAAGAGAGAGAGGGCAACATAGATGGGAGTTAACGATTGAGTAATTTCATATTGGTAATTCCATACTATTTGTTTTAAAAAGCCTGCAGGATTTAGTTTTCAGTTTGATTATATTTGCAATTTTCCGAAGCAAGTTGAAATCAAACGTTTTGTAAAATTTTGCAGTCATGGTTAGTTAGGCATAGTTAAGTTAATTTTATTGATAGAAAAGAATAACCAAAAAAATAACAAAAAGAAAAAAAAAGGTTAGAAAAAGGAATTGTAAGAATTGAAAAAAAGTAGAAAATAACTACATATAGAAAATGTTGAATTTGTAACAGAAAGTGGTTCAGGAGTCGAGATAAAAGCCGTGACAAATGACATTTTTGCCGGTCGGAAAATTTAGTGGGCAAATGAGATGGAAATGCGCGAGACGATATGCAATGAGGGAAAGAATTTGCAGTGCACGGTCATGATCAAGGAAATCAGAAGATAGTTAATAATTATCTTATCGTGGGCATGTATCAGCGTAACTGCTATCGCAGCAATCGAGCTATTTCTTTTTTCTTTGCGTTCGACGACAAATGCGCGTAACGCCGGGCACTTGGAAAAAGGACGGAGCAACTGGCGCCGGCGCTCGCCGATCACTTCTAACGATCATCGGCGACCTGAAAATTACCCGGACACGCTAGAAGATTGCGCGAAATTACTTGATGACCGTGATAATCATTTGCATCTCTGATCACCCGACAACCGCTATATATTTCGCCACAGGGATTTCTTCAACCTTCAGCTGTCCCGCTGCGAATTTCGAAATTATCAAATCCATTAACTTGGCGCGCTTTGTCCCAAACATTCATATACTCCTCCATCAAAGCCGGATCTTTGAAGTAAATCTTCAAAAAAAAATTACAAATAAATAATAATCGACGAATAAAAAATATAACAAATTAATCACGATCAAAAAATTGTATGAATAAATGAAATCACATCAAGTGTGTGTGATTAATCATAAATCGCAATTAACGTGCAAAATTGAATGAGATCTTTTTTTTTTTTTTTTTGCAAAAGAAAAACTTTTCGATGAATTGCGAAGTAGAGCATTCAGGAGTAAGGCACTAATTAATCACAGTGTACGGTTTCAAAATGAAAGTACTCTCATCGCAATTTTAAATTACGGAATGAACTTGACATTTATATGAACTTGTATAGTCAAGTTTCTTCGGAAAAACTGGTGCAGACTGCTCGAAACTTCGTGAGCCACTTGCGCGACGAAAATCGAATTCACGTTTGCATGGATGGTATGTACATATGAATTTAAAATCATGCTAACTGATGGGTGGGTTAACTTAACAGATATCAGTGTCACAATGGTTGAAGCCGTTTAGAATCATTAGAATACGCCTCGTGGTTTTCGCAAGCTTATTTTATTTTAATACATCATGTAGCTCAAGGTGAACTCACGCGATTAACATAAAACCTGGGTTTTAGATGTTTCAGAAATATGACACTTTTAATTGTACGTTCGATCTAACGCGTCGTGTTATTAAATTTAAATCTGCGCATAGAATTTAAAAAAAAGTCAGACTTTGTCCTCTGAAGTAGAAAAAAAAGATTATGGTTCACCTTTCAAAGGAGCTTGGTCAAAAAGAGTTTTTGACATAAAAAAAGTATTTAAATTCACCTTTGTTAAGCCGCATTTGATTGAGTTGAACAGGATTTTGAACTTGATTTTTACTTATTTGCTGTAGAAAAAAAAATTGATTTAATTTATAAAATATTCGAGATAATGAAAAAATTGAAAAATCAATCATGAGATTCATTAGATACATCAACTGTAATAAAAAAAATCGAAAGGGATTTCAAAATGAACATTATGTGGGTGTTAACATTATGTTATTCAAAAATTTTGCAAGTACCAATGTATTATTAACATCTCCAGTATAATGAACGGTGTTATATGATGGTGCAACTTTATTGGCCGGCGATTTAATCGACATCGACGCGTGTCGGCGGCCGGGCACGTGTTTTTCATATACGATATTGCGGAAAGGCCGGTGTGTGCTGTTTCTTGTCACGTTGAGTTATGCGCATATCTGCATTTCCTAGTCGTCGAGGGAACACCAAATCTCGTGTGATGGAAAATTCATGAGATCGCAAGTACGATGCTTGTGCGAGGTCCCTTTTATTTAAAGATACCATGTTAAAGTCTTTCTCTCCAGCACTCCAAAGTTCATGTCTTCGACTTGTTACAGTCGAGTCATTTTATAGGCTTAATTAAATAACCGTGTGTGCACGTAAACTTGGTTTGTTTAATTGAAGTGGCAGCTTGGGATTATGTTAATTCAACTTTAATTAAGTAATGGAATGGTGCACCTCATTTTTTTTTATATTATAAAATATTTCGGGATAATTAAAAACAAGTGTGAATAAATAAATTAATGATTAATTATTCCTTTGAGATTAAATTTTTTTTAGTCACAGAATAAAAAGTATACAATTTTACATTATAAAAGTCTATGAAAATTAAATTAACCGCGCGATGCATTAATTATGTTGCATTAGTAATAAAATGAAAGAACAAAAAAAAAAAAAAAGAGTGAAAAGTTTGTAAGATAGACTTGTAAGGATAACAGGACGTTTTTTTATTTTTCAGATTGCAGATGGATGGATGTTGATGGAATTTGCTCATTTATTATACATATAGCAAAAAGGTAATTCGTGGCAAATTAATTGAAAGATTTAATGTCCGATCGAAAACTGGATATGATTGTGCGTATTGGATTTAGACGATTCGCAGAGATATACAAGTCGAGTTTAATTAAATTCGGTAGTCAGATTACTTCTGTTGATAGCATAATGAATAAGTTTGCATCGGATCGTGTACCTCATTTATCGATTGTCCGAGAAAAAAATTTTCCTCCCAATCAGAGTTATTGAATAACTTTTAAATTATTATATCTGGTATCAGACGAAGCCTCTCCGAGTGACTTGAGAATGCGCCGTGAGTTGAAATCTTGCGTCATTATCAATTCGTGTCAGCCTGCAATTCCGACATATCGGATGCGCTTCCGATATTCCACGCAAACGCCCTGATCTATTACAACATGCAGTACTCGTTAACTCGCCCAGCAGAAAACTTTCGCTGATTTTGTGCTCAGACGAGCTCGTGGCACTGGATTTTCTCTCGCTCTTTTATTATAATGCATTTTGTATCATATGACGGCGTCCGATTAAACTTTCCCCGATCGTCGGAGAAAGTATTATAAACATAAATGGTTGTTTTGTGGATGAAAAAAAAAAAAAAAAAAAAAAAAAACGACATCCTGCGTGTAAAAAGGAGTAGCAAAATATATAGAAGATCTGAACTCGCGGCGAAAATTGATAACCATCGTCAAACAGATTACTGATTCCGGTTGGTCTCTCGCATCTTCTCCGGTACATTAATGCGCTTAACATGATAGATCATCGGCATCAAAAAATGCATTCTGGGTTTTGACATCTTAGTCGTTTATCTTGTACTGTCACGCATCGAGTTCTCTTTTTTTTCAATTTTATGAAATTCATTGAAAAATTATAAAATATTGTTTTTTTTCGTGATTACAAATTCATCAATAGTAAAAATTAAATGTTGTAAACTTGTTGTTAACGATAGTTATAATCGGAAGATCCAAACGATAATGAAGTTTTGCATAAAACATTACTATCAATTATTTTTTTGATTTGAAATGTTGAAAAGAACATTGAGAAAACAGTTTTGTTAATAAACTTGTTTAAAATTAGATTTGACCATTAGACGGTGTTTCAAACTTTTTTTCACGGTGAAGCAAAAAGGATAGTTTTATTGCTGGTCATAAAAATTATACTGCATGCAAGTCGATAAAAAACGAAACAAGATGAAGTATATTTAAAACGCGCGGCATAGAAAAATCTATCGTCCTTTGAGAGTACGTGGCATCGACTCTTGTGCCAGAAATCATCTTTACTTTTAATTGCAACCCAGATCCCGTATACGTCAATCGTCAATTCGTCCTTGAAATCTCGAAAGGATGATAATTATCAAGGAAACGGTGTGCATTAATAGTAACCGAGGACGCCGAACGTGTGGAATATATACGTCCACTGATGCCATTTTGTCAATTCATAAATTTCTACACCTCGGGCACATGCTTATCGCTCTTTTTTTAATTTATCCATAAATCGCAAATTAGAAGAAAAAACGTGTCCTTAAAGCTTCTTCAACTCGTGTTTTTAATTTCCATGCCTTTTTTTGTTTAAATGATGAGAACTACTACTAAATGATTAATAATAAGCTGCGAAATGAACAACAATAACTTGCACCGTTATGTTGAAGAAAATGACATTGACCTATTGCGTGTTTTATTTTTATCGCGCTGAAAAATATAATATTCTTGGAATGAACAAATATATCCGTTTGATATCAAATGCCAAATGTAAAAGAGAAAAAAAATATAAGTTAAAAGAAAAAAGAAAACAAGCGACTAAATGAAAACTGGTTTTTGTTATAACTGCGCATCATAATAATGCAGCAGAATTTGCAAATTCTTTATTAGTGACAATGAACGTAACTCACTGACCAACGTCGACGATGTGCTGCAGTGTAGGAAATCGTCGCTTTACGCGCAATGATATCCGTTGTAACGTTATGACATAAGCGAGGACCGCGTATCTCACGATATTTCGCCTCATCAGCCGTCCTTTTTCATCCTGAAACAAACATCAAGATTGTCATTTTACAAGAAAACATTCGAGAACAAAAAAAATTATCACATTATTGGCCTTACTTTTGTGACAATAAAAGTTGTGAGATTTTTTTTTTTTTTTTCATAGATTTGCATAAGTATTTACAGAAAGAAAAACAATTTTCGAATGGAAAGTGCAATTTAAAAAAGGACGTAATTTTTTTATTGAATGGGGAAAAAAAACATTAATGGGTTGTAATTTTCGACCGTGAACATGAATGAACTTTCGGCCATGTGCAAAGAGTCAACTACTCAACAGTCGCGATAAACCGTGACATAAACATTCGCGCATCATCGTTTTCTGCAGCTGCGATTATTGATTTTGAAGCATCAACGCCTCATTGTTATGACAAAAATTTACATCACCGATTGCAAAAGCCCGAAAATATATTGACAAAACATTTTTCAGGCACATTATGTATTCGTCAAACACACGACGTACAATTTGTAACCTCTCAGTGTTTCACAACTTAGTTTATTATATCTGGTCCGATCGAAACAGTCATACGATCATGACCCTTTTGCGCAAATCATTTTTAATGACACTGATGACGATTTTTTTCGATGCTGAAAAAAAAAAAATATATATATCTTCTTATAGCGATAGGTTTTTGTGATCGTGAATTGAATTGGTTTTTCGTATGCTCTTTTTCAGAGAGGGTTTTTGTAAGTAACCCATACACACACGTGGAATACCGTATCAAATCGACGCGGTTCTTTTGGACCAGTTATATACGTACGCGCGAGTGCCAAAATTTATTCTGCCGAATATGCCGCACACGTTTTTCGTTTTCCTCGCATCGCTGAATGACCGTTTTCACGCAGAAAAAGCCGCCGGCACCTTTTTTCTGTTGCCGCAGTTTTTTCCCCGACCCCCCTCTTATTTCCCAACACTTCAAATCCAATGCCCCTTTTTTTAGTACTATGACTATCCATAAACGAGGATCGAATGTTTCGAAAATGAATCGGTGCTATAAAACTTGCAGTTTGTGGTTAAAACATAATTTATATATCAAACATTCGATCGCCAGTATTTTAAATAATAAAAGCCTGTATCAAACATTTTTAAAAATTCTTCTTCAGATGTTTATCATGTCATCTTTGACTTTATTCTCTTTTTTTGACAAGAATATTAGTTTCAGAAAGTGAAAAAGATGTTGTGTTTTAAATAAATTTGAATCAGACACAATTTATTTTCAAATAACTTTTTTGCTTTTTATCTGTACTCGAAAATCAATGTTTTGATGGATTATTAGTGTTGGAAACCAAAAGTCAGGCTTGGAATATTTAAGTTTGGAGTTTTTAATAATGTCATCAGTGCAGACCAGATGTAATTGTCCAATCAAATTTGACACTTTGAGGGTCGGGTTATTATGTTTATTAATCATCCACCTCGTAACGTAACATATTTTTATTTATTGTAATTTCATACATATCGTAATAACCACTAACTCATAAAAACACTCATTAACGAATCGGTTTTCTGCATCACAGTGTAATACTTTAACATACAAGACACGTTCAACGAACAAAACAGAAAATGAATGATTGTTAATTATCAAAATGAATGGCGAAAACAGCAGTTCCTATTCATTCAAGGAAGCTGAGTTTGCGTTCTCGAAAGCATTTTAAATTATACAAACGTTCGCAACATATACGAACAAAAATTTTCCGTTACATTTTGCATGCAGATCTTTCATTGACCACACCGGTTCCGATACGTGCAATACAACGAAAATTACGAGTCTTCAAAATGAAACTCTGATGACCCTGGTTTCATGTTTTTTTTTGCACTTATCATTTCTACCTTGAGTATATATAAAAAACAAAAAATTGTACTAAAAAGTAAACGAAAAAAAAAAAATTAACAATAATTTTCCTCGTTAAGTTACCTTTTAATTGAACCAATTATGTCTATTTTCAAAATGTGACTAAAATTTCATCCTTTTGAATCAAAAGTATTGATTGTTTCGAACAATTAGAAATGATTTTTTTGTATAGTTCCTTCAACTATAGACCGGATCGAGTTTCGATTTCACATAAGTGTGATATCGCATGTGGCAGTTACAAAACGTGTACACCTATATAAACCGAGTCGCGATTACGTGAGCGGAATATCAATTCGGCTTTCGGATGCTTGATGAAAATCGATCTCGAAATCTTGCATCTGGCAATGTTGCTGCAGAGCCGACGCACCGTATAATCTCTGGAACGTGTACGTACAAGCCCGAGAATGCAACTGTGATGAGGACGTAAACTGTTGCGAACCTTTATCAGTACTGGGCTATACATACGGGGATAACACATACAATCAATGCCACTTCGAATTAGCAAGTCCGTTGCCTGCTATGCTGTGCCTAGCTATTACCAAAATCAATAGAATCTTTAGAGCATCTGTAAATCGAGTGAAATACTCGCGTGGAGCGAATTCACCGATACAGACCTTTGCCATTGTTCGTTCATTTTTCACCTGTTTTTTTTGTGCTTTCACTCAAAGAGGATTAACTCGTATTTGTGTCGACTTTGGGTTTCTTATAGCAACGATTGACACGTTTAGCATAGAAATGTTGTTGTCTAATTGTCCATCAAGATTTCCATGTCCATTTTTGTTCCATCCAAATGATGTTTCTGCTAATTTTTAAGTTGAAAGGTTTTTGAATTTGAATGGAGGGACAAAAATTGAATCAGAATTTTTGATAGTGGAGCTAACGTACTTTGATAGGACAAAAATGTATCATTAATCAGTCGAAATCCAATATTCAAGGTTAAAAGGCGATTTCTAGAGCTGTGTTGCTACTAGTGTTTAGCATTTATATTCGTCATTCGTTGTTTGCGTATTGATTCGAAATGAACCACGAACGATGAAATTTTTTGTCATTTCAAAATTGAGAGTTGTTGTATGAATGAATCATGTTTGATTGTAAAAATATTTTGGTACGACAAAATTTAGTAATGAATAATATGATTGTGACAACTGCTTGAATTGTTACTTCATTTACTGACACACTTGCGAATTGAGCAATGAATGACATCAAAAGTTGATTCAGATATGAATTTATTTTTAACACAAGTTGTCGAAAAATTGTTATTAGTTGAATCACATTTTCAAATAAGACAGTTTATTTTGATTTTGAACAGTTCAAATTGTTTAAAGAAGATATTTCTTTTTGTTTTTTCATCGTAAAGAATTTTTCTGTTTTGGCAGGGTATGGAAAAAAAACTGGAGCTCATGTGATATCGGGAACAATATGTGTCATATAATACGATCTCTACGGATTCTCGTGGAGCGTGCAAAAATGCTCGGTATGGGTGTAGAACGTCGACAAGAGGGAGGACGGCAAAGGCCAGGCCAGCCACCATCGCTTTGGCTGTTGCATTTCAATAAGGTTTCAATGAAAGGTATGTTACGATCCACAACCGGCAATGCTCAAACACACACTTATTCGAAAAATTGTATACGAATTTGAAACTCGTATTTAACCTCTGATTCTCTTCTCTCTCCTCAGTTTGTCGAATAATTAATTAGATGTTTCTGTCGGCTACTTTGCCAGACAATGATATAAACTAAACATTGAATAATAAGATGATTGAATTCATTATCGTCAAGATTATATTTTAATTTAATATCAATCAGTTGCGTGATCAATAACTATAAGTCGAAGTCACCATCCAATAGCTTCCGTTCGGTTTTGAAAAATGTATTTTATCATTTAAAATTATAATTGACAAGAGCAAGGCTACATTTCGCATTGTCACTGGATACGTGCTTGGAATCAAACTTTGCGATAAAAATTGTGAAAATGAAACTCAAAGCAAAAGTTCATTTCTTTCATGCGGAGTGAAAAAAAAACGAAATCAACGTCTTGATGGTGCGATCTGGTTTGAAACGCGTCCCTGAAATAACTCCAATTGTGTTTAGAAATGCAAACAAAAAATGTCAACGTTTAATGGAACACGCTGGTCGTGATTCTGTTCGAGATTAGCTTGCAAATTTGACTTGGTATGATTAATTGGAACGTTTCTCGGGGAATTTTTTCTTTTCTCTTCAAATCTTCGGGTAAGAAATTTATACGGAGAAAGAAGGAAGATTCCATTGCGCTTGAAAGTTATGCATTTTGTAAATTTTTTTTTCGGTACGTTGCCACCTTCTTGGGTTGCTGACATCGAAACGTGTCACGGCGATTCGTTAATATAATGAGCTTTGCTTGTTTCCATTTTTCAAGACCCGTCTTCCATAAGTGACGGAATAATTGAGACGAAACGATGATGAGGTGTAAAAAAAATTAAAGGCTAAAAGCCTGTCATGGGTGTTAACAAAGTTTAATTTAATGTTTGAAAAAAAATTTTCTTTCTTAATAAATAAAACAAAACGAATAAAAAAAATTAACCGTCAAAAGTTGTTTAGGTCTGGATTATGATTCTTTTTTTCATTAACACAAAGTCATTCAAGTTTATAAGATTAGGAAAAAATGTTTCCTTGCGTGATAAAAGCTAAGTATGGCAATAAAGTATGTTGCGATTATTTATGAACAGTTTCGTGCGTCGAATGTCTGACCGAGCTCTATTTGATCTACTGCAAGTCAGTCCGAGTGAACGATATGAATGCTAAAAAAAAAAAAAAAAAAAAAAAAAAAAAAAAAAAAAAAAAAAAAAAAAAAAAAAAAAAAAAAAAAAAAAAAAAAAAAAAAAAAAAAAAACAACAACAAATCTGACTCCAAATGATTTTATAAAAACTTTGATTGTTTTCGGAAGATTTCATTTGAAATTTATGCATTTATGGAAAGCGATATAAAAAAAGAAACTGAAAAATGAAAAAGTTTGTAATTACGTGAGGAATAATGAAATACTTACATTGCCAGGAATGGCAGCGCTTATAAAAAGGGCGAGATTGTCTGGCCAAGGCAACAGTCTGTATTGTTCCCACCATCTTTTCACGATCAAACTTACATAAAATCCTAAAACGAAGGACATTGGAATCGACTCGCTCGAGTTTCCAAAATAGTAGCGAATCTTTTCGAAGATCCTGCAACAAAAGAAATTAAAAATTCGATTATATTATCGAACTGTGTTTTTTTTATGACTTTTATTTTCAGTTACAATCTTGCGCAACATGCTATTTGCAACTGACATAAACGCGATGAAACAAAAGTTATCGTTAAATAACAATTTTTCATACTTTACATAATTAGTTACGATAACTCGTCTCGTTTGCAATTGCAAATTCGTTACTGTCAAATGAATGTTCAACAATTATAACTTGACACGTGTCGTAGGTGTGATTTCACTTTATTTCATTACATATTTCGCTCATCCTAATTTTACGACTCAACATTTTTTCAATTGAACATTTTTTCAATCACTCAATTTTCAACATTTTAAATCATTCAACGAATTTTCACTTTTTGTAACCGCATCAGTGATTTAGTTTCCTACATGTGGTCTCTGGTCGTCTTATTATAATTTTATGTCACTCGCGTGGCTCGCAAAGCAAACCAAGGCGAGGGTGGAAAATGAACTTTGAATAATTGAAAAAAACGACGCGACAAATTTGAAATGTTAAATTCTAATTTGTCGCTCATTCTCGTTAACGCTCATCTCGCAGTGTAAATTGACGTGATTCGCGCATTCTTCATGATTTATTCAGATGAAAAATAAAGTGACCAAAACGTGGTATATAGACTGGGGAATAAAGTGTAAATTGAATTTCTTTTTTTACGGAAAATCGCATTTTTTCAACGTACACGAGAGTTATAGGTCTTTTATAATTCTTAAATTTTACAACGATTGAAGCCATTTATTAACAAACGGTACATACGCGAGTTATGCATTGATACGATTGATAATTCGCCGTTCACTTTCGTATATTGACACGATCATTATGCAATCCATACACTGTCAGACAATTCATGTATGAAAGTTTTGTTCGGTTTAAATCATTTCTGCTGAATTTCTGATCAGATTATTTTTTCGCTGCTATTTTCTTTCCTCGACGCGAATGTGTTACTTACACTAATATCATTTATGTTGGTCACAAATATTTCAACGACTAAAATCCTTTTGACAAAAATAACGAGGACTTTTTTTTCACATTCATTTTCCAATTGATTGCAGAGTGGAGAATCCGTATAAATTATTGCAACCGCATGTGGACAAATGTTCTAATAAATTTTCTTCCTCAAGCAAACAAACTTTTTTTTTTGCTCATTTGATAAATTGCAACGGGCTCTTTCGCACACTCAAACTGCACTTTCGGTCAAGCACATAAAATATCACCTTTAAACCGGGGTCCATTTTTAATTTCAAAGGCGCCCAAATTTAGTTTGCGAGAATTTTTTGTTGCCCTCTTTGGGATCACCAGAGGTCTGCTGTTTTTCTTTTACTCGGCGAGATTTTGTTTTTTCGTTTAGTATATTGGGGCGAATATTCACCAACTTGGGCGGGTATTCGTTTGTAAAAAAAACAACTGCTTTTTTGTTCGAATGGAACTCGCGATTAAGAAACGTCACAAACGAGTTTCAATAATACCCACTGCTGCCTGATAATAATAGATACCGGAGGATACAATCAAAGCATGAATTACTCATCAGCATATAAAAACGTCCAATGAATCGTCGTTTTCGATGAGAAAATCGTACGTCGAAAGCGGTGATTTCTTTTTGTTTTGTTAATTGCATAAACTTGCACATATGTACATTATTATCGAATTCGCGTGGCAATCATTTGTATAATACCGCGGATTAGATTTAAAAATGCACACGTGACTATTCCGCACGTGAGGAAATATTGCGGAGTACAGTTATTCAGATGATTAACAATGCCAATCCTGGCTGCTCCATTTTTACACCTTCAATGAGACGGCGTGCAAATGAACGATGATTCATTTCACATTCATATGTCTGTCTCTTTTCGTGGCGTTCCATCCACTTGTACACATTCGTCCTTTGACTATACAACTTCGAGGAACAAATATAATTTTAATTTATTGATTTATTACCCTCGTCAATTATAATAATGTTAAATGTCCAATTAATTACTCAGCAATTATCTGTTGATTTACGATCCGAAAAAGATCTTAAATGATCAGAGCGGTTTATTTTGCATTGCAAGGAATATCAAGTTCGATCAGCATTAACGAGCGCAAATTTTCGAAAAAAATTTTTTTCTCTTCTATCCTCATAGCGAGTGGAAAATTCCTCGTTTGAAAATTATTTAGAGGCAATGTACAATCGGCGACGATCATCAGCACCTCGGAAAAACATTGACGACACTTCAACGTAATTGCCATGTACAATTTTTATCTCAACGATTTTGTTCGGATTCAGTTGCATGCACTCCGCATCGGTGCATCTTAGTGTAAATTATGCAATTTCTGTGCGTCAGTACAATTTCGTCGGCATTATGTATATTCGTGTAATTTTCATTGATGAATATCGTTTCTCGACGGTTCGTCTCTCTTAATTTCGTTGAAACAATGAAAGCACACCAATCGTATCCGCTTTTCAGAAACGATTTGAAACTGTCCTCAAAGTTAATGTGCGATTTACAATGAATTGTGTCACGATGTCGTTCACTCGTTTGAAAATTGATATTCGTCTTGGATAAATTGATGGTAATTTCAAGGGGATTCTTGCATTGAGCGTGCTGTTGAACTTTGCAAAGAGGACCTTCAAAGGAAAGGCTGATCACAAAGGCTAATTAATTTTGAATGAACTCTTATTAAGAGTTGCGTCGTACAATTGTTGCATGCGACATTAGCTCGACAGTAAAAGCATTATAATTGGCAATTTTTTTTTTCGCATCAGAGCGGAGCAAATTATGATTGTACTTACTTTTTTTGATCATCGTTGAGCACAAACCTGTACGTAAAGTTGAGGGCAAAGTAAACGAACAGGTAGATGAGGAGTTCTCGCCAAATCAATTTGTAAACTGAGCCTCGCCATCTGCAAAGAGATAAGCAACGGATAAATATCAAATGTGAGAGAAAAAGAAGTGAGATAGAGGTGTCGAAAGAAATCGTTTGTTTCAACATGAAGAAATTTATTTGTTCAATGGTTTGCCGTCAAAGCTGCATTGGTTTGTCAACGGAAGAAAGTTGTGTCATTATGTTTTCACTTGCGAACAATTTTTCCGGATCAGTTGGAGCTGATAATTGACCAACTATTTGTCTTAATGATGGACGTTAGTGAAGCACAAGTAAATGGTGGCGCGAGTTAATAAACTTCACAGGAAACGATTTTTGTCGGATAGTTAGCGTTTTATAAGCAATTTATGCATTTCCGTGTGTAGCAAACATTTCAAAAATCGAGCTATCATTCATACATTCAATAGCGCGATTATTTGAAGCACGAGGATACTTAGATAATCGAGCAGTTTAGCAAAACGTAAATATTTTTTCTTTTGAATTTCAATTCAATTTGAAATTAAAGTTTTGTTTTTCTTTTGTTTTTTTTTATTTTTTTTTAAGATGGAAAAATGTTGAAATTACTGGGAGGAAACAAAATGTAAAACAAAAGCTTTTGGTGAAAATTTTGATGGTTTTTGTGTAGGAGATATAAAGGCGCGGCTGAAATGTGCGCACATGTGCTTAGACGGCTAAGTAAAAACACGCATGAATATTATCATGCAGACGCCATAAGTATCTTTCGTAAAGTCCATTTTTTCCTACGCGAAACTAGTTTCCCGACAGGTTCGGCCCCTTCTGTTGGTAACAAAGGTTACGAACATATACTTCCATGCGCTCGCTGTATTTTCTCGTAATCGTCCAATGACGATACCAATAAGTAACATAAAAGTCATCTGGCGAATTATGCGATCAAATGTTTTCACAATGCTCTGTACGCGCAGTTAAAATTATTCTTTTATTCGACATAAAGTTCTGGGTAACGTCTCAAATCATGTTTAATGGAATAAAAATTATATCATTTTGATGTCAGAAATGAAAAAAAATGTAGAAATAAAAAATAATGAAATTGCACTCTACTGAATGACGTGTTTCTTCTTTTATGTTTTATTGTAAATAATGCATTTGGAACTTCTTCATTTCCGGCTCCGTGTCTATCAGATAGACATGAGTGTCAAGTGTATGTGAAAAAGTAAAATAGGAAGTATCATTTTGAATTGATAAAGCAGTAACTTAAGCAACTTAAAGCACGTGAGATATAAATGATTTGCTGATAAATTATCATATTTCGTAATCTCATATATCCTTTTTTCAAGTCGAAACAATTTTCATTATTCATACTTTCGTTTGCAGTACATTTGGCAGTTGCAAAGCAACTGTCTTGATGAAGACAATTCTCGGAACAAGATTTTAAAAGGTCATCAGTTTGAGATGATGTATGAAAATTAAAAAATGTCTCTCAATAAGTTTAATGCGTTTTTGACCATTTAAAAGCTCAGACCTGTATAAATGTCCAAAGAGGTTACTTTCTCGAAGTGAAGAAGTCTCTTCTTTAAAATTACATTTAAATGGAGTGCACTGAAAGAAACAATGAGCCTTAAACGAGGTAAGAGGAAAATGGCGCTCTGAAAGTATGTCCCCCGGCTTGTAACGGTTCACCGGTCAAGGCTCGCCAAGGCCTCATCGAGTTTTATCACTTTGCTGTCAGATACTCCGATTGCTTTTTGTTGATGGGTTGTGACCAAACAGATGAAATTCGCTTTCGAGAATCATCTATTACTTCATTCAAAAGAATAATACAATTTTAATCTTGCCGGTTTGTTTTAGTTTAATAAGCTAAAAATATTTATTCTAATTATTATAGACAAAAAACTTTCTTTGACTGTTTTATATATATAAACAAAGTAAAACTTTTAATAGAAAAAAAAATTTTTTATATTAGTTTCACTTCAGACATTTATTTTTTAAGAATTCGGGAAAAAATGTAGGATAAATCTGATAAAATTATTATTGACGAGAACTTGAAATGTTGAAAATAAAGTCTAGTTGAAGTGCAAAGATTAAATAATAAATAATGCTTTGATTTAATAAGTCAACTTTTTATTGTTTTTTTTACTAAAAAAAAGTGATAACAATAGTTGCTGTGATAAATTAGTCAATAAAGCACTGGAGCAGGACGTAACGGATTAAAAGCCATACGAGGCATCCGCATATCCAGTTTTCCCAGGTGATCTTCGCTCATCAATGTGCGAGGTCAGATTATGTCCATTGGAGGTGCGTTTGTTCGAATTTCATCCGGCTAGTTCTAGATTTTAAACTGATGGTGTTTATTTGCCGTGATATAAAAATTGTTATTCAAACTTTTTTTGATACTATTTATTTATCTTACAGGGTTTTTTCATTATTACGATGTGAATGACATGAAGAGACATTAATTTTTTACAGCGTAATAAAAGTATCGTTGCTTAGCTACTGATTAAAACAGTGTTCGTAACTTAAAAATAAAAATTTATCTCTGTTATATCCAGTTGCACAGTCCAAAATACGTTGAATCACAATAAATAAGAATCTGAAATATCGTAATCTGTTTAGTTTCAAAAACTAGTTTACATCAGGTTTTTTATGTTGATCGCACGTCATTTTTCAAATTGATTATAAAAATACTTCGAGGTGGCTGAATGTATTTTATTAATTGAATTCGAAACCTTGATATTGCGGTTGCCAATGAATATTCAAAAACTAATACACGACGCAATCAGCTTCAGCTCGTATTCAAAAGTATTAGCTCTAGTATTTATATTTCTTTTCGATTCCAATCCGAAATGTTAATCCCGCAGTAATTACAGCTTTTTTCGAGTTCAGCTTGTGCGCGACTATTTTCTCCAGTAATAAAGTTTTATTGTCTATTATTTACTTCAGATAAGGCAATTTTGTCTGGATAAAATAAATAAAATTTCTTTTGCCTGACTATATCTCGTAGCGAAGTAAAATGTATAGAGCGTGATTCTACTCGTGTAATGAGGATCAATTTGATCTTACATATTCGGTGTACAGACCGTGAAAATAATATAATGATTAGTGAATAGGTGGGACATTCTGCATACTGATGAGACCGATCGACAGTGACACAGTTTGAATCAGCCTCGTGATAAAAAATTGTTTTTTTTCACACTTTTTTTTAATGAACTACATAAGCTGTTGTAATTGATATAAAAAAAAATTTCTCGCAAAACCAATTTCTCCCCGGTCATGAAACAAGATTCTTTAAAATAATTTTTACCGAAACGAAAAAAAAAATTGCAGTTAAAAAAAGGTCCATTCCGCATGTTCGGTCAATTTAATTGATAAAAGAAACGTGAGAATTCATAATAAAATGTCTTTGATTTGGACATTTACCACGATCGAATATCATGCGAGCGGTAATAATAATTGACAATAATTTTTATTTTCTTATGATTACAGTTTGATTGCTGTCAAAGTGTACGATAATTTTTGTTCGCGTAGTTAATTTGTCGGCAATCGTATTAATTAACTCAGAATAATTGGTCATTCAAGGATCCTGAACAGAGGGTATGAAAATTCGAGACACTAATTGCAAGAGAAACCATTTAAATTATTTGTACAAAATGTGTTGTTGTTTTCGTACGCACTTTTTTTATTGAATTAGGAATGTTTCGTGTCCTCCTCGGAGCAGGAACACTTTGTTTCCAAGGTCCAGAACCGACCTTAAGATGCGCGCTATTGTCGAACCTTTCTTTTCTGTTCTGCTCATAAAAATTTCAATCAACCTGATTACCAACTTTTATGATTCAACTCTGATGGCAATTTTTTTTTCACTCCCACCTCTGTTACGTAACGATTTCAGATTAGTGTTTATTTCTTTTAATTTTTTGCGGAAACGTGTTCCGATTGAAATTTAATTGGTGTCGTATCGATTTCGCATCTGCGATACCGTAAACAAAGAAAAAAATTGTTCACATTGCTCTTATGGAATTTGAAAAATATGATGACAATAATAATTTGTCTGTAAGTATTATTTTTGTGAAAACAAGTTTCAGTTAAAAACAAAAATTGATTCATGAATTACACAGAATCTATTACAGATATCTTTTTGCAGACAACATATTAGTTAATAAATACACACTTGTTCGATGTAATTTTGTGAACTAATGATGCGAATAAGAACCATCATTATTCACAAATGTGTTTAATTTAACAAAGTGTAAAATATTCCAGTAAAAAATAAATTTGATATGTACAAATGCTCTCTATATAAAGTAAAATTCTTGTTTTATAAGTTACTAACATAAACAAACAAAATCAAAGAAAATCAAAGACAAACGAGCAAGGGAATTTGAATAAAAATGGTGAGATTGTTTGAATTAAAAAATAAAGTTTGACGTCACTTTTGAATTTTGTTTCTAGCAAGATATTTTTGTAAAGTTTCTTCGGCAAATACGACTTCTGTTTCAAGAGACAACTTTCTTTGGCGCATAAGATTTAATATGCCAAGAAAGTTACGAGTACACTGGCACAAATGATATTCGTGTTTCATTACTGATATGTGTACTAGTGTGATACGCGATGAGCCGAGCTTCGAAGCGTGACCAGCGTTAGTTATGCAACGTTTTGTTGCCTCGCGGCCTTGTTCTTCGCGGTGGTATTATCTTGTCTCTCCGGAGCGAAGAATCAATTACAATTTGTTACCTCGGCGTTGTCATTTGAAAATCATGGTTTGGATGTGATCAATGTGAAAAAACAGAAGCAATGCACGCAACGAAGTAAAAAAAGTTGAAGATGCCACGCCAATTATTCATTCGCTTGAAATGTACACATTTAAAAAAAATGCGCGTGGCCAATTGTTTCGAATACTTCCGCTCATCGTCGTATATGATACACGGAAAAAAACGTTTTGGATTAAAGCAAAATGCGCAAAAAAAAAAAAATTAAATGATTGGTATAATGTGTGATTTTATGTGAAAACAATTATTTTAATCTTCCTAATTGTAGACCAGATTTGGAAGAATATATTTTTGTCTCTGAATTATTGTCGATTATTATTTTATTGTTAAAATGAACAAAATAATTTCTGCCAAAAATTGTCGACGAATTTGTTGATAATGATTATAATTTCTTTAATTGCATACGTGAGTTCCTTTTACCAAGACAGGCAGTGCTTCAAATGGTAATGATTCATTCAAAATATACTCCTGTATCGCGGAAATGAATAACTCGCAGAAAAGCCGCACGAGCGCATTAACATTGTTCAAGTGAAATAAATTAATTTTTCGCATACCAAAGATTCGATATCCATGGCACGACCTTTCGTGACACATTTTTTTCCATCCTCTACCTCAAGGAAAATCATTACGAGCATTGAATTTTAACGATGAAAAATTTTGTACACAAGATTATGAGGGTATAAGTTGCATCTTTTAATATTGACCCGCGGAAGGAATTTCATCCACTGAAATGCCATGGTACGATTATATCTTTTTACACCGATGCTACATTGCAATGCGAATTTGATTATGAAATTTTCAATATTATGAATGAGCTGCGCAACATTTATTACATTACGTCAAGCTGCTGCACTAAATTTGTGTTTAATAAATCAGATATTAAATTCTGTAACGGCCTGCTCTGGTCAGAAATTGGATACTTCAGCAACTTAGTAAAAGGAAAATTAAAAAGTTAATTTTTTGCTCAAAAACTTTTCATGACTCGCAATTTTCGTAATAATAACTTTTACATCGTGTAGTCAGAATGAACTTTGTTTCAATACATTGTTTTTAATATCAATCAAGTTCATTTTATTTGTAATGTGCTTTGAAATGCCACTGTTTTGAAAAATTCCGTCTCTCATCAGATTATAAATGACGGCTATCACAATATATCAGTCAATCAATTTCCACGAATTGCAAACCAATATACAGTAATTCTAATTATAAGCATTTCATTTGATTGAAGTCTTTTCTGCTTGTCAGAAAACCACGATGCCATTTCCAAGATACACGACGTCACCGGAAATCGTTAACATACTAACGTTTATCCGGTAAGTAATATATAAATAGTACATCTACAACTTTTTGCAAAAAACACTTTCTCCTCTCAAATATGAACTACAACTTTGATAACAGGCCTACATATAAAAATGATTAACTTTTATATGAAATCTGTCCGTTTGATATCAAACACAAGTTTCATTTCGCTCACAACCATGGCAAGAATAACATTTTGATTTTATCACACTATGATTGATCGACTAATTACTTACGTTTATATACTGGTTGAACACACAACCGTACAGAATGAGCGATCGCGCATACATTTATTTTTGTTTCTTTTGTGCTTCAGTTCTAGCATTAGCGCCAAAGTTAGTCGTCGCAAATAAAAAGAAAAAAAAAGTTTGCCAAAGACGGCAACCGTTGTGGGTCAGTTGTTCGGTTTCCATCAGAGGCGACCGTTCGGTTTCGCGTGCGTGGCAATCGCCCGTTGTAAACAATTCTCTCGCGAATCTTGCTGTTGCGTACGTACGTTATGGTCGCGCGCGCTCCACAGACCGCGAAAATGTCAATTCAGAACAAAATGTGTGTCATCAGAAGACCGGCGTTGCCTCTATGTTGCACTCTGGTCGTCATTGCGATCGTAACAGAGACGCTGATCCTGCCACTTGTTGAGCGCCGGCCTAGTCAAGTCCGCCCCGATAAGGCCACGATGTCCATTCTCTCGCCGAATCAATTGCTTTAATTCTTGAAATCTTTGTAATAAATGCGTCAAGTTGCTTTTTGTAACGCGACAATTATCCTTAGAGGCCACGAGCAACTTTATCGCTTCCTATACCACTTTTTTCATCCATCAACTATTTTGTTTTATTTTATATTTTTTGTTATCAATTTATTCGCGTATGAGAGAAATATTTATTTTTTATATTTTCGTATACTAACCCACTTGGTGTAATATTTTGTTCAGTATTATTTTTTCGATTTATACAAAACTGATTCACCAGCTGATGCATGATAGCGAGCATTATAATCTTGATTGAGATCTTTATTTGTATTTAATTGTTGCAACATATATATATGAACTAGAACAATTACTTGCTCCGCGCGTACTTCTACAATCTATAATGATGTTTACTACACCTGTTCTAACCTCGTTTTGTATAACATTTTTTGTCCATTACTTTTCATTCTAACCATTTTGATACACATTTTTGCTTCGTTAATTTTAACTTCTCTTTTTATGGCTTTTTTTTCTCTCTTGAATTATTGTTTTGCCTTTTTATTTTTTATCATTGCTTTCTTTTTTATCCTGAACTTTGTGAATCAATTGGCACATCTTCTTTTCATCATTGCTAATTAATATTTTCGAAGAAGAAATTGTGTGATTTAGTCGAGATGGCTTTTAATCGATCATGAAACGAATGAAAGTGTTGAAAGTCACGTGATCGTAGTAACCAATCATTATAAGCAGGGACTGGGCTCGACGTTTGTACATAGGCGGTGTTAGACAAAGCACATTCACGTTTCAATAATATGTACTCAAGTGCATAATGTGTGCACGCATTAAAATCACGAGTTGCAACTTGTGCATGAGAGTGACTATAAAGGTCGAAAAAAAGGGGCGCGACAATCACATTTTCCGAGTATTGAACGGTGTCAGACCTATTTATCGATAAGTTCGACGGGCATAACGGCATCATCGTCCATATAAACACTCTCCGAGTATGCAGGACATTCCACGGGTTTCAAAACATGATATTCTTTTCTGTTTTGAAATGCATCGTATGAACATGCCGAGCTAATTGACAGTTTATGTAACGCGGAGAAAGAGAATAGAACAAAAAAAAATTGTTGGGTGGAGTTTTTATGCTTTTTAGCATTCAGTTTTTTTGTTATCTAAATTGATTGTGCAAAAAATTTTTTTCATTTCAAAATTTTTGATCAGTCATTCATTTCGTTGGTCTGTCATTTAGAAAGAAATTTTTTGTTTACCAACGACAATGTCCTCAAAGTTTGTCCTCAAACCCATTTGGGTGTAGATTTATTCAAAAAAATATTAATTTGATAAATGGACGAATTATGCGCACATCAACCTTAATGAATTATTGATTCGTAGTTATACTACAGAAACTTTTTTTTCTTAAAAAGCTACTTCTTCCCGATGAAAATTTGTTTCAAATTTTCACCTTGGATCGTCGATGTGGTTATTACTAAATATCTAATCGAAAATTTTCACTTCAACTTTTCCGAAGTTCGGGAAAAATTCAGTTGCGAATGTAAATATTCAATCTTTGACGCTTGTTTACGACAAATTCGCAACTAATGAATCTTTCACGATGATTATTTCTAAATGATGGAACAATTTTTACAATTCAATCTTCGATGACAAACAAACCCTATCCTGAGATCTAGCTCCGGAGCTTATCTCTGATCATTGTGTAATGCCGGCGGAGCATCGGAGTAGGTCCGCGACCAACTATTACGATTCCTGCAAGCGTAAATCACTTCCGCGGACTCGTCCGAGAAACTTGCTTTTCTCGCAACGCGGATGGAAAAGCGATCGTGGCGGAGTAAATTGGAATTTTCTATTCCTGGACGTCGCACACGTTGATTCTATTTATAGATTTTAAATGCCGTCTTATTACACCCGATCTGGCTGATTCAGCTGACTGCACGACGCCGCCACGGTATGTTCGTATGAAAGCAATATAAGTAGGGCCCCAAACGACTAATTAGACGGTATTTACGCACCCGTGTGGCTTCGCGAAAGCTATTTTCGTCCACAATCTCGCGACTCGTCGTCGCCGATCAAAGGTTATCTAAATGTCAATTAACCATAAGGTAAAAAAAGTTTCTTCTTTTTTTTTTTTTTTACCTTTCTACATTTTATTGTCCATATAAAAATTTCAAAAATGCTCGATGGAGTATCAAATTGCAAAAAAGTTGAATGTTAAAAAAAAGAACATCAAAAATCCAAAAAACGACACTGATCATCCTCGACGTTTATCATTGTCGTTATCGTGGGAGCTAGGAAGTTGACTTGTTAAAACAGGTGTAAATACGGACGACCCGTGAACTGATAACAGCAGGCTTCAATTTAAATAACAAATAGGGCAATGTTACATGCGCATTGATGTAGCAAATGGTATTTTGTAAATGATTCGAGGGAATTCCGAGTGTAAAGAAGCAATTCGCTGATGTTTGTGCAATATTTTAATCAACGCGTGACTTGCGAAAATTCGTGATTTGAAACAAAGTTTTTCTATGTTAGAACAGATGAGGTCGAATTATGTATTTTAATAAAGTGTATTGTGCAAACCGACCAGATCAATCATGCGGGTATAGAGATACAGAGGCAGCTATTATTATTGGCTCTTTCATCGCGAATTATTTGTTATTTAAAGTTTCATAGAATTAATCGCGAACAAAGTTGGATAAAATAGCGAAATAATGAAATTGGATGGCAACTGAATAAAGTCGACGTGAAATTGTTTGTTTAATGAAAATTCAATTTCAGAATGAACTCAACTTTGAAAGCGTCTATAAAAAAACTCTTATGTGTATAATAATTATAGTTAAAGTATAAAACTTTTTCGATGAAAAAAAAAATTAGAATTTATAGATGATAAATTGTACGGATTGCATGTACACGCGGTAGTAAACGAGTAGTTTTTCTTAATATACTTCTCGTACGTGTAAATCTCTGTTTCAAGTTTCTTTTTTTGCATTTTACGTTTTATCGTAGTAGAAATGGCGTGCAAGAATGACGTATATTAATGTGATATAACCAAACGGCAATGTAATTGTTTGCAAGCGAGAATTTGAATCGGCATCTGCTACCGCTAACAGCAGTACTAACCTTTGCATTTTATAGAAGTATAATTTGATAAGCTGACAGCTCAGTATAAATTCTAAAACATGCGTTCAATAAAATCGACGGTTGTTCTCAATATACAAATACCGTCGTGAAATAACTAATCAAAATAAAGTTTAAAATGGACTTTGAAACATAGCTTGTTTGCAAAAAAAAAAAAAGAAAATACTTATTTGGTTTGACAAAATAAGTTTCGATGATTGAGAATTGTAATTTTTTTTAAGATTTGCATAGTATAATACCGTTATCTCTCTAAGTAAAAGTTGAAATTCGAACAACAGTGCTATGGTCTAAATTCACTTCGACAAAAAAAAAAACGTTCTTCGGTGAAGTTCAAGTGTACAGAAAAATTTGTGTAATAGTGTTTTGCTAATTTCTAAACCATTTTTTTTTAATTTTTATCTTATGCAATTGTTGATTTTTTATGAAAAAATATAATGCACGATTTAAATAATAACTCTTCGTAATTGGTTGCGATTTAAACTGTGTAGTAATGTAAACTTTTGAAAAGTAAGTTAAAGTTAAATGGAGAAATGAATTCTACGATGTAATTACTGCATTATTGTCACTGAGTAAGTTGGATGAACACACAGATTAATTCGATTTGGCGTTAAAATTTCTACTCTCATAATCATGCAATTTTACACGTAATTAAGTTTCACTTTTTATGCGATAGTTGATGATATTGTCGTCTGTCACATTTAATTATTTATCGATTCGCAGCTGTGACGAAAAAACGATGAGGTAATCCCATCGTACCTCAAAGTTTATTCAAAGTTTTTTCTTTAATGTTTAAATTTATTATTCAACTTTTTATTTTTCAACTTATTAAATATGATAAATTTGATTTTTTAAAAGTATTTTTTATGATACATTTTTATCCTGCATATTTTATTGCAACTTGTCAATACACAAATTCATGTTGATAAAATTGACCCATAAATTGTAGCATGAATTCCAAATTTTAAATCTTTAACAAGAATGTGTTCAATCCTGTTGCATTTTTTAAAATGCAAATTATGATTTCAAACATTCAGATAAAATATTTACTTCTACATACAAAAATTGTAAATATTTTTCAGACCTGGTGAATGAACTGTAATTTAATAAAAAGGATCATACCTTTGAATAATTTTATCAGTTACATTACCGAGCTAATTACATTATAGCATTGTTGTTTTGTCATGTTGTTCCACCTGCAATGCGCTGTTTGTGGAAAACTGATATACAATTATTCAAGCTGCACCAGTAAAAAATGTTCTGCTTTTGTATTATAACGTTAATATACGCAAAAAAACAATGCATCATAAAATACAAGCTTCATTGTGATGAATTCAATTATTTCTACTTCTTTCCTCAAGCTATAAAATGTTTTTATTATTACATTTTGTAGATCAAAGAGAGTTGTTCCGGCTTTTTTGCATTGATTTAAGCGAAATGAATGATTGGTTTGTAAATAATTTTTACTTACACCGTCAATGATATTAAACATGAAAAACAAACAAATTTTATAATTAACAATTTTTTAAATATTTATGTATATATTTATATATTTGGTAATTATTTAAATTCAAATATGACAGAAGTTATACTTTCATTTACAAATACATGGTCTCGTTCATAAAAGATGAATGCAAATTTCACTGTAACATGAAAATTACTTTGAATTTTGCGTTTTGGTTTATGAATCCTTTAAACGGCTGTAGCGGAGTAAAACGCCGTTTTGGAATTAAAAGTTAATCATTGCACAACTATTTCCGTATACATAATAAAATATTCTATTCCAAAGTCAAATGAAAATGAATAATTAAAATTTTAATTCTGAATGAGTTTGCTTGATTTCATTAATGAAACATATGGAAAAACTTTGTTAAAATATAAATCCTTAGCGTAGGTAAAGCAGCGCATTTTTTTTGCTTGGATAATTCTTCAATATCTTGCTATTATGTGACATGAAATTAATAGTTTTTTTCGCGATGTAGTTGATTGGTACAGGAAGACATTATTGAACAATCGAAAAAAAAGAGTCCAAGTCCAATTTTGATTACTTTGTTTTGTGCCTATGAAATCGGACAAAAAATTGTAAAATGAAAGTGAAACAAATATAGCTGAGCACTTTTAATAATTTAATTTCCTTTCGTAATTATAACTCGAAATGTGTTTTATTCAAACGCGATAAATCAATTCTTTTGCATATTAAATTTCGATGACTAGTTGTCCATATCTGGTTACATTCAAAAGTCAGCGCTCAAACGAACTTGTAAAGATGTAGTTTTAAATGTGCCGATTCATATATATTTTCAAAAGTTTGTAATCAAATTTCATAGTTACGAATTTCATTTCCTTACACCGAGGAGAAATTTTCTTTTTCTTTCGTTCTCTCTCTCTCTCTCTCTCTCTCTCTCTCTCTCTCTCTCTTTCTCTTTCTTTCTTTCTTTCTTTCTTTCTTTCTCTTGAATTTCATTAAAAATTAGAACAGTACCGAAAAATTTGATTGCTTTTCTAAATTCAAGACATAATGGTGAAACTTACTTGAGCAATATTCTCCAAAAGCAACCAAAGTTGGAGCCATTCGGCACTTCACTAGCATATGATACGGTCATGTTGAAACTTGATTAAATTAACAACTAAGTTACAAAAACTAATAAAAATAATAAATAAATTAGAAAAAAAAAATTGTTCGCGGACCACCTGGTACTCCAAAAAACAAGTCCGAGTAGAAACTATCACCCGCGCACACTTGCGGCGCGTGTGCCGCGCTTAACTCTCGCGGTCCTACGAGGTGCCACTTCGTGCCGTTCGAATGGTCATCGAGTCGAAGTCACTTGGACAATTGAAACTTAACCAACTGACCGAAGAACGACCGACAGTCTACTAACCGAGCACAAATCCCTGCTGTTGGGTGCAAGAGGACCAGTAGAGAACGGTTACCACCTGGGACCTGAGTTACCACCTCTACTTGGGTCAGGTGCGTACGCAGATTACTTGGGACCCACAGTCGTGATTCGCCATTCGCAAACTACCCATCTTCATTTATCAATTTCGTCCTCTAACTTTCAGATTTTCAAATTGATTGAACCAAGAATTCAGGAAAGACTTGAAATAGGAAGCTGTTCCTTATTTTATAAGAAAGTACACAAAATTATATTCTTTTCTCAATGGACATAATTTATTATTTAAATATTGTTGTATGTAGTAAATGTAGTGCAAGCAGGAATTCGTAAAATTATGTAATGTTTTGATTAAAAGTGGTCAACCTGGTGACTATTGCATATCAGGTCGCGAGTAATTAGACTAAATCTTATATAACAAGTAATTTTCAGCCATTTTCTAGACACGTCGATGTAAATTGTATGGTGAAGAAAATGGTCGGCTCGTTCTTGGTACAAATTCATTGGAAAGAAACTAGAATGCGATTCACTTGTAGGGTTGGATATATCTATAACCTTGTAGTAGCCTGCGGTTATTCGAAATGTCCGGGCGACCTGCACAAATGCGTGCCGGCGAGATAAACGTCGGCTTATTTTATGCCGCCGCTCAGGCTTCTTTGATTGATGTATGAGCAATGCAAATTAAAAGAGCAGAGAGAAATATGAGCCTGCATGCAATATGTACTAATGTGTACTTAAGCGCGACACTCGCCGGCAATTCTCTTTCTTTTGCAAAAGGAAAGGAGATTGTCGTCCAAGACCTTCTCTTGCGAGCATTCGAACGACACTGCGGCAACAAACTGTGTGTTTCCCTCAAGATGACTCGTATGCGGATAGGAACATTAGAAGCAAATTAATATTGTCCTTGATGAAAAACATTTTGATGGATCATATTTCTGGCTTGATTTTGTCCTGAAAAATGGAATACATTGATATCGATTCAAATTATGAAATGTAAATATTTAAATGTTTGCTAATTTAAACATTTTTGTTTACAAAATCAAACATTACATTCATTTTAATCCAAATTCACATGCGTTTCTATTTGCAATAACTCAGCAGATGGTTTTGCATTTCAATTAGCTGATCTTGCATATTTGTCTCCATTCTCAGTGAAAATAAATTTAATTTTCATTCGATTGGAAGTATTGGACAACAGGATATAATATTATTATTAAAAGAATGATTATACCAACATACTTATTTCATAAAAGAATTCGTCGTGATTTTGATTTAGTTGTGTCAGTTGACTTTGTTATTGAAATCATAAAAAAAACGTTTTTAAAAATCATTTTTAATGTATTAAATTAAAACAAAGTTGAAACGTTATGTCACACAAAGTTTTTGATATGAAAATTTAACCCTGTGCGTATGCAATGCGACATGCTAACAGCTGATTGAAGATCCCTGTACACAACTACTTGCCATGCACTGAAACGTTCATTCGCAAACATAAGGCGCTAGTATTACACATACGTTTATCCAGTGTTTTTTATGAGAACAATTTTGGTAAAAAAGATTTCATTTGTTTTATTAAAAGGATGTGAAAAAGGACAGACCATTATTTAAAGCTTGATTTGACATTGAGCTTTTTGCAAAATCTTGGCTGATTCTTTTAATTTTTTTAATTCGTTTTCATCGAGATCGAAATTGCAAACTCGGTACAATCCATTGTTATCGATGTGACAAGGCAGGGACATAAAAACTTCATCAGTTATGCCGTACTGATCCTATAATAATAAAATTTTATTTATGGATGATAAATAATGAAAATCATAAAATAGAATGATAAAAATTGTTTCTTTACCATTGCTAAAGTAGAAATAGGTCGAAGTTTGTAAGTGTTGTGCAGGAGACTTTTTAAAATATCAGCGACGCAAAGTCCAATCGTCGTGCTCGTGCAACCTTTTAGACAACGAATTTTTGCGCCCCTGAAATTAAAATTTTAATGAAAAAATGATTTCGATTTAAAATTTATGTTTTTCAAATATATTTTATATAGATGTTTTTTTTGTATCGTCGAGATAAACGCGATTTTACTGATTTCGGCAAACCGTTCGAAGCTCTTAATAATTTTGATATCAATCTTTCATAATAAAATGGTTCGAATTGAAACGAATACATTACGCTGCTTTGACAGTTTCAGCGATTTGGTAAAACGGATCATCGGGACATAATCCGCAGCCCGGAAATTTATTTCGCAATAATTCAGTTTTGTCACAAACTCTTGACCATATTGGCACTGAAAAAAGTATAGTTCGTTATTACTTTTTTTGTGATTCGCATGAAATATGAAAGCCAACCTTGACTGTTGCCATGCTCTCCCAAAATCATCGCGTTAAGATCTCTCGAATCGGTTTGCAATTTTTGGCTCAGTATAGCTTTAAATCTTGTACTATCGATGAACGTACCACAGCCTATGACTTTAAAAAATGGTAAGCACGTAAGTTTCCAGGTAACCCATGTCAAGACATCGACTAAAATTAAATTATATTAATTTATATCAAATCAATTTATAAATATATAAAAATTAATAAATATATAAATATTTAAAAATATATTATAAATTAATTTGATTATACATTAATCAAATTAATTTATATTTTTAAATAATGATGCAAATAAAAGATGCAATAGTAGAAAAATCAATTAACCTGGATTTGAAACAACGACAAACACAGCGTCGGGATTGTATTCCCGAAGTTGCGGTACAATTTCTTTGAAAACTTCAACATTTTTGTTGAGAATGTCTAATCTGGTTTCGCCCTTTTGTTGTCTTGATCCCGCGGCTATCACGACTACATTTGAATTACAAGAAGCTGCAAAATCTGCAAGAGAAAAGATGTATGAATGAGTGAGAAATTTTTAGTGAAAAAGTAGATAAAACTTTTATCGAGAGGAGATTATCTTACTTACCAGTACTACCTTCGACTTTACATCCATGAATCAATGGCTCGGAGTAATAATATTCTATGCATTCTCCTTCCAGTTTTTGGATTTGGTTGTCAATTAGAACAATATTTCGACAGATTTTCTGTTAAAAAGTATATTAGAAAATGTATTGAAACAAAAATTGTTTACGTGATACTCGATTAACTTTTGTTTTGATTCAAATTGATTAAATAATTAAAATTTTTAAAAATATATTAGGCGTCATGTTGAGAGAATGTAAATTCTCGTTCTGAATAGAATGAACGATGAAAATACACAAACTTGATTTATAATTACCTGTAGCAATGCACTGTTGACAATAGATATGCCAACCGCGCCACAACCCACAACAGTAACTTTACCCACTGGGTTAGGTGGGCTGTTTCTCATTACACACCATCGATCATAAGTCTCCAAATCAATCTCTTTCCTAGTTGAAATCTTGCATCAAGTATACGATAGCCAAACAAGAAAAATAAGCTATAGATTTTTCAATCTCACTTTTGTTTCGAACAAGATGTCTCTCTACAATTTCCTCGAGTTCGCTCAAGTAGAATCGGGGATAAACTACTCATGTGACGACATTTTATCAGATCCGCCAATATTTTATTTCCTGTTCTTGCGATTTGTTTACCAAAAGTCATTGTTAATTAAAAATACCATACAAAAAATGTATATAAGAAAGTGACAGGACTTCAATTTGTAATATAAATTTAATAATAATACAAATAAAAAAAATGGTGACTCAAAAATAGCAACTAATAATGTTGCCATGGCAACACGTCAATTAAAATTGGAATTATCAATATCGAAGATGATACATTATACTTTTTAATCGATGAAAATAGAATGTAAAAAGATGTTTGCATTGACTAGATGAAACAAATTGTGACTTGTAGATGAACTAATAAGATGTTGTGTATAATTTTGCAGCGATGTTTTATTTTTGTTTCAACAAACATAAACATTGATTACAATACATTACATAAAATTCAAAACTCAGAATACTTGAGTAGCAATCAATATTATTTGAAAAATGCTGTTTATGCAAAGAAAAAAATTGTACATTAAAAATACACAAATCACGCATTTATGCAGAGTATCTGAAAAGTGCGTTTAAAATTGACATTATTGAAATATAAAATTTTGCGAGTAATACTGACATCGATAAATGGTTGAGGTATTTTGTCATGATTCCTGCTTTGTGAATAAACCAGGTATTCATAACCTTCTCTTTGAACAACAAAGATGACACATTTTTTTCAATATTATGAATTATGTCTTTGTCATCACTTAGAAAAAAAACCTGCATCACAATATGTGTGTCCTCGTAATATCAAGCAAACAATGTTAGCTTCAATTTTTGATAACAAACATTGACATAATTTAGGTAAATAAATATATATTTAGGAACTAAAGTTGTAACTACATTTTAAGATCGTGATATCAATTGCACAACAATTTGTGCACAATTTGCACATATTCAAGTCAAAACATAAAATTTAATCATTCCACGATGTCGTCAAAAAAAATTCAAATTTTTAATCCTTTCTGAACTTCAGCAATTGTACTACTGGATTTGTGCAGCATCGCAATCTCGTCTTCTGTTAGCTTTTGTTTAACAACGTAGGTAATTCCATCCTCGCCCAAAGCACAGGGCAGTGACAAAAAAACCTCGTCTTTGATGTCATGATATCCCTGAAAAAAATAATTAATTTGATTAATTAATAAAATGCAATTTTGAATACAATGCAAAAACCTTATCAAATATTCAAAAAGTTTGAACATTGATTATGATAATGAGGATGTCGAAAACTTATACAAGACTTGCAAGCACAAGCGAAACAAAAAAGGACGAAATGATGCTATTATGCACGATGTTGAAGTTGCTCTCATTAAACATTGTCCGTGAAGATTGAAGAGCATGTTTCGTTAACATTGAATAATGATGGCTGATATTTTAAACTCGCTTTCATTATAATTAACTGTTCAAAGAATGATATAGCTTGCAAAGTTAAATGTAAATTGTCAATGATTGTCTTTGAATCTTTCACCAATTCATCAATTTACAATCTGTTTCTGTTAAAATTTCGATTTCTTGCGTTTTGTTTGAGTCGTTGAAAATGAAGCTATTAGAATAAAGTCGTCAAGTATTCATAAAAGTTTAATTACAAAAGGAAAATATTCGAGTGTACTGGTATGCACACATTTGTACCTTCATCATGGTGGAAACGGCGTGGACTTGATTGGAGTTGCGAAGAATACAAGAGACTATGCTGGAGATGCTGAGTCCGATCGCCCACGAGGTGTATCCCTTGAGTTTAATCAGCTCATATGCGCTCTGTACCACTTGTTTGTGAATCTCGTTCCACTGTTCTTCGTCCTTATCTGTGCCGACGTGTTTGTTTATATCGCGCAGCCTCACCCCAGCCACATTAACTCCAGACCACACTGGAACTGAACATTAAAAACTTTTTATTACCAAAAACCGCTATTTTGCCATTCCTATTCTACTCCATTTCATTTTCATTTTCATCCGCCTCGCCTTTTGTAATCGTCTAACTATTAGAAACTTGCAAATTTACCACGAATTGAGATTGGTTGGTAGGAGAAAAAGGAAAGACGGGGATTCCCCGAGCTTTTGTATAATTGGTGATTAATTAACCTTAATCATCTTCAATTAGCAAAACACGAAAAAACAAGAAAGAAAACTAATTTTGCCCGACTGGCCATCATCATTATTGTTTTTCACGGAGTATGCAAATACGTCTGACAATCGTTTCACGTTGATCCAAAAGTTCCCGATTATCCCTGATGGCATTCGATTAATATGTAGATTGAATTTTTCCAACTTAATCATAAAGGAGAATTTACGATCAACGTGTGCAAAATTGCATCTCGTGATTGAATTTTCGCGATGGCTCTCTCTCTCTTTAGCACACGCTCAGGGATCGTTAATTTAACGGCGGAGTGCGATGAACACGAGAGTTAACAAAAGTTTGTGAGAGGTGAAAGTCGAAATTTTGATTTTTGCGTCGAGGTGTGGTTTCAACCGTTTCAAATTATTATTCCCTGGTGAATTTTATAATTGGAAGTTAGCGCAGCGAGTTATTTTTGTCGAGTTCACTGGAATGAATTGAATTAACATCCCTGCGACGGTAAATGCTTCTCTTTCTCTTTCACTCTCTCAAGTGATGATGTTCATAACACAGCCGAGAGTATAAGCGCAACTCAATTAAAACTTGTCGCGATTTATTTTTGATGCGACACTCACCGCTGGTATCGCCATGCTCGCCGATCACCCAGCCATGGCAAGACGTCGGCGCCAAGTTTAATTTTTGCGATAGCAAAAACCGGAAACGCGCTGAATCCAAGTTGGTGCCGCTACCGATCACTCGATTCTTAGGGAGCCCCGATAGCTTCCAAGCGACGTACGTTAACACGTCCACGGGATTTGATACAATTATCAAGATCGTATTTGGGCTGTATTTGACCAGCTCGGGAATGATGCCCTTGAAGATGTCCGTGTTCCGTTGCACCAAACTGAGTCGACTCTCACCCTCTCGTTGGCGCGCTCCGGCCGTCACGATGCAAACGCTGGAATTGGCCGAGGCAGCGTAATCGGTGCTGGCGTTAATTTTTGCGTTTTTCAGAAACGCGCTGCCGTGCTGCAGGTCCAACATTTCGCCCTTCAGCTTGTCTTCCATCACGTCTACCAAACAGACGTCGTTTGACACATGCTGCGAAAAGAAAATTTACGGTTGGTGGATTAATCGTTTGACAAGTAGGGGGGTTCTTTTGAGGTGTTATTACGGTGGCCTTTGTTGGGATAAGTTTAACGATCAAAGACACATCGCAATCAAAGATTGATGGACTCTTTTTATCGTTATAGGTGGTCCATTTGAATTACACGATAATTTGCATGTATGTAAATAATTTTGAATGACGTTGATTTGAAACCCGGTCGTTGAGAAGAGACATTCAAACGAATTTCATCCCAAAAGCTATGTCATGCTAGATTAAGTTATAAGCTTTATGAATAGAAATATCGAGTTAATTCGATGCACTTGGATTCAACTCAACAATTCAGTTTGTGATTAAACAATATTAGAGGCAGAATTTGTAAATTTGCATATGTAGGTTGATGGCTTGCATTTCATACATTTGAGTTTTGGCTGACTTTTCGTTGCCATCTGATAAGTTATTTTCAATCCGATTTTCAAAACGGATAATATCCGATCAGATATTTTGGTAATGAGATTTGTTTATCTGGGTTCTGTTCGCGATGACAACGTTGACAAAAATTATTGAGAGATGACAAACAGAATTTGGCTCGTTTCGAATTTTTGTTTCTAATTTAAAATCGAACATTAATTTAGATCAGTATTATGATTAACTTGAACTTTAGTAACAGAAGAAAAAAAAATATGTCAATTATAAATTTTTGATTCACACAAAGTATAAATACATAAACTTGTGCGGTCGACGTCGATGGTTTTGTTAGTTTGGCTGCAAAGATTTTATCTTAGTGACACTGTAATTAAGATTTTAGTATCGCCCTGTCAAACTATAATTTATCGACAAGCAAGAGCTGACCTTATTATGCTTCATGTACAGAGATATGAATAAACATGTGACCAGTGAATTTAAGATAAATTGGGTTCTACTTTTATTCGTTATGTAAATATAAATAATAAGTGCATTTGAATTGTAAATATAACAGCCTCAAAAACGGGGAAAAAATATTCATCAAAGTTTTAAAGTTACTCACACTAGTTAGAATAGAGATGGCACATGCCATTCCTACTTGACCAACGCCTACGATCGTGACTTTGTTTCTGCTTGTGGCCAATGGCTCCTTTACGGTGATTAACAACTGGTCCTTCACAGACATTTTTTTCTTCTGCAAAATTGTATAATTTAATGCATTAACTTCGGTTCTGCAGAGGATCAAGCAACTTACTGACGTTTTACATATGTAAACCCCTTGAGCGATTCGCAGTAAACTCTAGTTTTAACTTTTTTTTTATGTTTAATTTCAGATATCCAGCCAAAGTGATATACATCCACTAACGTAAGTCTTTTAATACAACATTTTATAAAATAACTTTTATAATTTTCACGATAGAGATGTTGAATTAAATTTTTTTATGAAAAATTAGTTCAATTGCTTTTACAAAATATATACAATTTCATTTCAGTTTTGTTTCAAGTTGTCATATTCAAAACAAAAAATCTTTTTTTAACTTAAGTTTGCTCTTTTTCTCTCTTTATATTTCTTTCTAAGAAATATGTTAAAAATAAAAAATGATTTTATCTTATAAAAACGTACAGTAGCTTTTTCAGTAAGAAACAAAAATAAAAATATAAATGATTTTGTATATTTTTCAATTAAGATATGCCTCATTAAAAACGTTACTTTTAGTTGATGTTATCATTCTTATATTAAAAGTTGCAACTAAAATCAAACACATCCATTTGTAGTAATCAAATGGGTCACTAAACTCTTCAAAATGTGTGCATTGGATGTGAGCAAAGTTCGACTTTACAAATATAGACCAAGACCGTGAAAAAGTACAAGTTCCATGTAATAGGTGGCACTGGCTGTACCAAACTTCATGAAAGTGCCCTATATAACCTTTCTGATCAATCCCCTTCAATGACCTTCAAAAGGTCTTGGTTCTTGTCACGTCCAACCTTTAAACTAGATTTGTCTCATTTGTTACAACTCTTTTAAATATTATTTATACGTTTTTACATTCATTATACATCTTAGATATCTATTTTTATGTCCTCATTATATTTTTAAAATGCACAAATCATTTAAAATATACAAAATGATGTAAGAAATGACTCACGAAACAAAAATTAGTAACAAACATTCTTATCGAAATTCGTTATCGCTTACAAACCGGCCAAGCGAATTCTTTAAAAGACTTTAACAACAACGTTGAAATGATGTCAAGCAATTTTGTTTTCTATTGAAACCAATTGTGACGAGTTTGTTCACTGATTTTGCACGACAATCAGTTCACTCACCTCTCGACTACCACGATTATTTGAGCACGTGCATCCACGGACTTGTGGCATTTTGTGTGTTTATTAGTTACAATTAACGTATTATGAAAATATTTATAAAATAAAAAGAAGTAGCATGAAAAGCTTTTGTGGAAAATTGAATAAAGTATTACACACTCGGATAGATTTTGACAACTGACAACAACAAATTAAAACTAACCTGTTACTTCTGTGACAAATGAACAACTAGAACTAGATTTTTGTAACAATTTCACTGCTCTCACACCGGCACTTGAAATACGCGATAAATATTTTAACTCGTCGAACTGACAGTTATGGGATGTGTGTTACTGAGTGTGACCTTGCTCTCACTTTTATACAACCGGCTCTCTCTACGCGTCGCTACCGTCGCGCCGGCTTTTTCAAACGCTACGCTCACAGTTTTGCATCATCCCAACTGTTGCTAAAAATCAAAAGTGTCTGCAATTTAACATAAACTTTTCCGTTGCATAAATGCCAAGCTTACAAAAAATGTATTCAATTTGAATGTTCCATATTTCATCATTTCATGAAATTTCGTATGAGACATTTTTCTGAAGGAAGTTTGCATAGGGTTGATCAAAGATAAGGTACTTTTCAAAGGTACAAGGAAATTGGTTTCTGAAAGGTAAATGTTGTAAGGAAGCTTATATGTTGCGTTACTAGGAGCAAGTACGTGTAATGTAGCACGTTTCAGGAATAACGTGATGCAACTTTCGTTTCGAGTTAACGCTTCTCGGTATACGAATGTTTCGTATCGATCCTGCGCATTCTACTTTCTTTAGCCTCCAGTCAGCTGTTGGAACATGGGGTGACGTATTATGGGTGTGAATGATTCAATTTATGTTGGATTAGGATCAACATTTTATGATTTTTTTTCTTTTCATCACAATCTAATCGCTAATAGATGTTACGTCGTGCAATTTGTCATATTAATTTTTGAGAGTATGACTTCACAATTGGCGGAAGGTATAATAATTTTCAGATTAAATTTTATAAATGGTCTCCAATGTTATATGAGAATCCAGTTATGATGGCATGATTTTTTTAATTAGCTCCCTCATTCGTGAATTCTTGTTGACATTGGAACAAAAAATTTACCCCCGAGCAATTTAATTAATTGTCAATTTTATAAACGATTCATTATAAATTGAAATTAAAACGAACCTGACAGAGTTTGAAATAAGCAAATAAGTTTCATTAGAATAATAAAGTAATTATTTTTGTTTTTTTTTTGTTGCTCGTATTAATAACTAGATTGGTCGGTCTCGTTCTTCTCTTCCCTTTTTATCATTTTTTCACTTTGTAAATTCCATAAAGACGTTAATTAAGTCATCATGAGTTATTCTACGCGCTAATTGGGAAGAACAATTTTCCTTTTTTATTGCTCATTTCAGGCCTTTTTTTGTTGTTTTGTTTCAGAAATGTTTCAATTTTGTTCCCATTCATAAGCATAATGGGACGGATGTTTTTGTCCTCTTTAAAATTTCGTGCAATTATGGCGCTTTGATTTTGCAAAACTGAAAGCAAAGTACGAAGATAAAAAGCGAAGAAAAGTGCAGCATTCGTGATGCGTTTTATTATTGAACTCTCCTGATTCGGTGTGTGTCACGATTGAAGTGGTTGCATATACGGACACATGTGAAAATGAATAACCGTACAGTGGCACGTGAATGTGAGGTGGCTGATGCAACGGGCTGTAAAGACTCTCCGAAAGCTTGAAATTGACTCGACCTATACATTTACGTTCTGATGCATGCATGGTTTCCATCCACATTCTCCGTTCTAGCTGCTCCTTGTATCGTCTCACTCGTTTCCTTTCTCTTCTTTTCTCTGTTCGAAAAAATACATTTATTTTTCCCTGAGATTTTCACCTGACTTGCAGATCTGCCCTGCAATAGATTACATTCTACCGTTTTTTTTCTTTTTTTTCATATTTCATCTATTTTTCGCAAATTTAAAAAAATTAAATTTGCGAAATATATAAAACAAAAAAGAAATAAACAATAAGATTTTTTATGCCTGATTGTGAAAGATTGAATCTTGGCGTGGTTGATACACTGCGTCAACATGGCATTGTTCTTTTAATTTACTGTGACATACGATTCGAATATAAAACGTCAAGACGGCTCGTTTATCCGGCAGCAAAAAGCATTTTCTAATAAAAACCAGGTTTTAACAGAGACTAGTGCCATAAGTTCTGTGTCTGACAAGTTATTTCCGCGACTGTTGGTGCTTTTATTTGTATAAAATATGTCCGTTCGCGGTTTCGAAAAACATTGCCTGCGATGAGGTAAACTTTTCAAAAGAATTTCCACGGGATGCCTTCTTTAGACAACGGAAAAAGCTTAAATTGCACGACTTTCAAGAGATTGTTTACCTCTGCTTACAAAATGTGTACCTATTAGAGCGTTTGGGTACCGTTGACTTCTTATAAACTGTTGTTAAGAAAAAAAGCAACAACAAAAAAGAAATGAAATTGTTGCGAAATTTTGATAATAAAATTTAGATCAAGATTGTGAAACTTATTTTAGTTTTAAACAAGTTATATAAATAAGTAAACGTTATTAAACAGTTTAAAAAAATTTCAACGATTTAATCAAAATTTCATAATATTGAATGTAGAAATTGTAGTTGAAAATTGTTTGAATTATAAAATAATTTTATTGAAGCAAATTCAGAATTAGTCTTAAACATTAATCATCAAATTTGAAATAAAATTATCGACATCAAATACGTTTATTTCAGCGCTGCGGTTTACCTTTTGATCAAAAGTTTGTTTTGTTGCCAAGAAGTAAACCGCACTGTTTGAAATCGCGTTTCGCGAAACATACATGGCACGTCTGTCAGAAATTCAAGCAAAGTTGGCGTTTCAACCCTTAGCTTGTTTGCAAATAGTGTTTTTAATTTATATGAAACTGTACCAAGAAGTTTGTACGAAATGTGCACCAAAATACTTTACTTTATTTTTCATTGCACTACTTCAATGAAAACATCGTTTTAAATATTTTTGAAAATGATTGTTACAATGGCTGTAAAATGGCGTGGATAAATTGTTGAGCGCAAAAGAAGAAAATATTGACCGTGGTAAACATTTTGTAGGTTCGCAAAATTGCAATGGCACGACAATTTTGATTGCGGCGAACGTTTTATTGGTCGTACCGAAAGTAGTTTGTTCTAGTTGAACAGAGTCTTTACAATGAGCTCGCGGCTTCCGTCTTGAAATTGACGTCGAAGTTGCCGACGGCTTACACGAGGTAATGTATACATTGGGGCAAAGACCAGCCACGTACACAGCGCTGTATAAAGTACACATGTAATCTGCACTTGAGCGAACTGCCCAGTGTGTTTGTATATGCGATGTGTTTTGAATTTTGGATTACTTCCCTTGTACGTACTCTTTCTTTTTGATTAAAGTATTGCGAGAAATGGGTCAGCAGAATATATAGGTCTTCTAGGCTGACAGACAAATGTTAGACGCAAATTTTAGCATCAATAGCACATAATGAAGAAAACTTTGATATTTTCAACAAAGTATTAAAATTTATATTTGATAGCACAAATAGCTGGTTGAAAAAAAAAAAAACAAAAAAAAAAACAAAACAAAACAAAATATTCAGCTTTAACTTTATGTTAATATTTCTGTTTACAATACTAGAAAAGACAACATTTTGCACGGTAAAAAAAGTAATTTAATTTGGAGAGTTTTCTTGAATTGGATCAACCTGGGGATCTGAATCTTATAGTTGAACTATACTGAAATCGTAAAAATAAAAACACACTGTTATGGGTTTATACTACTTTTGGTATACAGTTTTTGTCAATCGACCTTCTGTTTCTAACAATGGCGAACGCAATGAAACAAAAGCAACAGTGTACTGAAAACAATACGCGAGTAGGTAATGCAGCTTTATTGTTACTGCTTTTGTCTATGGTTCACTTCGCATCATAGCGTATGAATACTTAAAAAGAATGAAATATATGACGAAAGCAAAACAGCTGGTGCATCCGATGATATTCGTGATAAGATTCACTTGATTATTAAAATAAAACCAATCATTTTCATTGCATGCATTTTAACTGTTTAGTTTTGCTACACCTTGCCAAAATTTGCTAAGCACATCGTGTACGCGCAAGTTGCGACAGGCTTAACTTCCTAGGTTGTGCAGCATGCAAATGAGATCAAAATCGGCCATTTTCAGACAAACATTACAAGAAAATGTAAAGTTAAGATTTAATTAATTAACATAAATATTCATTCACTTCAAATATATTTTTGCCAAAAGTAATATTAAAACTTGTAACTTTTAATAAAGATTTATACTTAAATCTGGAATTAGATTACTATCGATAATTGGCAGATTTTCGTTCTCATGTGAAACCTCATGGAACGAATCGAAATTACTGCGTTCAATTAAACACTAGAGTGAAAATAATGCTCGACGATGGCATTACACTTTCGTTGGCGTGTATTACGGTAGCCTACTGACAGGCGTACAAAGTGTAAACCAATACGTATACTGTGCAAGATATATGCTTTGTTAACCACACACTCGTTAAGCGAGCGGTTTCTCGAAAATGCATCTTTAAAATTAAATTTCATTAAGGAACGAGCCGTGATTATCAAAACTTTGTTCTCATAACTTTGTGCTTTCTGTGTTAAATTTCACGTACTGCTTAAAATGCAATTATCAAAGATTATAATGATGAAAATAATTAATAATAATTTGTATGACGAGATTTATCTTTTGTAGTTACTGTTTTACACAAATGATTTGTTTTGAATGAAGACAATTTTTTATTTCAAAAGTCTTTTTGAGAAATATTGAACGATTATTGCATGGGACTTGAATTTTTTTTTTATTTCAAGCATTTATTTTCGAGTGTGCGTGTAATGTACAAAATAAAAAGGAAAAGCGTCAAGTTGATGGAAAACTGACGCTATTATCACCTTTGGATCATGATAAAAAATTTGGATTCAAAATGGTCATTAAGTCAAAAGAAAAAACAAATCAAACCTGTCTTTTCTACCATACGGTAGGGAATTATTAAGTACATTTATGAACCGTTAATTTGAGCGTGGCGAGTGTGCGTGCACTGCTATACACGTACGCAAACGAGGCACCATTATCGTTGATAATCGTTCGGTAATTCGTCCAAATATAAATTTGTATAAAAACATACGTATACGCGCGTGCAAAAATGTGAGCACTCGGAAGACGTGCAATTTCCATAAACAATGCGTTCGCGAGCAAAGAACCTGACATGAGTTGAGGTGGCGAGAAGCCGATGAGTATCGTCGCAATTGATCATTTAACCCTCGAAGGCAAAGCTCATGTAATAGAGCACTTTAATAAATCACCAGCTGCGGCAATTAGGACGCTGCATTAAAGATTTATCCAACAAGCCCTCGATATGATAATAACGTACACTCACGACAGCCGCAAGAAACCTCCATTTTCACAAAAAAAAAAAAAAAAAAAAAAAACGAAAATTTCTTTATTTTCAGCACTCATCTGTATACCGGAAATATGCAAAATACCGTGCGATTCGAGTTATTTCAGCAATCCCTGATCTCCATTTTTGATCCACTTTTTGTACAGTATAAGAAATCGTATAATTATGAAAACAAAATTACCAGTTCTGTACATATTGTTTATTTTCTGTATTAATTAACTTAATGTAAACAAAAGGAGATAAACTGAAATACAAAATTGTGATGTGTTTCAAGTTGTGTAATAGAATTCGAGATGAGTTCATAAAATGCCTTGAGTTTTCATTAATTTGAGAATGAAGACTGGTAACATCTTTTGTGGACAATGGTTATGAAATATTCGTGGCGAAACGAGATAAGGGAACATCGGAGAGTCTAAACTCATAATATTCTGCCTGACTTTATTAAAGTTTACTTTAATATGTCCATTTAATTTCAAATGTCAAAAGACTTTTTGAGCCAAGCAAATAATTTTGACTGATAAATAGACAAATGTTTTTTGATGTTGAAGTCAAATACTGCTCACAATATTCATTGCGCGAGAACAATAAAGAAAATTGATTACGAGTAAAATAGACTTTTGTAATTATCAGTTGAAATTTAATTAAATTACAGAAAACAATGCTTTTCAGTTTCTTCGAATGGTATAGGTATGTCCTTCGGTGCGCCTAAGTTCAGTTTAACCGTAATACACAGATGTTTGAATGCAACTATGTCATTAGTATGCAAATAAACTTGATAGAGGTTATTTTTTTTAATAATATCTTAAAGATGAGATTCACGTTTTTCAACAAACTCATTGGTCCTTGAAAATTATCGTTTATTCAACTCTGATTTCTTAGTATTGTACAATAATGTTTTATTAATGAATTTTGCAAAATTATGGAAAGCAAATATAATAATCAAAAAAATGATTCAAAAGAAAAAAAAACGCCTATCATACTGTTTTCACAATTTGTATATTTTTTGATTTATTTCAAATTTTTGTAGTATAAATTAAAAGACGGAGTATGCGAAAACCAAGGATGAATGGAAAATAGGAAAAAACGTAGGATCGCAGTAGCACAACTGGAAAACATCAGTGTATGTTAATTTTGTTTGCTGAGTAACAATACGCAAAGTAGCGGATTTCGTGAGATCTGATGAAGAACGAGTATTTCGAGCAGGTATGCACGTGTTTTCGAAGAAATGCGTGAGATTCACAATCGGCGTAAAAATGTGCAGATGGAAGTGCGGAAAGGAAAGCGTTAGTGGTGGTGTGGTGTGTCTGTTCAGTCGTTGCAGAAATGCGCGTATCTTGCCGCGTGTGAGGCGCGGCGGCTACGCCAAAAAGAGTAGCGCTGTGCTCGCGCCTGCTCCTCCTCTTATTGGCAGCCCGTAGAGACGAGGCCGAGAGATAAAGGCCTGCGAAAGCTTTGCCCAGGATATGGACGGGGCAAAATAAGTGATTCCCCGAGAACTATAAATAAATCGCGATCGCCGTTTCTTGCACGCCCGTAAATCTGCGCAACTCGGCATAATCGGCAGCCAATCTGGAATCTTGCGCGGATCAAGGCGAATCTCTCCCCCGTCGGCCCGGTTTTTTTTCTCTCCGGACAATTTTTTTTTGTCTCCATTTTTCTGAATCGGGCTTCATTCTTGCTTACCTACGATGATAATGCAGGTCCTCAGCTGTGTTTATCGGTAACCCAGGATCCTGTTATAAATCAACCCCGCGACGCGTTTCTCACAGTATCGGCAACAGAAATTATCCTAGTTCCCCGTACCTGTCGGGAATATCGCTTCTCTTATTACACTGTCCATAGATGAGCAAGCAACTTTTCTTCACCGAGGGTGCTCGCGCGCACATTCTTATATATATACTTTAAAGGCTGTTGCGCCGCGCGCTGTGTCAAACGCGCGCCATAAATCTGCGACTTCCAATCCATCGAGTCTTTGTTTTTTATCTTCTCCCCGAGTCATTCACAGGTTTTCAAAAGCAAATTTTGTGCACTTTTAAACGTGTCCGCATTAAGTGCCAACGTTATCAGTGAAGCATTAATGGTTCGATGTTTCAGTTAGGAGGAATTTCACAAGATAATTGAGCAACTTAAGAAGCGGCAATTTAAAAATCGATTGAAAGTATAATGAGAGAAAAAAAGCATAAGTGTCAGGGACGATAAAAATGTCTTAATCCTGCGTTAGTCCTATATATCGTTGATTATGCTTTTCTCATTAAAGTGCACTTTTAAGACGCGTCCTATATATCTGTCCGATTGTTCGATTAGTTTTACATTTCAGCAAAAATGGAAATGAAATTAAAACTTTAACTTTCTTATTTTCTTTATATATACATATTTGAGGCACGCAAAAAGTTTAGAGTTATAATTTAACTTCATCCCCGAACAACTTTGAATAAAACACAAGGAATCTGATGCCCGACGTCTTAAAAGTTAGGGTAATTCTCATGGGATATATACGGGAATTTCAAGGAAGGGACCCTCGTAACTAAAATTAAGCTTTTTAAAGTAAGTCTAGCAGGGACGTCACTTCATTAGAATTTGATGGATTGAAATAACATAAAAATAAAAGAGAAAATTAATCCTGCCATGAGAAATATAAACGATTTTATTATCCTCGAGCAATTCAATATAGCAAAGTCAAATAAAGGAAGCATATAAGGCGATGAGCAATTTTGCAAGATTTTGTGTCATCCGGCGCAATGATTATTTTTGTGAACGAAATGAAATGAAAACTTGTTGTGAAATTTTTTGACGTTTACGAAATTGTTGTTATGAAGAAAGCACGTTACAACCGAATGTCTGGAGGAAGAAGAAAAACGGAGATGATAAGATTGAAAGACATTTTCTTTTCGCGTCTGTCCAAACAATTGAGCATTTCGCGGTTGGCGTGAGTTCGCGCCGTTACTCTTCTCTCGACAATTAAGCGACTGCAAGGCCGAGAGGCACCGGCGATCGCAGGCTATTAATTACAATCAACGCTATCTTGCGCGTCTGTCCGATACGCGACGTTTAATCTTACATCGGGTAGCCCTTTTCGAGCCAAATTCGTGCTGCAATTCACGCGTAAATAACCCGTGCGATCGGCATGGTTTGCAGATTCATTGCGTTCAACGCGAGAAGCACTGCAGCCGCTGCCACAAGCATTTTTTTTCGCAGCCCAAGTTGTATACGGGTGCCGATGTACGAAACGAAGCCCTTCCTTTTGCGGGGCTACGCTCTTTTTTTGTCTCTTATTTTCACGTTTCTCCTTCCCTGCGGTCTTGTTTCTTTCACATCGTTGCGCGTGCTTCATCTTGCGATCTCAGGAGCCTTCAAATCAGCAGGTAGCATCATCCGCTACGCAATTATTTCTTATTTGTTTACGGACAAGTTAATGATCTGAATAATAATTTAATGGCCTTTTTCATCTGACCGAGGAGTTTTTTCGAATTATTATATATATATTTCTTCATGCTCCTCCAACAGTGTTTGCTTTTTTGTAACAAGTCAAACTCATTTCATTTTGATTGACCATCGTACAAAAAGTCTGGGAAAATTTTTGTTCGGTAGTTCCAAATATGAAAAAAACTTGTGAGATAAAATTGTTGTGGATAATAATATGTGAATAATCATTTTTTATTGTATTATAATGTGAATAGCACAATTTTTGAAGGGACGAAGACAAGCTAATTACGTGAAGATAAATTTACTAACAGAGAACAACACAATCATTAATGAGAACATCGTTTCTGAAAGTAAGTTTTAGTTTTGTTTAAAAAAAAATGGATACAAACGAGGTACGTCTTAATGATAATGCGCTAGCTAATGACAGGATATATGCATAATAAAAGTACCTTATCAGTGTGGATGAATTATGTTCCATAATAACAAGACTTATTTTTAGACTTATTTATTTGTTAAACATCCGTAAATGATTCTAAAATGATTATACATAAACATAAACATAAATGATTATAAAATTCATAAAAATTTAAATCACTCATCTAAGTATATACTTTTAAATTTCTTCGAAATATTCAACGATGAGATTGTACCAGCATTGATTACAAACTTGAAAATAAAGAGGAAAAAAATATTAATTTTTTTTTTTCGTTATACTTCGCCGCCAAAAGAATTTACCAGTCTTATTATTTGAATAAAACATGAAATCGCGAATTTTGTAAAATAAGAAATCAGAGAGAAACAGATAAACCGCACCGAAGTGGAAAAAAGGAACGAAGTAAAAATTGTAACAGGTCACGTTGATTAGTAGATATCTTAATCACCGATTGGCGCGCCGCACGGTCTAATTAAATCGTAACTCAATCGAGGCTGCTCCTTTTAGACGATCGAATGCGCTTCGCGTTTTGTCTGTATGCGTTCTCCGAGCCACGTGGCGTGCAATTTGCAAAAGTGGATTTCGCTTTGGCGAGAAGCATCGACGCGCTATGCTCATGCAGCAACGGAGAAAGGTTAAAGGTCCTCTTAAGATTCCCTTATCTAACTGAAGAATGAAATTTCCTCAGACTTTTCGCATTCGGTTCGTGCATTTTGCATATTTATTGCATCTTCGTGACTCCTGCTGACGATTTGATACGATTTAAATTACGCCCTCGAACGCGTCTGGGATGATTTTTCCGAAATCATTTTATCCCGAACCCTCCCATATGTTGAACACTTTATGAATAAGAAAATTGGGTTCCCGTGCAAAAACACATGTGAAAATTAAATTTCGATCGCGCGAGAGAGTTCAGACACACCTGCCCGCTGTGGGTCGTTATAATTAATCACCATTTTTTATGCAACTTTTTTTTTTCTTGGTGCCCATCTGAAACTGGGCTTCGTATCTGAAAGTTTAATATTATTTATTCCTTTGTTGTTGCGCTCTGTTTTCTTGTTAGCCGTATCGTAAATTCAACATGATACTGGACGGTGAATGTTGCTGCCTCAACCACACGAAATTTCGGAAATTGCGAACTGCAATTGCTAACGTAGTATTCACGGATGCTTGCAATATACATGCCACCGAAACGAGCGTGCAGTTTTTAGCGTCGCATAAATATACTTATTGGATCTAATGAGATTTATATGCAAATTCACGTCGAATACGGTGTAGCACTATTTAGATGCTGGTCGGGCGCGCGCGTGGGACGTTGCTGATGCGACACTTGCGACGAGTTTTAAAAACCGCTATTTAAGCGTTCTGCCACGTGCGCACAAAATTTTACAACGTTCCATTGAAAAGTCCAATGACAAGGTGATTATCTGTCCCCATGACAGAGTTCAAGAAAAAGGTCTCTCTCGATTTTTTTTTCACCATTTCAATTTCAGTTTTGTGATATCATTTTCAAACATTTAACCGCTCAATTTGTTAAAGGAAAAGTTTATAGAAAGTTAAATATCAAAAAAAAAAGAAGTATCCAATTTCCAAGAAATTAGCCTTTTATCAAAGTTTTATTGTCGTGTTTCCATCCAAGCGAAACATCACGTTTGGAAAATTTATTTGTAATAATGATGGCAGTTTAGTTGTTTTATGCTTATCGTAAACAGTAGTGACTACACCATTCTAAAAGTGATTTGTTAAAGTATCAACAGAAAGTGCCTTTGGTCACGATGATTTATCATTATCATCAGTTCGCCCACGCGGGATATCACATTCGTGGGCGTAGAGACAATTTCTGTCCTGCTTCTAACTAAGGAATATGTGTACGGTAAACGATTTTCATAACGATACTTATAATCGAATGCGAGCTATGACTGTACTGTGTGGGCTACCAGCCATTTATTATAATCAACATTCTATTTCTTAATTATGTGCTTATATATACCTCGGCGATGTAATTTGTTAACATATAGGAAGAGAAGACAGACAATTGAACAGGTTTGAAAAATCGGTCCAAGTCACAGAGACAGCCAGCTTATTCTAACATATGAATAGAGATAATTGGCAAGTAACCATGTCAAATCGAGTCTAAAAAAATGAGATTAGAAATGTTCGTCCATTTGTTTTTGTTCCAAATCATGGTATAAACAAACGTATACATTTCATGAATTTGTTATAAGTTATAAAGGTATAAGTTATAAGGTATAATGGTATAAAATGTAATTAGATGGATGTTTCAACAAAGTTGTCTAATACGAAAACTCGTTGGCTTGGTTGATATAAAATATTAATAAAACTTCTGTAACTCTGTCGTTAAATTTATGGCTGCAAATATTCAGTGAGTTAATTTAGTATACAAATCCTTCGATTGGTTCAAAGCATCTTGCAATAAAAACTTGTTTCACTCGAGTTTGTAATTTTATAACGCGTTTGATCCCCCAATCTGAAATGATGTCGTAACGCGTAGTGCAACAAAGTTGCCGGTCTGGTCATGTGCATAAATAATCGCCTTAAATTGCGTCAGTGAGATATAATGTCAAAAAATGGTTTCACCTCAGAAGTCGACGTATATTATATGCACGGAGAGCTCTCTTGTTCCGGGAATGAAGTCGTTGTCCATTTGGAACCCGGAAAGACTTGTGCAAGTCTGACGCCAAGGTACCTTAAAGTATACGACACATTCGTTAGTACGAATAACGAATCACCCGAGAGAGTATATCCTCGCCGAAGCACACACTGCACTCGGACGCTTTTTATTGCTCGGTTTGTCTTCACATCTGATTTTGCGTGTGCCACACACGTGATTCGGTAAACAAGAGGCAACTTGGATTATCAAACTTGATGGCTGTTGAAGATTAAAAAAAATTACTAAATTTCGCTTGTCACTTTGACTGAGTGTACAAGTTTCATCCTCATGAAGATTCGTTTATAAATAACTTGCATCTGTTTTAGGGTAGAGATCAAAAAATAAATTTATTACATTTTTAATTTTGATTCACAATTGAGAGAAATATGATATATGCATGAAAATATGTGATCAGAATGACAAAATTGTTACGTGCAATGTTTATGTAAAATGTTAAATTTATTTACATTTCAAGAATTGAAAGAAAAAAAATGTAACGACTGTTGAGAAGTCTTCTGAAGACTTGATACGGTGTATCCACGAGTATACTCCATGAAAAATTAGACACTCTTCGAAAGCCAGCAGCGCCGTACATCTTGTCGTACGAAATTTTAAGCTGAATTTTTTACATCGTCATGATTTTATCGTGCACCTTGTAAACAACACTTACACACATTTCTTTTAATATCAGATTTAAAAGCTTTGGAATTTTCAAATGAGTTATTATTGAAGAAAAATTTGAATGTTTCAATTTTTTATTATTATTGCAAAATGCTGAGCAGTATTAAAAGTCGCTGGTGTTTATAATGGTATACATACATGCAGAAATGTTTGCTGTATGCTAAAGCTGATACATTTCGTTTCATTTTATCATCTAAACTGAATGCTACTGACCGGAAATTTTGGTTCGTATATAGTGCATGTGATTTCTTTTTAGATGCAAAACTTACTGAAGCATGATGGCAAACGTATATGCATGGCTTTAGAAGTTCGTTCTTCCGTTTTCATATGACCCATTTAATCTAATAAAACACGTCTACCGATCAAAACAATAGAAACGAAAACATGCAATCGTCGAAGAACAAAGTCACCATTGTAACGAATATTTTTGTTCCAGTATTTCAAATTCAAATCTTGAGTAAGCCAAGTGAAAAATTTGATTGAGAAGCTTTGCATTAAACCAGTCTTTAAAATGTAAGATTATCTAACATGCGAAATCACTATATTCTCTTTTATTTCAAAAAATTAAAAACACGTGAAAAAAAAGATATTCACTTTATTTAAAAGAATTTTTCACTTTTTCAAATCAAGAGAGAATTCATATCTAGTCAAATCTATTATAAATTTTTGTTTTTGTTGTATTCAAAATTTTATGATTAGTATTGATTTAGAAAATTCATTTTAAGAAACTTGTTACGAAATAAACCGTGGCAAAATTGCCACTGCACAGTTTTTATTCATCTTACGCCCGGGAAAATTCTAAAAAAAAAAAAAAAAAAAACAAAACAAAAAACATGAAAAGCAATATTTCAGTTTGCATTTTTCAAAAGCAATTTCATATTAACCGAGCGGAATAAAAGGTAATTTTGCATTGCATTCGTAAGGGTATAATTTTTCTTGGTTGGCAAAAGAGACACAATATCTGGCATTGTTCTGAGGGAAACGCAAAGTCCTATTTGACAATCCAAGTCGCTTTTCCTGGATCGTTGCCTTCACTCCGTCCGGTCGCGAATAGTACTTATCTGAATTTATTGACTGGCTGTTGGGTGGGAGTTCATGATACAAGATTCTCTTCCAATTTCAACATCAGATACATCGTATGACTTTTTGTCGTATGACAACGGGCTTCGGGTGCGGTTAATGGCCGATTATTTTTGTGTGATCTCAGGGCTTTTTATTTCGACGACACTGAGAATTGCGTACCACTTTTATTGTCCCGGGTTTTCTCGCAGTTTCTGATTGCCAGTGATATTGTGCGATAAATCACACCGTCTAGAATTTAACGTCCACTTTGCAATTAACAAATTATATTAATTAACGGGACACATATATTCGGTCGCGAGGAAAACCGATAGAAAATGTTTTGGCGTTGTGAAAGAGGATGCCGTGAAATGCGGGTATAAATTATTATCTCATGTTTTTCATGGTGCAATAAAAATGTTTGTTAGGACCATACGACTTATATTTTTAATTGCCTGGATATGGTGTGACTTGAATTCCACCGCGGAAAGTTGCTTCACCCATTGTGTCAAAAGCCATATAAATTTGTGAAACCAAGTTGTAATTAACTGTTAAGGAAATTTTCGTCGAATAAATCATTTATTAATAGTCATTAATTAATTGAACAATGTTGCCTTTTTCTTGTTTTTTCAGCAAACCCATTCTGCGTCCAATCACTTTCCAACAATTGACGATTCAACTTGCGTTTGGCTCCAACTATAACAGAGTAGCGGCACCAACATAAATCGTCCAGGTATGTACAGTTACACCACAGAGTTCGGTCGTTCTCCCAACTCAATAATCCGTACTCTCCAAACGGACTTTTCCATTCATAAAACATACATCGTTTCAAAGACAACGCGTGCTGGAAAACTGCACACAATCCGTTTCCGCGCATTCCTCCGCGAATTATTCGCTGATGAAAAAGTTGCAGCGCCGCGCGACAAGACCCATAAATAAGTTGGAATGACACGCAACTCCCAGGAAGTTTTGTTCCTCAGAAATACCTTTTTTTTTTTTTTTTTTTGGTTAAAACTATTTTTTTCTCATTTGATAATTGTTTTCGGTTTTTGGACCCCGCGCTTGACAATCAGATCGTGATTCTCGAATGATAGCAGCGACGTTATTTACAGTCGACCGCGAGTATTTATGCGAAACGCACGTGGGTGTTCCTAAGCCTGGCGTTGTAAGAAGTTTACGTCGCTTCGCTCAATCTGTCTTACTTAGCCGGAGCGCGTAATGCGTTTCCGCCTGTGCGAGCCCGATCAATTTTGCACTTAATGCTTGTCTCGTGCGCCGTACCGACTTTGCTTGGATTCAATTTGGTGGAAATTATGCGACGAGCACACTTTTTCAGAAAAGTCCTCCTCCGCTGTCGACGAAAAAACCATCTTGAATGGATTCCAACGTGCTTACGCGTATTTTCGTTTAGAGAAGAAGGCGAGGAAGAAAAAAAAATTTGCGTTACACAACGGGAACACCGGAGCCAGCGTATTTCATGACCGCACGGAAAATTTGAATGGTGTGTGCACACATACTTGATGGTCGATAGTTTTGGCCGCTTTCGGCACCAAGCCAGAAACGTTGTGTCTCATTATGCCGGAGTGTACATCATTATATTGTGTTATGTCTACACGGGTTATAACCGTCAACAAATTAACATACAGGAAGTACAAATTGCATACATGTCTTCGGCTTTTCCCTATGCGAACAGAGATGTTAATTTAAATAAAGTACCCCCGCCGATGAGATTTTTTTTTCTTCGTTCTTGTCGAATGCCAAACATTTTATCATAACGATGAATAATTATGAAATTGCTTTTGTAAGCAAAAAAATTTTCCATTTACCATAATTAATTGGGTTAAATATTGTCAAACCACCATCAGAATTTTATTGAAATGTTTTTTTTTTTGGTTCCCGCAAACGGTTGTTAATACTACTTGATACATTTTAATTAAAAAATTACATCTTCTTTCCGGTTGTATATTTCTGAGAGTAAAAAGAAAAAGGTTGCAGACATTTCCCGAGGCAGAAAATATTACAAGCTTTTATCCAAAAGTTTTCAAGAACTTGTATCATAATGATTATCGTGTTTTCTTCATGTCACTCCAAGTTTGTTTTGAAAATTATTTTCTGATTATTTTATTTTTAGGCCAGATTAAAAAATAATCATCTTCTTGACGTGACATACTTACAGGGCTCCATATAATTTTATTGTGATGCAAGAATTTTGTCATGATTCAAGCAGGTCAAGAACAGATTTTTGTATCTCGTAGATGGATTGCGATGATTTGGTGGTGAGCTCTTGTTCTTCAGGAGTATATAAATGGCGTATGTATGATTGCACTCCATTACTGCCAACGACACAGGGGAGAGACATAAAAAAGTCCTTTTCAAGTCCGTGACGACAGCCCTGATATTGTACGAAATATTTTTAAATGTCCGACACACCAAATTTAATATCTGTATCGTTTAGTCTCAAAAGTGCATTAAACAAGTTGTCTGCGTATGATTAAAGCAAACGTACGAAATGAATGATAGCAATGAAAAGTGCATTTAAGTTACGATGATTTGTAATTTTCAACTTATTCAAAATTGCTAACAGACGTGCCTTTATGAACGTCGAGACGGTGATGCATATCCTGGTGTTTCGGACTATTGCCTCAACTATTTCACTGACACAAATTCCGATGCCCCAACTCAAGTAGCCTTTTCTGGAAATAAGATCGTCGTTTGCATTGACAACTTGTTCGTGAAGCTCGTTCCAGTGTTCTGGATCCTTTTTCAGTCCGATGTCTTTATTAATGTCCCTTAATTTCACGCCCATGACAGACACCGCAGACCATACGGGAACTGAAAGAAGAAGAAAGAATTTTAATTGGACAATTAAATCATTGTGCCACCGCTGTCGAGAAACAAAATTTATTGTAAACCGGACAAACAAAACGAAGAAAACAAAAGTGTATTAATAATGATAATTTTGTGTTTTTTTTTCTTTCCGGTTGGAAAAAATGAGAAAGTGCATCGAAAGTTTTTGTCCTACCACTATTAGGTCCACTTGATCCAATGACGAATGCTTGAACCAAACTCGGTGAGACGTCTAATTTTTTAGCGATGTAATACTGAAATCGGCAACTGTCTAGAAATGTGCCAAGTCCAATAACACGATTCGATGGAAATCCTGATACCTTCATTGTGACGTATGATGCGATATCGACTTAAAAGGGAGAAACACATTTTTGTAATAAAAATAATGATACCCATTAAAAAATAAGGAAAAATGATGAGACATTAATATCGTGATCATTGTCACTTTTAATGTTAGAACTCTTTTTGTGAAAGGACAAAAAAAAACTATGGATTACGTTTCACCCCATTTTATTTCCGAATTACAATGATTTCAAAAGCTGGAATCCTAAGACTGGCTATAATCCTGAACGCAAGTTATGAGGTGAAATACTTTAAACCACCGAACTAAGAGGATTTTCCTACAGGAATCTTGACAATGTCCGAATTTAAGTCTCTCAACGATTTTTCGACAAAGAAATAACATATCACTGAACATTTTATATGTATATCTCAATAAGTAAATAGGAGGGTTCACATGTTGAAAGGCTACTACGAAATTAAACGTTATTAAATTGAGCATCAAAAGTGTTCATACCTGTTTGAACAACAAAAATGAATGTGTTTCATCGGTTGAGATATTAAAAATGTGCTTACCAAATGGCGAAACAATGAGTAAAATGCTGTTTGGAGCAAATTTACAAATGGCTGGGACAACTGTTTTGAAATGTTTGACAGTTTGTTCTAATAAATCACTGGGGCTCTTCTCATTTTGCTGACTCATATCCAAGCAGATGACACAGACCGTGGCGTCGCGAGCGGATGAAAAATCTGCAAAAAAGGAAACACCAGCCGTGAAATTGTTGCAAAATTGTTCACTATTCGACGATACATAATGTTGGTTGTTGGACAAAAAGAAATCGTTTCTTATGATAGAACACGTAGTTCGCGAAATAGGAATTTGCCGATTATTTATGATGGATGATTATTTTACGTTTGAGCCAGGAAGCCGAGACTTGAACCGAATAATCGATGATTGATGGAAAGTCGAGAATTACCTTTCGAACCGGTAATTTTGGCGTTGCCGAAGAAAGCGGCCGCGTGCCCGATATCCTCAGCTTCGGCCTTGGCTAGCGCTTCGTCCGCGTCTATCAGGACGAGCTCGCAGGCGAGTCTCTGGTGATTAAAATACACATTGATGAAAGTAGCAATCGACTAATAACGGTACAGTTGATTAGCTATATTCTTACATGCACCTACTCGTCGATTCGCATCAAGATACGCTTACGCGATCAAATCAACGTAGGGTCAAATAACTAACGGGTTAACAGCAATGCGCGCGTATAAAGTTATCTCACTTCATAAATAAGTTATCATTTATTTTAACCCTTGAGCTGTGCGTGTGTGTGTGTGTGTGTGTGTGTGTGTGTGTGCGCGCACGTGTTTTATCAGATACACGGTAGGTGACTTTTTGGTATGTCTATCTTCATGCGATATGAGAGATTGATCTACGATTATTAATCAAGATTGAAGCTTGTCCGAGTTCGGCGAGAGGAAATCACTTTGAGAAATCTCGGTCGATATGTAAACATGTTATTGGGCTTCGGTACTGCGCACGGCTTTTTTCTTATTTTCATTATTTTTCACTTTTGTTACGCAAGATACAATCAACATGCGTAGCCAATAAATTTGTACAGTTATTTCATTAGAATGAGAGTTGCGAATACGCGGTTGCAAACACGATTCGCAATAGTAGACGTGCAACCTAACATGTATTACTGATCAATATTAACGATGCAACTTCGTTTCCCATAGACAATTGCTTTTCTTATTTTCTTATTTTACTTTTATTTATTTAACGTATTTTTATTGCTCTAATGGAAAAAATATGTAATGCTGTTTATCTCGGAAAGTTTATTTGTTTGTTTTTTATTCTTTCCTGTCTAACATTTTGTGATTACTTTTCTAAGTGGGATTCGTAATTCAAAATTATCGTTTCCGTTTATACGCACATCGCAATGGAGGACATCAAAAATGTTTCAGCAAAGCCGGTACTTCATGACCCGTTTCGCAGCGGTACTGCAATTTTAAAACACCGATGCCTGCAATAGAACCCTACATCTTTCGCAAGTAGTTGATGATTTCCGAATGGAAGTCTTTAATGTTGCGTTACCGCGTTTATGTGAGAGTTGCAGGTTAAATGGCATACAGTGTTGAAAAAATTTTTTTCAACGTTCGTTAATTACGCGGCAATTTCGCGTGAGATCTCTGTTATTCGCAAGTTGGTAGACACGCGATTTTTAATTCGTACGTGACAGTAAAGCGACGAATTTTGTTGTTTTTTTCGTTGTTTCGACGGTCTGAAAATATAATTAAAGGGACAATTGCTGGACTGTACATAAACTTATTGTATATAACATATAGGGAACATGTGTCCCTGATACATTGAAGCAGTCGGACAAGATTATCAATCTCGTGTGCAGTTGTGTTTACCGGCGGACATATTATTAATGTAATTATACATCATAAATTGTTTGCTTATCTAGTTGCTAGATGTTGAAATTTGAATATTTTATTAAATAGTTGAATGTTATCGCGTTTGATTTGGTGAGGGTTGTGTGTGAATCTCCATCAAGCTGAAATTGCACAATTAAGATGGATTTTTCATCGGGTCCCAAAACATTAATGAACTTTGTCAACATTAATTGAATTTTGTTCGAAAATCGAAAAAAATGTCGAATTACCCATAGACAAGGTTCGACAATAATTTGCAACACAAGTTTACGTCAAAATTATTGAGCCTGCGGTAAAAAATTTTCCTAAACGGCTCCGTGATTGAGGGAATCTTATTATCAAGCATAATTGACTGAATCTTTTGATACGCTGCACTCGGTGTGTGTGTGTGTGTGTGTTAAAATATAAATAGTTTCCTGGATGTCTGTATAGTAATATACTATTTTCTTATATGCTCACTCTTCGACTTAATTTCAGAAATATTATATACGTTGATTATCTATTTCAATTAAAGTTTCAACCGTTCAATTGCCCGACGAGTTTTAAATAATATTGGCTTTCGAGTGCAATATAAATTTTAAATATATAGATTTATCGTCCGTACGCGAGAGACCTGTTACGTTCTATGTTGTGGCAATTTTTTTCCTAAAAGCACATACATCAAGATAGATAGCAAAACGTCAAAGATTTTATCAATCGCGATATCTGAACAATGACAAATCTGCGTAATGAAATTGCCGGATCATATTTAGCAATGAAACATAGATCAAATGTTTACCATACTTGAAATCGTGGCCGCGCGTTTCAATTCTCTTTAGCGGGGCGACCTGCTATCTGACGAATCTGTTCATTCGTAATCTCATCGTTCCACGATCATTACGGACATATACGGAATATAATTGCGTGCATTACGCAAAGTGCCTACGGGACATTGCGCGCGCTGGCCATTAAGGTGTATATAAATTATATATTACGCATTGCTGTAAGCCGTCAGGCGAGTCTTCCGCTATCGATCGACATTATTAATACATGTACAGCGCGCATTCGTGTGCTGTGCCGCACGCTGTGATGTTTAATACGATATTTTTGCCCGAGCCGACTTTAAATTTGATTACCTTTCCGCGGCGAAGGAAATACGAGCGAAAGTGTGCGTATACGCGCCCAGGACTTTTACCAAATTCAAATTTTCCAGTAACCTAAATGAGAATGCATCTTTTGTGTATGTATTATTATGAAACGCATTTCTCTCGTGCGATCGGCGGACCTGATTATGCTCGCCAATTACGCAACACTCATTGTCTCTTATAAAAATAATCTGGAATGCTAAGAAGAATTTTACTGAGCGGGAAAAAAATGAATGCTCATTTAAATATTTTCATCGTTCAATAAGTTCTCACAGTGGAAGAAAGAAAAAGGAAAAACAAAACAGCCGCGCTCTCTGCTCCCATTTTTGGATTTTTATTATTTTTTGCGTGCATTCGAGTTTTTAATCACTCCTTTTCAGTGGAAAACATTACTGATAATAATACATGGAAGTAAGATTCTAGAACAAAATTTTGTTCAAAGCAGAAATGTTCGAAAATACTTGATCCAATTGTAATTTAATAGTTTAAGGTTTTAGAGTTTTTAGAGTACCCTTTAGAAATGTGCATTTGAATAATTTTGTGCGAAATAAGAGTCGTTACTTCCCTCGGGGCTTTAAAGTTCGTTCTACTAGAAATCGAAATTTACTCTCTTCTCCACGTTGAGAATTTCCATTCATTCGCGCCATTCAGAAATTTGAAAGGTAATTGAATTCTATTAAATCCTTATTCCGAGTGTACATTGTCAATAATTTAATACTTACATTTGTTTATTTTCAATCTATAACGATCGACCCTGGCAACGTGAACGATAATAAATATACAAACAAAATAATTTTCATCAAATGATACACAAATAATACAATATTAGTACATAATTGTTATACAAAAAATTTTTCAAATTTGATTTCAAAATTGAGTACAAAAATGTGTTATTCTGCAGGAGCTATAATAAAATTAATTTCTCTCGTATTTCTCTGTAAACTTCATCACTTTTACGATACACTCAAATATATGCCATCCGCAAGATTAGTAATTTACGTCTTGTTTAATTGTCATTCCAATGAATTACTTTCCGCTGCAATGATCACAACCGTACATACCATAATGTTCATCTACGTGCTTTGTGCACACATTTGTATTCTTTACCGACGTTGGACACTTCATTTCGCGGTCTATAAACGTAATCATCGCACCCCGACGAACAAGCAACTTTGACAAATAGACTATTAAACTGTGTCTCCGTATCAAAAGCGGCGACTCGTGGTGGGTCAACAAATCTCAAATTTGCCGCCTTTTCCGGTTTCGTGTACTCTCGGCATGTGGCACTCTTAGTAACAGATGCAGAAGGCGTGGGTCGCAGTTGCTGCAGTAACATTCTCATCTGATTGTTTCTTTTTGGATCCATGAATTGGTCCGAACACTTCTGCTGCTTGTCTTTTTGGTCGCTGTTGAGTCAATTCAAAAAACGTAAAGTGGATTATTTTATTCGATTGCTTTCATTTTGCTGAATTTTAAACGAGGCCGAAGCCTCTGCGAAACGTCACTTTGTATTCACGGTGTTGCAGTCATAAAGTGCCAAACGAACGCGGGAGCATATCCGAAACTGTTGCCGGAGCTGGCAGTTTGAAAAACTTGAATCCTGGCTGGTCGTTGGGTTGAATAAAAAACGAACGCGATCCGGCGAGAAAAGTTTCGGGCAATAAGTCGAGGTGTTACGCTGCCGGGCTAAATCCAGCGAACTTAATGACAACGACCGGCGCGCTGTTGAAATTTCGTACTTTGCGATAATCTGTTTCACGCGGTCGGCTACACTCTGGCGCGACGGACACCGAAAATCGTTCGCCATTTTCGACAGCGCAGTCGAAAAATTTGCATCGTGAAATTTTTACGATTCACATTTCGCTTCGGGGGGTTATATCACCGAAAGTCGTCAGACGCGTAAACATCACGCGAAGTTGGCTACTCAACGTCAAACATTTAATTGACTTTTTTCCCGAAAAAATCGGTAGTTAAAATGAAATAATAAAATCCCGCGTACAAGATAATTAATCTTTCACATAAATATCCCGAAGGAAACGGCTTTTGCAGGCGCTCTGTTTTGTCCGTTACAAATTCAATCGTCCTGGCGGATGAGACAAAAAATATAGTTTTCCAATTGAGTTTTTGCTAACGAAAAATTTAACCGCGCGCAAACAAAAAGTCCTTCCGCGTTATATACATTCCATCGGACAGATTTTATATCAATTATGTATCCCGACGATGATTAACTGATATTTCGAGATTCTATATGCACACGAGGTGTGCTTGCACGCGACCTATTGTAAGCGCGATTCCCTATTGAATTCGTGGCAGCGCGCATAGAACAATGACTAGGTTTATCAAAAATGACTGATGGACCGAATTTCGTTCTCCGGGGTGATGTGTGTCGCCGAATCAATTTTTTTGTTTCACTCGTCTCAATCAATCACGGCCTCAACAAATGACATGCAAATTGAAACGGTATAAACACGCGGGGCGAAACAATGAAAAGCGCCACGGGCTTTGGCCGAAACTGGTTGAAAAGCGATATATATTAAATCGCGCGCTAAATGGCGCTTTTTGATATTAGACGAGAGCACGCACGCAAATTGAATGGCTCATGTTTTCCATCCCGGACAATCACGCCGATCTACATTTAGCGTGTGCGTCGTCGCTGTTATTGTCGCGTAGTTGTAATAAAAGGTACACCCGGAACCGAGCGGGACGACGCATAATGGCAGCCAAGAACGCCCCACACGTCCGGCTTCTATTGTCTGTCCACTAGTAACGATTTGCGGAAACCGACCCTGAAATTACGAACTGACTTTCATTAGGGCGCTCGTTGCACCGTTTCGTGAATCACTGGCCTCATCCTCTCCGACCGAAATGTGTATTTGCAGGCTATTCCATGTACCTGTTATTAGACCTCAAAGTAACGTGATATTGTTCAGTGACACACGGCGATGCTTCGTTAAAGACGTCCCATTAGGCACAATGACTCATTTGCGTGGCGTGTCTTTTCGTCTACCAGGAGAGAAAGAGAGAGAGAGAGCGCGCATCTCGGCCAAATTTCATTCGCTCCTGAACAAGTTAGTATGTAAGAAATATATTTTATACATATATATAACAACCATAAAGCACCTCTCTCGGAGAGTTCAGTTTTGTACGAGTTATGATTCCCTTTGAAGTTGGCAGGAACATAATAGAGAAACGACGATTTGTTGCTTCAGTTCCTCCTCTTGAGTTTCAACATCTTTGAAACGAAGTTTTGATTCAATTTTTTTTTTTTTTTTTTTTTTGTTTCAACAAGTTTTGGAACAATGGAAAATTTCAGTTCCTTAGGGTTGAGTACTCAATTTTTTATTTTGTTGAAAATGCAAATCAAGAGAGAAATATCTTAATGCGATTTTCGTGCGAGAAAGGGTTTATTTACATTTTAGATTGTTCAAAAATAGCAATTCCAAAGCTGAATTTGAGGGATACCGATGGGATTACGACCAAGGGATCCGACCTCCGAATATATGAAGGGTGGCTAGAATGCATTTTGCCAACAGTTGCTAGGGGAGCTCAATACGAAGGTGTAATGAACCTTCTCGACTATTTCATCAAGAAACAACAATAAAATCGTTACAGGACTTTTTGAGACAAAAGATATCGCCCAGAGATAAAATCGTCCCCCCTTCTGGATGTGTGAAACGGCTCTTCACATCAGGGACTCATGAAAAATCCAAGCGGAATACAATTGTGACTCCGAAAATGCGCTCACGGTTGTTACCGGGTTCAAAAGTTTTTCACAATGTAATGGCCCCCAAGTACCTTTTATTACAACGTGTGAAATGCCATTGTGACGCTAAAATTGAATTTCAAACGTATCAATGCAATTTCGAATTAGTGATAATAATCTAGCTAGGCAAACAGTTAAGTGGTCTGAGAACAAATAATTCGACTAATATATCGGCACTTCAGCGACTTTCATTAACCGAAGTGTTTTACACTCTCATTAAATTCGACAAACATACGGGCGTAATTAATGTTTGTCGAATCAATTTTTCTCATTGTGAAAGGAGAGACGAGCAAACGGTGATAACAAAAAATAAAAAACCCCCTTGGAGAGAAAATGGAATGAAATCGACAAAGTGTGGCGAAATAAGAAGAAAAAATTCTAGCGGGAAAAAGAAGTCTCAAGCAATGAGAGAAAAATAATTGTGAGGACCTTTAAGGTGGTTTTACCAGATAGACTGTAAACACACGGTAGTTACTATGTCCTTTAGTGGCAGCGATTGTAACTCGGATTACACTATAGCGTTAGTAAATTTTAAGAAGCATATATTAACGGCCAGGAGTTGTAATTCAATGGGGAAGGACAAGAATATTCCATGTGCGTTTGTTCGCGTACGCGCACGTACACCATGCGCCGACCGACACTCACAAGATTCATGCAAAACACTAAAAATTGAGAAATTGCCTGTCCATCGGGCTTTTAAAATTTCGCTGACTAATGGCAATAATATTCTTAACGGAAATTTAAGTGTGTAATTTTCAAACACATTTAAATTGATGTGAATTTTTGATATCAGTGAAATTACACGTGGACGTGAGTTCGTGAAAATGTGAATGAACCTTTGGAACAATTTCTCGGTTGGCATCTCTCCTCTCGAGGCGTGAAACCTCATCCGAAGTGGAATAAATATGTTTTAATATATCAACGGATGGTCGAAAAACCCAAATTATTCAAAGAGTTTTTGAATGGAATGTTATGCGTAGAGAATGGCTTATTCTAGGGCTTATTATTATATTGGAGTGTGTGGTGCTAAGAAGATTTAAAAAGCTAAGTTGATGGAACGAGGTGAATAATAAAGTAGAAGTTTATCAGCTTTTTTTGATGGTTCTTGAGTTATTGGGACGGAACGTTGAAATTGTTCAAAATTAAGGAGGACTGGACATATGGTGCGTGCAAGACAATATAAAATAACGAATACTATGTCAGTTGTTTGATCTAAAGAAACCAGCAGACCTAGACGAAGATGCACAGATAATATTAGGTTAGACCTTTGCACAATAGTTGCGGATAATATATAAGCTGAGATTAATATCTATTCAAAGCGAAAATCCTTAAAAGCATACGGTCACATATTGTTTGTTTGAAAAATTAAAAGATTTTTTACACTGATGGAAATATACAAGATCAGATTATTAAATGAAATTAACAATTTTTTTTAATGATTTTTGTTTGATTAACAAAACTGCAATTCGAAAAAAAATGAAAACAAAAATGTTTCAATTTTCGAATTTGAATATAATTTACGAGATAATTTGGTTATTTTAAACATTGAATCTAAAAGTTGAAACATTAATTTGCTAAAATGTGCCATTCATTAAATTCATTTCAATTGAAAATGTTATTTTCATTTCGATGTTTTCCAATCAATAAGTTGTCGACTGAGGCGTCAATTAGAAAACAAGACACTTCTAAAAAGTTCAATGGAACGTGTAACAGGTTTGATGTATCGGACAAGCTCGTATTCATAAAGTTAACGTGTCGAACTAATCTAATATTTATGCATCGCTTTGGAAACAAGGTTTCATGTCAAATAGTCATGTGACACATTTTAATTAAGCTCCAAAGCGATACTTAACATTGTCTAACATTTTACGGTCCACTGATAACCCGTATAACGCAAGAGATTTTATAGGATAGACACTTCATAGGACATACAGTTCATTCAATACCATTGACAACCTGGTGACACGTCTCAAATATAGGAAATCGTAAACATATTTTTATGCATGGATGTGTTCATGGCAACGAAATGGAGGCGATAAAATTGTACATACAGACTCGCTCTTAATGTCCCCACGTTTTTCTCATAGTAGTAAAATAATATAGTGGCTGGACATCAAACTATATCGTAAATATCATGTTATTGATAAAAATCTTTTATGATAACATAGATCCCGAGAACATAACTTGCAATCATTATATATGTTCATTGATTTATATAAATTATGTTTTATTTTGAATTACGTTATAGCAGCATACATCACTTGATATAAAAGTTATTTGAATATTCAAGGGCATTTGGGATAATTTTGACAGGTGGGGTAAAGTTACACTATCGAAATTCACGAAACAATTTTCAATTAGATTTTTTATAGATTCAATGAATAAGGTTTTTCAAATTCGGTTTTATTTAAATTACAGAAGCTTTTTTTTTAAACAGCAAATAAAAGTTATCAAATTATCACAATTACTCTAGCTGCTCCTATCTTCCTTAAAAAGATTAAAATGATCAAAAACTTAATCGTTTCCTTATTTTATAAATTTCAAAGTATAAACTAAATTGTATAAAAGCTTGAAGAAAAATTAATCATAACACCAATTAATCATAAATGATGGTAACGCGTAGTAAATTCTACGACATCTATTACTTTAAAATAATACTGGCGGCAAAACTTGAAAAAACAGTCGTGCTCTAAATCAGCGCCAAGCCATTTTCCATAAAATTGTATTTGTGTTTACCTTATCTATTTACTTTCACCCACTTTAAGCGCTCTTAACGGTACTACCCCGCGCTATCAAAGCGTCTTATCATGCGAACAAAGCCGTCGCGATTCGTAAATCAGTCGTGGCACAATGTTTTCTGTTATAATCGCAAAACCATCTCTTAATGTCTCTTCCTCAAATTAGTCGTCGCAAAAGGGATGGTTTTAAGCGTTAAATGTTCGGTAGGTACGCGCGAGATAAGGCCCTCGTGTATCTTGCGCGCGGGACACGAGTATGGATTTCAGCTTCTCGCGCGAGTGCAACGTAAATCAGTCGCCAGAGAGGCTGCGAGGGCGCCCGGTGGACGTGTAAATGCTCGCGTTACGATCCGATAGTGAAAGCGAGAAGCCTCGTGTTGTCCTTGTCCCTCCGCCTCTTCGCCTCTCCGACCCGCTCCCACTTGACACCCCCTAACACCTTGCCTTTATCTCGGACTATCCTCTCCTCTCAGCCCAATTCCCTTCTTCTGGTCTTCTTTCGTAAATCATTTACATAATAGTCTTTTTGATCGGCTACGCTAACGAGGCTACATTCAAGAAGTATCGGTTAGCAGCTATCCCTCCAACGTTGCTTCTTGTTCAATGAAAAAACATTCATTCTCAGGCTGCTTATTTTATTTTACCTCGCGGGATACAATGCAATTCGGTACGTTCCGATGCAATTAATATTAACATTCATACGCATTTTTGTCCGATCGACACTCTCATCGCACTCAGCGAGTACTTTATCCCGAGTACCGTTTTGGAAACTAAGTGTGCACACCGCCGTTAACGTTCCTTCTCTTTATTATAAACTTGCTTGGTGAAAGCGGATAAAGGATAATTAATGATATGTTTGTTTAATACTTGTTAAGTTGAATGATTCGCTCGCGCAGTCACATTGTGCGAATTTTATCAGCGGAAGAATTTCCAGTTTAGGGAAGAATATATTACAGGCATGCGCGCACCACGAGAGAAACGTTTTCTGCGAAATTGTTTGTAATTCTATGGGGTTTATATAAATTTTGGTTTCCAGCTTGCGAATGAACCGCGTGACTATTATATGCAGTTCATACGTGGCTTCTAATGACCCATAAATTGACGAAAAGCACTGTTTAATTATTTCCTTCTAATGCCTCTAATAACACTACGCACACGCTTCTTCATCGATCTTCGTACGCTTCCTTATTCAACTATTATGCTATGCGAGCCTCTGCATAATCAAATAAATAAACTTTGCAGTTCCCACACACACACACACACACATACACACACATACACACACACACACACACACACAAACTCACAAACCCAGACCGAGGTGATAAAATGCGAATGTCCGCGCGTTTGCGCGCAGGGCTTTCATTTTCAATTAAATTAATTATGCGCTATTCAATGTTGTCGCCGTTTGCAAATTGCATTTATTGACAGAGAGATATTGACGTGAGAGATTGAAAGTCGAAAAAGGAATAAAATCTTTGAACACGTCGAACGAACGAATATTCCTCCTCTCGTATGAAAAGAGAGTCATTCAAAATGAAATATATCATACTGCAAATTAAACTTTTGTGCAGCCGTGCAAATCCTTTATAATCCAACAACCCCTCATATTATTACGTTAACCGCAATTTTTCAACACTGCGTAAGCAACGTGTCTCCACTGAGTTTGCAGCAGCTTTGCATCATGTTTGTTACAGATTTTCAGTCTGCAGGCACGTGCGGTCGGGGTGCCCCCAACAATGCTCCCTTTTCTTCAGAGATCAATTGGGGTGATAAAATTTATTGCCCCTAAACATATTATTCCCGACACACCTCCGCCTACGAAATAGAATAAGCACGCTCCCCCTGTCGCACTTGGTTTTTCGTTATTAAAATTGCAAACTTTAATAATAGTTTATCATTCGACGACACGGTGCGCAAACATTTGGGGCTCATTTCATTTTTGGCCAATTCATTATCGATCAAATTACTACCCCAATTGACATCTCGGTTGAAATTTTATCATCCGGCCCTGGACGCCAGTTTCTTTTTCCAATTCTCGCATTTTTATTTTTGTTTTGTGCATCGTCTCAGCCTGCTGCTGCTGTCCAGACTTTTTGAATCCCTTACCTCTTTCGCCACCCCTCCTCGGCTATCTTTTACAGCGTCCAAACAACTTTTTATCAAGATTAAGCCCGATATTAGATTCGCGAACGATAATAAAATCCTGTCCATTGTCGCCGGGCGAAAGCTTACTTTATTCAATTGCGGATTGAGCAATCTTTCGAGACATCGCTATTTTCAACTTTACATTGTCGCCTTTGGATCTCGCTCAACAATAAATGGAAGATATATTTGACAGTCGTCATGGGGTATTTTTTTTTTCGCTGACGCTTCGTTTGCATCCTCGACTGATACAAATTCAAAGTGTTTGTAAGAAATCGATCCGGCGCAAAGTAATAGATGCTGCACCCTGTGCGAAGATACATTATTGTGGTTTTCAAATAAATATATATTTTCTAACTTTGAATAAATGTGAACTTTTGATTGCACACGATAAAGGATGATTTGCCACGATCATTGTTTCGAGAATGCTAAAATTTACATTTCATTGAGAAAATTGATATTCAGTTTAATTTTTAGTTTCGTGATTGGTAAACTGAAACTTCATATTTAGTTGATAAGTTTTAATAAAATTTGCATACGTTGAGACGGTAGATGAAATTGTATATTATTTTCGTGCAAATTTTTAGCGATTGGACAGAAGAGAGAGAGAGAGAGAGTTTAGCATAATAAGGCACTTCTGGGTATAATGCGATAGGATTGATAATGTTTATTTTCTCCTCTCATAACAAATAAGACTTGAAAAGGAGCGCCTTTAATACTAAATTGATAATATTGACTGTCTTCAAACAATATGAATTTTAATTAAGCTTGTATCTCAATTCACTGCGATAATTTAAACGGAAATGAAATTCAATAAAATCTATTTATTTATGAAAAGTCATGCTTTGACATTTGTCTATTATAATTTTCATCATGAAAAAAAGGAGGCAATAGAAAAAGTTCCTTTATAAAATTGAAGAAATACTTTAACAATTTTTTCTATAAGGGTTTGCAGAGAGATACGATTGAGTAAACATTGTTGCCGTGTATAGTTCAAACGTTTTCTTTGACGAGCAAAGCACATTACAATATTTTTTCAACAAAAATTTATAAGGTCTCGGTACAGCTTAACCAATAACTAATACACGATATTTATATCCGACTCTCTAAAAATTTCTATTACAGTTCTTTACACTCGAGTAATCAAAATTGTTAGCCCGGCATTATAATAGCATGACAAAAAAAATGTACCTTCAACGAACTACACGTCAAACCTAATAAAAGCTTTCGGGATCTCTTAACAATTGAGCGCTACGAAAAAAGTTGTCTAGGCAGCCTCTAATATCCCTAATTGTCAGCTTAGCTACCGCAATAACGTCCACGTATAGAGGGAGCGCGGACAAAATTAAAAGCCGTCCACTTTTTTTTGTCAGCCAAGCCGACAATGACTGTCTCCCCTTAAATTATTTACGGATGATTATTCGGTGTAACACCTCGCGGATGCCGTACAATAAATTCTTCCGGTAACTAACCTTAAAAAGAATCGCAACGCCGGCAGCGACGCCTGCGCGATCACAACCGGCGATGACAACTTTAACACGTCGTCCATCTGGAAGCTCAACTTGTTTGACCTCTTTGGTTAGCAAAAAGGTCGCGGTGTTCCCAGCGGCTTTCGTAGGCTCGTTCATGCTCCAACTAACTTGCTACGGATATAGTTATACGTGCGGTTTCACTTCCAAAGGGAACAGCGTCTAAACATGACACAGGGCGGCAACCCGGATATCCCCCGGGGACACGCTCAGAATTTCGGACTCGGCGACGGCATTGTGACGATCCATCGATCGAGCGTAGGTCCGGACGAAACAAAAGATCGGAACACCCGACGGGAGCGGCGTGATCTTTATGACGCGCGAAAACGAAAAGTACAAGGCCTTTTTGGCACTCGGCAACTTTTCCGGTTAATTTTGACGACGACGACGATGAATTATTCAGTGCAACAATGTCACTCTCTTTGGCAGTTAATTTTGACGTGTCACGGTGCTATGATGTTCCATTGTTTTTGAAACTTGACATATGTGTCGAGTTCGAACGTCGTCGCATTTGCGTGGGGTTGGTGTACAATCTTCTTTCAGCGGTGTCGATGCGGTGTCCCGGTGGTCTCTTTTATGAGCTCTGTCGGCATACATTACCGGTTTGATTCAAACATTTAAATTCAACACGCCGGCATGAAACGTCTTCTCAGCTGATGCAATAAACTCAATTACGCAGGATAATAAGTCTCGACGAATGACTGATCCTGGGACTGCTTGCACACTTGTATCCGCATAAATCTTGAATCACAGCTTTAAAAGTTTCAATCCCAACAATCACGCCAATTTTCTATCAGTTTTTCTTCAATCAACTTTTTTTTCTGCTTTCAACGAAATTAAATGAATAATTCTTCGTGTTTTGCAGGGTAACTCTGGAACTGGACGGACGAAAATGGTGCTCAACTTCCGGTACGTTACATGATAGTTTTGTTATCTCAGATGTTTAGACGATTCTTGTCAAAACATCCGCGTTTTGCTGTCTCCGTGGTTTGCAGGCGTTCACGTTTCAGTTTCATTTTAATTAAACGATGCAATTAAATTATTCGAGATCTTCTCGGTTTTTCTCTGCCTCGTGGCTCAATAATAAGTACAATTTAATGTAACGCGCGACATTTTACGTTGGAAAAATCTCGGCCAGGGTGAAACGACTCGACTTGAGAGACGTAGACATAATTGCAAACGGCAAATTAAATATAAGATTGGATGTATGCGATGAAAAAAAAAAAGGAAGAACACCGAGACAGCGGCACTGTAATATCTAGTGAAAAAGTATCTCGTTAGACAAGAAAAGGGGTGGGAGCGAGGTTGTCGTGGACAATTAAACTGTGGACGCGGAGTCGTGCGATATCGGGAGCGACGGGTAACGACGCCGCGCGCGGATTATTAACTCTAATTGCGACTGCCCTTCGACTCTTGAAAACTCAGCTCGTCGAACGAGTGCTATTATGTCAGCGACAAACGAGCGATTCAAATGACTTTTCCGGCTTTCCGGAACGTATACCATTTGCATGCTAATCTTATAGCTTCATTACTCACTTAAGTCTTTCGTTACACACTTAATTACAGCAGGGCGAGATAAGTGAAGTCGGCACAAGACTTTTCCGGCAACCTGAGCGCTATAATTTCACTTGTCCAAATGTTTGGCTTAATCGCGGATAATTTGTCATTGAAAGGAGGGAAAACGTCAAATGCCGCTTTATTGTGAAACAAATTTTAATTGCTGCGAAAATAGATCAAATTGTAATCTTATAATTTGAAAGTTAAGAATTTATTTTACGAATTTAGTTTTCCATCTCATAGCATCACATCTGTTTTTCGTTACAATTTAATTATTTCGTCTAAGAAAAAAAAAAAGCACTACTCTTATTTTTTGTTTGTACCGTAAATTGTATTGGTACTCTTGTGCAATGAATTTCCAACAGTGAACTAAGTTCGAAAAACAAACGTTTGTCTAATACTTCCGTAAGTAAAAAATACAGCAGGACAAAGCTGGTACAGCTACTTTACGAAAAGAGGTATATAGTACATGCACTTATGTCCATACAGCAGCAACCATTCATGTTAGATCCAGAAACTTTGGTTTACAAATGTTTGGAGCCCCGCCAAAATAGACGCTAAACTTTGAACGCAGTTAGCCCTGCACCATCGTGGCTCAAGTCAAAATGATGCTCATTTATGTCTTTCCACAACGCGAAAAACAGTTAAACTAGTTCTTAAATGGCAAACTTGTGTAGACGCTTGCGATTTGGAAGCTAATTTTTATAACGACGTTCAAGTTGGTTTTACTTTTTTATACTTAATGATAGCTAAATGAGTGTGCATGTATACACTCTCGATAAATAACAATTTGCTTCAGCTAGTTTTAATGGTGTTGAATTTTTATTTTTTTTTTCCATTTTTTTTTATTTCGTATGAATTTTATTTCTCGTCTGCGCGTGAGGATGCGAGTATTGAAATATGACCGACATATTTATGTTGCTGTGAAAATTTTTGCAATTGCTTGACGAGCTGTGTTTAGCACCGCAAAGCTGCACCACGTTCGCGCGAAATATTTATGCCCAACGATACGTGAGAAGACTGCATTAACGCGTGTAATTGCTCCCCGAGTGTTCCGTTTTGTCGAAGAAAATACTCTTGGGAAGCAATGCGAACGAAAACATGGATTATAAACACTGCTACTCCGCTAATAACTGTTGCGATATTATAGACATCGTAATTGTATTAAGCACTATCATTGTCACGAAATTAAATGCTAGCACTAATTACTCGATTAAGGGTTATGGTTGCCGCGCCGCACTTTCAAACAAATTGGATTAAAAAAAATGGCTAATTGACTTTTTATCCAAATTGCACTACAACGATTCTTATTATTGTTTAGATCAGAACTTTAAATTGAAACATTTAAATTTATAATAATAATGATAAAAGAAGAATGTATGCAACATATATGACCGATTTTTTAACCAGATAGTGCAAACGAATAATTAACGTAATCTGACATCAAAACTGATTAAAAGAATTCGTAACTCTTAAATTTCGATAGCTTGATTTATTAAATCGTTATTCAATTTTTGTATTTGTCCTCCGTAAAATTTAAATGCTTTTACATGTTTAACAGTTAAGGAATTTGAAGATAAAAAGTTTTGAGAGGATTAATGGAATCTCGAATTGCAAAATGCGAAGTCTCTCCAAGTGTCCTCAATGAAAACATCTTGATGAAATTCATATCATGAAATGATAAATTGGAACGTCAGTCTTCAGACTCGCTCTGTACTTCTTCAAATACTCCACATTCGCGAAGATCATTGTGAATACCGTCTGCGCTAAGTTGCAAGGCATTTTTCTCCTCTTCTGTTAACTTGAGACGCACCATCCGATGCACCCCAAGTCGGCCTATGACGCATGGCATTGACATGAATATATCTTTATCAGTGCCGTGAGAACAGCTCTGAAACATTATCAAAATAACATGTTATTACATTAATCTTTGCACGCTGCATCATTGCAGCCCACGCGAAAACAAATTCATCCATTATCTTGTTAATAATTTTTATCTGGCCTTACGTGAATGTACGTTGAAACTGGCAGCACAACTTTGGTATCCCTTAAAATAGCATCGACGATCTCGGCGATGCAAAATCCGAGACCCCAGCAGCTTGAACTTCTCTCACCTTTCCCTTCATTAAGTCTTTTCTCGCTGAAACAAAAACAAGTCGATAAATGCATTTGACTGTTAACAAAAGAATTCAAATAGTGTACAACTAAATGAGCGAATGTGATTTCACGGAATCAAGTTTCAGAACTTGCATTTGGATATTCGATCTCTTTCCTCTCGCTCGCAGCATGAACTTTTTAGGTGTCTCGCTAATTGAAACGAAAATTAAGGTAGTTCCGTCGTTTGAGATGAAAATGTTGCAGAATAGTCTTCAACGAATTTGCAATATTTTAATATAATTTTCATAGAGTTCGACGAATAGTTAACGTAGTCTGATATCAAATGATTAAAAGAAGTCGTAACTCTCAAGCTAATTACTTTCTACGCCTAACTTCATAATTCTTGCCATGACCAGATGAAAACTAGTTTTCATAACGTGAATATTGGCCCCTTGTAACTTTTGTTGAAGAAAAAAAATTTTAATTTATGACATTAGATAAATTAGCTTTTAAATACATCAAATAAAAGGGTTTTATTTACAAACAGCTATTTGCAAACGAGATGAAATAAAGCAATGGAATAATTGATATTTTTCCGTAGAAAAAAAAATCCAAAGAACATTGATAGTTTTTTCGTCATTTTTTACTGGCCCAAATTAAGCCGGATTCAATTTTCAGCATCAAGAATATTTATAATTCACATTTACACAATATTTATCATTCACATTCAATTTCAGACTGATAGCATAATTTTATAAAATATATTTTATAAATCATGTTGAACACAACAGTTTAGTTAATATTTGGGCAATGAAGGTGCGCGGTCGAGTCCAAAAACGGTCATTTGTCAATGACAAAGTACCTCAAAAACCACCAAATAATCATGGATACTAGCCTTGACGTACCTGTCGTTTACAGATGTCGTCACTTCGTACCATTTTTCATGATCGTCGTTTTCACCAATCTTTTGATTTATGCTTCGTAGTTTTGTACCTGCGACGCTGACACCAGACCATACTGGAACTGAAAATCGCAATTAATCAATATGAGACCAAGAACACACTGTTTTTGTTAATTGCTTGTTTTTGCTTTGTTTCTATACATTTACTCGACTGTCAATACTTCACAAATTATGTAACTGCTAAAACATAAAAGTATAAAGTATAATTACTTGTTAATAACTATAATCAATGAACTAACATTAATTATTGATAAATAAGTAAAAACCGAATTTTAATTTTTTAATTAAAAAAAAAATATTTTATTTTTATGAAGCGTAATTGAGAATTACTAAAGTTTAATCAACAATACGAATTTTCCAGCGGTAGTGTTTGCTCTACGAAATTTGTTGTTCAGTCTGACAAAGATCAACTATGCCGCGTTAACAAAGAAGAATTAACGCAGAAAAATTGTTACAACGTACACTCATATGCGTTTACTTTAACAAAAAAATAACTAACATATTACACCTACTTTGACTATCAAGGTACACACGTGTTTTTTTTTTTTTTTGTTGATAATTTTGAATTATGCTAAATTACACCAGGCGAATCATGTCACTTTCAATTACATTGGTTGAAACTTTTGTTTTAGTCGGTTAAATAAAAGTACTTTGTGCAAAAAAATAGTGTTAAGCTGTTGAAAAAAAAAAAAAAAAAAAAAAAATTGTTTGCCGGTACGGTAGATCATATGTTTTTGAAACAATGAAAATTCATGAACATCTGAGGTTATAAAACAAAATGACATGTGACGACAAAGAATTCGTTTGGAAAGCCGATACCAGATAGGTCTCCTTGTGCACCGATGCTCATGCCCGCGATGGAAGCGTTAGCCAAGCCGAGCCTTTGACCCAGATAATACTGAAATCTGATGCTGTCCAAAATGGTTCCTGTACCAAGGACGCGATTAGGCGGTAACTTGGACAGTTTCCAGGTTATATAAGATACCGCTTCGTTGGGCTGAGTAGCTACTACCATGACAGCTCGACTTGCGAACTTCATAATTTTTGGCACGATATTCTTCAGAACGTTGAACTTGTGATTTAAACTTTGTTTTTCCTCCGATGTGTCATCATTGATGGATATAACAACCACTGCAGAATCTTGAATGCTGCTGAAATCTAAATTCAAGTGAACTTACAATAACTTGAAATAAAACGGGCTTTTAAAAATGAATTATTGAATGTTCTAACTGAAAGGCTTATGTTTGAAATTGTATTTCGACGTTTCAGCAAACACGTGCTATTGACACAAAAATAATACATTGTAAAAATTGTTGTAAATATCAGTTGTAAAAATTTGATGTCGAGAACAATTTATTGTTCTACATTTGTGTCACGCGGGTGTACATAAAAATACAATTTTGTACAAAAGATTTTTTGATGAAGAAAATGAGAAAAAAAAGCGGGACATTGGAAACAAAAGAATGGGGGAAAAAAATCTATATCGGAAACGGAGTTTCAAAGCATGCTCATAAATCAGAGTTATCGCAAGACCAAAACGGTCGCGAAAAGATATAATAAAAGCGAATTAGAAAAATTAAACGTCAAACTGTGCAAAGAAACGGAGTGCGAAGGCCGAATCGAAAGGGAATAAATAATGCGCGCGTATAGAATGTGGTTATTTGAGTCCGCCTTTTGTTCACCTGCTCCCCATTTTGTAAGTTACAAAATGTCAAGCTTCCGAAGAAGGGCGAAAGCCGAAAGATGGTACCTAACAGATATGGCACGCGCGAGAGAAAAGTATATACGAATTTACTGGCGACTCGACCAAATCGGGAATAGGAATCGCGTACAGCATCTTCCGAAACAACCCGTTCCTTTGCAACCTTTCACCGAAAAATTGTCTCGAAAATCGCCATTGATCTCAAATAAAAGAAACTAAGAAGTACGAACAAAAAGAAAGAAAAAGATTAAAAGGGGCAAAAATAAAACGACAGATTGACACGATGGGCGAGACGATCGCGCGTCGTCTCCTTGTCAGACGATGGAGACGTCCGAAAACTTTTCCCTCATAAGTTATGCAGTGCACGCGGGACAACTTTATTACCGTTTTCTTATATTGCGATAGAATACCGTTCTCACGCGCCTCGCAGCAACGAGTGTACAGAAATAACGGTGAGATTGAAAGTTAGATACATTTTCAATGCATCCGAATGGTCTATTACGACTTTCGCGCGGGAGATGTGTGTGCGCTATCGGCAACAACAATCGGTCGTTATTTCGTGAATTCGCTGCGCGATCGCGGAGTATGACGGCGCCCGCTTGCGTTAACGAGATATATCGCGCGGTCAAAGCGAAGCGCGCGGTTAATTAGCTCACCTGACGTCCCGATAATTAAGGGGTTGCCCAAAAAAATACCGGCGTGTCGGATGTCTTCCAACTCGGCGTCCAATTTATCCTTGTTTCTATCGATTAAACAAATTTGGCCGGCTATTCTCTAAGAAAAAAGGGGCTGCTTTCAGGAATAAGCCAAGCAATTTTAGGAATCCACTTAAGTGAAAACAGGGAATAAATTTAATTAATCCCATCGCGGACGGTATACAACTTTCTGCCTTGCAATTTGTCATAGTCGTTTATTTTTTCATCCAACAACTTTCGTTGTTGACAGCCTTCAACGAACAATGCAAATTTAATTATCATCTAGCTCTGTAATTTTTTAATTCATCTTTGATGTGATGTTTATTGCAAGGCAAGATATTCGTCTAGGCTCTGTTTCGATTGCACTTATGAAAGCATTGTTTTTCTTTCATTATATTTTCATTTAACGTCTTTCTTTTTTTTCATTTACCTTCATGAGGATTGCAAAGGCACAAGCGATTCCAACATTTTCCACACCGACAATTGAAACTTTAAGTCGGTGGGGATAAGTTTCAGAAGGTGCCAATTGTGTCGTTACCAAAGCATCTTTTGTTGTCGTTGCGATAAGAGGTTTTTCAATCTGCTGTAAGAAAGGAATCGTTTAACACACCTTTCAATAACAGACTATTCTGGATATATAGTGCGGCTTTGAATAGTATCGAGCTAAGCTGATCTATTTTCTAATCAACTTCCATTCGAGATAGATATTGGCTCCCTCTTGCAATCGCAATGCCCAGGTTGAAAAGGTCAATGACGTGACGTATAAACGCGTCTCTTCAGGACGATATAATTAAAATTATACAACAAGTTTTAGAAAATAAAAACACTTTCTATATAACTTTAACTTTTTTCCCCCCTTTTTGAATTAAAATATTTGGTTTAGATATTCTGACACTTATTGCAATATTATGAGGGGGTACTCTGATTTGATAACCTCATTTCAGAGAACAGCGTAACATGACGTGACACTTGGAACCTGCAGCGCAATCGAAGCGATAATGAATTGTGATAGGCTTTATGAAATTAATCACTTATTAAAACAATATAACTATAGGACGTATTAGATTTATCATCCATCATCGTCGATTTACGCACCGAAGCGTCATGGTGAATGGACATAAGAAAATTTGCCGCCGTCAATTATATACTCGCGAACACTGTATAAGACTTTATTCATTTTATGAAATTGTAGACATGAGATTTTATTTATCAAAATACACTCACTTCGTCATCACAACCTTCTTTTTCATCGTCTTTCATTTCCTTTTTCGAGCCATCTGCCTTCACTTCGCTCATGATTTAGGCTAAACAAATAATTCAGCCGACATCACTCCAAATTATGCTGGAGTGCAATTTAACTGGCGTTTTCGAATATCAGTTACCTTGAAATCACACATGAAATATTCATCGTGAAATTTATTATGCGCGCAGTTTGAAACGCATCATACCAAAAAGAGGTTATCAGATAATGTTTACACATATAAATTTGCTACCTTCAACTGTTTATGTTAGGGTAACGATAACCCCGCTTCGTCTATTCAAACGAAGATATTTGAACGTCATAAAGTTTTCTGCCATAGAGAAGCTGATCGATACGTGGCTCGTCTTCATTCACCAATCTGTCTTCGCAAAATAACTGCGCGTTTTGCTGAACACCCACGTCGACGGCCGTGAATAATGAATTATCTTATTTGCGCGTGTAGATTTTGTTAATAATTTAAGACTCTTTCTAATTGCCATCGCGATGGTGCGATTCGTATTTTCTATTCATTATACTCTTTACGTCCTTTTTTTTTAATTGATTTTGCTATTACTGTTTAAATTGCTGGGATTCAAAGGAAAAAAAAAATTAATGAAAAAGCAGTTGTGTTTATAGTATGTGGAACGTCTTAGTTAAAAGTATTAACTGAAATTTACTGGACAACAGATTACATATCCAATTCATGCCTAATAAGGATCTGAAAGTGGAATCGCAGGTAGACTTAATCTATTTAGTGCTATTTATGCAACATTCTGTAATGTTTTTTTTTTCTATTTTTCTCTCATCCGATTATTCCTTCGATATAATAGTAAAAAAAAGACACCAAGATAGTGAAATAATGTATTATAAAATATTCAACTGCTCACAAATTCAAATAATTTTTTGCGATGAATTCGCCAGATTTTTCGAATAATTGATAAACAAATTTTCGAATTATTAAGATCATCGGTTCATAAATAATCGAGTTTCGGAAATTTTCATTTCACAAGCTCTGCGGAGCAATTTTATCGGAAAATTTGCAGCCGAGCTATTTCTCCGGCGCAAAAATATTTCAGCATGATCTCGCGCAAGATTTCACGCTCAACGGCAAAATCTGAATATCAATAACGTTATTATAATAACACAATAAACTCATGACATGCAACGTGCTTCTCAGCTTTCTAAATCCAATTCACTCCAGCTGCTTTATCATTAGATCTTGAAAAATCGATCCAACGCGATACACCAATAATTTGTATTACCGATATAGATAAACATCGCATTTTCGTTGGTTATTCGCGCGCAGGAGTGAGAAAAGTGACGATTCGCTGCTCAACCGAATCCGAGATGAACAAGATTCGAGATGCTCAAGAGAAAGAGCGAGAGAGAGGGAGCATGCGAGATTTTCGAAGGGACGATGTTTCTTAGTTGCTGGCTCTTCTTGCCCCGCGCGCGCACCTTCAGCGAGCCGATCTTGGTGACCGATTCGTACACCGGCTCGCGCATGCCGTCGTCGCACAATGGCCAGGTAGTGCTGCAGCTGATACAAGTATGTTCGCGGTGCAACCGGAATTTTAATTGGCTATTTGTTTGGCCGCTACATTTTGCGGCACTGCTATTGTCCATCGTCTTTTACCCCGCGGTGGAGCCACCGCCCTCTTTCGTCTGCTTCATTTTCGCTTGCACATCGCATTCATTTTACTTTCAGAAACAGAACAGGAAATGGCGCGAGCGAGCGAGAGAGGAAGAATGCACACCGAAACCAAAAAAAAGCACCGTTCCACTCTCTTCGTATAGCGGTCGACGGAAAAAAAAGAGAGGCGAGATAGCGACATCCCGACTATCGCTGCACTTATTACGAGGATAATGATATACACACCGATTTACAATATAAAAGAGAAACAGTTTTTTTTAAACGGCAAAAGGTATGCAAGATTTAGGTGAAAATAACGCGCGCCAAGGTTGCGCCGCAAATAATCCTGAATTGGTCAAGTTCCTTGGATGCTGCAAGTTCACTGCTCGCAATTAATGTTAATTGCTACAACACCGTTTCATTCCAGATTTTTTTTAATCGGCTCAATTTGTTTTTGTTGGTTTTTTTTTCGTTGTTGTTTTGTTCGTACATTTGAATATTGTAACAGCTAGAAAATGACGTTGTTTGCCGCTTTTTTTAATGAAGGAACATTCTCTGTTAAGGTATTTTTAAATTAAAAACAATTTCACTGTGACAAAATAATTAATGAGCTTTTTCTTTCACGATTTTGTCCTCTTTAGAGGACAGTTTAGATGTATTTGTTAAGAAACGCATGTTACTCTCGCTAACTTATTATTATACCTCAGGAAATAGTGTATTAGTTTTCCTTATGGGAATCTCACGACTCGATATATAGGTATATAGGCGCAGAATAACGGTGTCAGTAATGTGTATATGTTTGCACGCTGCAAATATATTGAATTTTTCGTACCACATTTTTATACATTGAAATCATACTTTCAGGATGCTAATTTTTCCTAATTTTTTGTTTGTCAATTTTTGGTTTGCTTTACATGATGATAAATCGGCTACTTTAAAATATCCTAAAAAAATGTTCAAGCGTCTTCCTGGAACGGAGTAAATATGCTCATAATATAAATGATAATGAACGAATCCAACGAACATTAATGTATAACTTACACCACGTTCTTCTCGCGTCCTAATGAGCATGAAGCGATACGAACTTGTGCGATTCAAGTTTGGGGAGTCATTCTCTTATTAGAAAAGAACGTGACTAAGAAGATCGTTTACACGCACGCCAGGTGAGAGAAAAATCATCGCCAGCACACGCTCGGGAATAAAATTTAATTCTCGTCAAGTTTTGTTTTTCTTTTTGCTTCGCACTCGCTCTGCTTGTATTTGGGGCCGGGCTAAAACCACGCGCCAGAGGACAAGAAATATATAGTGTCTAGATTATAAAATGAAAGGGCACTTTCTTTTTGGCGTGGAACCAGTAGAATGCGGTGTGCTGCTTGAGTTAAGCATAAATCGAGGGTTCATAAATTTTGGAGCCGTTCGCAATTCGATTTAACAGTCGGGAGCAATAAAAAAAGATCCGAATCGGTTTCGCAGCTTCTACGATACGTCCGCTTGAGGTCATTCTGTTATCTCGTTTTTTTTTTTTTTTTGTAACCACTGCTCATTCCAATTAAAGCTTCATCTCTATTTTGAACCTGTGAGCATATACATATGCACGCGCATGGTAAATATTTGTATAATCCCACGCGGACCATACAGGAGCTTTTGCACACAATTACACTTCATAATAAGAAAAGTTTTTCGAGAACAGAAGTTCTAATCAGATTTCAAGCTTCTAGTCCGTCGTAAGTTAATTATGCATCCTAAAACTCTGTGTTACACTCGCCCCATTCGTGTGTGCGATCCCTGTGCCAATTTTTTTTTTCACTTTCCCCTCGAGAGATATAGCAGGACTCTTAATCTAAGATTACATTCTAATCAACACTTTCCTTCTAATGGCAGAAAAACACGACACCATCAGAAATTGAACTCGATTTTCGCACAGGTTCCAATTGTACATTTGATTTCATTTTATAGTCCCCAGCTATCAGATTTATGGCCCGTGTCGCCCCACAGGAAATATTAAATTGGCAACACTCGTACGAGATAAATAACAAAAAAATAACGTCGACAAACATTTCGACGGAACATGAAATCGCGAGAATATCATTTCAAACGAATGATGAAAAGAAAGAAGAAACAATATAATCCCGCAGTTGATTCAATAGTTTGATTGGACATTATAGGAAATTGATCGTGGTATTAATGCGGTCTTTTAATTTGTTAAGTGCAACTCATTGCGGAGTGCCCTTTCACCCTCCTCCTCAGAACGAAAATATTTGTCCGACGATATCGAATGCGATAGTAATTGAAGTTTTACTAATTTGATTTCTAGGAACCACTGTGTTTCCCCGTTTGTTGTGGTTTGATACTAACAATCGTGACAGCGTGGAAGTGCGGTCGTATAACAAATGGCAGGTCAAAGCTTGAGAGCCATCGAAAAATATGAGCGTCTCATCGACGAGTTCACGACTCTTCGGAACATTTGCGCGTTTCTTTTCAGCTCGACTGAAATATCGCGGGTGTTCCATTTCGAGATCTCGTGCCCTCGGGTCTGTACGAGAAGGATAAGAACAATTCTCCGTCTTTGGTTCTCAGCGTCGAGACTTTTTGCCTTCTTGTCGTTTTATTATACTCACATTACGAGAGGCGAGGCCGATGCGCAATTGTTTATGCTTGTGTCCCGCCCTATCAGACGCATCGGACATACTCCAAACTTGCCACGAATTGCGAACCGTCGCGGACACACACCGGCCCTCCACCTCTATTTTCACCGTTGTTTCACTGCACGCTCCATAGAAATAGCTCTCAAACAGCTGAATAAAGTTCGCAGATAAATTAAGACGTGTCCTTTGCTCTCTCCAGACGCCAGAGGACAATGAAATATTACACGGGTCGAAAATCACATTTTCGCTCTGCTCGAGCTCCCAGTGGAAAGCTCGTCTTTTTTCATCTCCCCTTCTTTTTCATTCGACGAGAAATTAGTTTAATGACTCGGCCTAAATCTGAGAAGGCACTATAGAGTGTAGCATCTGGTACACAATAGAGAGTGCCAGAGCTCGCGCCAACTCCAGGCTCGTTTTGTCTACGAGAGAGCATGTAGGGTGAGAGCGAAAAACATTTTTTTATCGAATTACAATACCGGACTTTTGAATTAGAATTATTAATGATCGATATCGGTGAGGGGAGGGGGTACTGTGCTCTCTGCGCGATGTCAAAGCAGTGACAATGACAGAGAGTTCTGCACCCCGAGGCCTTATTTTCTACATAAAATATCGCGACAATGCCGAGACAAATGAAAAAAAAAAAAAAAAAAAAATAAGATAGAGAGTGTACCGTTAACGAGCGGTTCGCGATCATCTTTTCCCTCGCGCGGTAATTGCTTTTAATGAGGTTAGACGTTTAGCGGAGGAATAGCACCAACAGGTGATATGCTCGCGCGATATCTAATTAAATATTCGGCTTGAAACGAAAATCCGGGCAATTTTGCCCACCTCGGATGATCTCAACGGGGATTTTTCTCTCTTTGCCTGCGGAATTATTATTAAATTAATAATTACAGTTACATTGTGAATCAAGTGCACGTTTTATTGTTATTTATAGCGGTGCCCCGTTCTCGCGCTCAAAGAGAGAGAACCCTTACAAATATCTCGTATATATATATATATATATATATATATGTACAGCGAGCAACAGAAAATAACGAGCAGAGGAAACAGAGAAAGAGACATTCATTAAACCCCGCGAGCGAGTCTCTCGGAGTTGGCCGAGCTGCAAAGTTAATTATCCCAAAGATATACAGTAGTTAGAGACAACACACGGTGGAAAAATGAAGGAGAGATTAATCGAATTGTGGAGGGGTAGCCGAGTGGTGGTGTATTTCGTATATGCAGTGTTTGCTGAAAGAATTGAACTTTGTAACAAAGAAAAACGACCGTCTTTAATTGCCCCTGATTGCGATTGCGCTGAAATTATAATACGGGTGATTTATTTCCTGAGCCGAGCCGGGTGTTTTGCGCGTGAATGAAATGCTTGTTTAGCGTCTTGCTTTTCTGGCAAAGTCGAACGCACGAAAGATCATAATCGTCTGATAAGCCTAATTCTAACATGGACGAATAATTACACATCTTCTTTCATTTCATTTTACCCCTTTTATTTATTTATTTTTTTGTTTTCAAGTGCAATACTTACGACCATTGTTCGAATAATTTTACACGCTCATAATTATGACAGGGTGGTCATATATACTTATGCACAGCAAAAGTATCATAAAGTAACTTATGACTATAAAACGTAGTTACAGTTAGAAAACTTGGGGGTCATATATATTAAGTTAATGACGACTGAGAAAGTACCTGCGGATGCCAAAAGGATAAAGTTATCGGCAACGAGTGAAATATTAAAGTTTGAATTATTTTCACGCTGAGCGAACAATGATCGCAATTTGTCAAAGGTAAATTGGAGACTACCGTGATAGTTGTTACTTTTTAAAGAGATGGAAAAGAAAAAAAACCAATCAGCAGAACTAGCACATAAAATGATCGAGAATCTCAATTCGTTGTGCAACTAATATATTTATATCGCACCGTTGTGTCTCAACGTCTCATAATTTCTAATTTTGAAATAAATTTGCGAGGCATGATTTCAAACAAAACGCGCGGATTCCCTCGCATATAAAGTATCAGCCTGAAAGAGCAAAACAACCGCATCTGCCCCGACAACAATTTGCTTCGGAATGCATGAGTGATAATTAATACCGATGATTCGAGTATGACGCAACGCGAGACTACGGACTCCCCTCCGAAGAGGGCTGCGAGAGATACGGCGATGCGCGCGATAAAATCGCAAACACCGCGCGCGATGCTAACATCCTAGCTATATTTACCAGCGCCTTCGCAGTGTATACTTTTGCGAGCTTGTAACACTGCCTTCGGTTTTCTCTCCTCCTTCTATTTTCGTTTCAACGTACGCCTCTCTTCCTCTCTTTCTGCGACTCAGCCGCTTTTTCGTCTCGCGCGCACTCCGCGAGACAAAATTAATACTCGCGAACGAGAAGCCCATAAAGTTTCTCCCCGCGACGCGGTAATTACGGGAAACCCCACCCCGCCGCACTCTCGCTGTGATACTTTATACGTGCCTTTGCTTTATGAGTTTCCGCTGGTAATAACAAAGCCCCGCGACCGATGACAACTCAAAAACAGCATTGTGATAAAGGTGCTCGAAGCCCCATCCAGTTCCACCTACACGTACACACCGCCGTCATCCGGAAATTCGTGCTATATCTTTTTTTTTTTTTTTTTTTCTCTCTCCATCCATAATGAATATGCTCAATAAAAGATTAGAATGCAGTGGTTTCAAACGTTTCCCGTGAATATACATTTCATATAAACGTTTATACGGGGAAACGGAGAATGTCCCGGGGCGAAGTCTTTAAAATTTGCTGAAACATTATATTCTAGATTGCGGGAAAACGCATTGATTCTGGCGTATTTTCTTCATTGCCGGTGTGATTCTCACAGAAATGCGCGGTTCTTTGCTTGAAATAAAATTGTATACACAACCGTCAGACTATATTTTATGAGATTTGCATCGCTTATTTCCGTGTCAAAAGTTTCATTGCGGTAGTCGCAATTTCATTCGAATATATATTCCGTCTTAATTTCCAGGCTCATACGTCTGCGTTGTAGCTGTGGAACACACCAGAGACGTGCAAAGCGCGGCATTATAATTAGCACATGTACATCAATCAGCCTACAAACGCAAATAACATATCTCACATGAAAATCTCTTCATTTTCATTCACGCGTGTTGGAATAGTTTGTGTGGGCCCCAAACAATTGTTTACACGTAAATCTCTCGCTCGTACGTCATTCGGCCACTGATCTTATTACCTCGGATGCACCTCGTTTCTGCATCTCTTTTGCTTTTTTTTTTTTTTTATTATATTCCTCTCTCTGACAGTGCGCACAATTTCCTTCGCCCAGAATTTTCATTTTTCATTCAATTTTTTGCTCAACTTTTCTTCCGCTAACTTCTGTTCTCTGTACAGCGTAAATAATCGGATCATCGCGTTTATAAATAGCAGTTAAGTGATGCTTTACTCAATGAATAATCTGATTATTCATTCATAAGAAAATAACATCGAATGTGTAATAGACCGCACCCAAGAAACATTTTACAAGCCGTTGTTAATATGTTAAAAGATGACGAAGATGATACGGACGAGTTATCGACATTTCTCAGTGTTTTTATTTTTTTTATTTCGCTGTTACTTGTTTGAATGTTGAAACATTTGAAACAGTTGAAAAGATACGACAGACACCTATAAAAGTCACAGAAGCATAAGGCAAATATGATGTTTGCGCAATATATGCTGCGAGCTACATTTTGTGTTTTGATATCGATGTCACTCTAATGACCGTGAGTACTTGAGTTTTCTCCGCACATGGATATGTGTGCCTCGGATGTTCTGCATCTCGACATTCATCGGTTAGTTTTTTATACATCACACGTACCAAGAAAGACGCGTTCGCATGCAGATGCTGCACAAGTGCAATGTGTGCCGATTAAGAAAATGCACTCGCTCGTTTTTGTTGTCTGCAAACGCGCCATTATCTAACCCACTTCCCACTGCAGTTCAATCAAAAGGTTACCTTGGCTTTTGCACCAAGGCACAGATTCGATCTACCGCGCGACCGGTCCGACAAGGTTTTTGATCAGGCTTAGATGCGATTGAAATTATTCGAATTGAAGCTTCTACCTATGTAGATCAGCATCAAATCTGATCGGAATTGATTGATACAGTTAGGACTGTGCTCGATCCGAAAATAGAGAGTTTGTCTTCTGGCAGATTGAAGTTCCTGATCGAATGGTATATTTTCTATCGAAATAATTTCACGTTTTAGATTTGTTATCGCCGTCTCGACGTGACCATTACTGTTTTGTAATGGTGTGAAGAGCGAGCGCAGCGCTCCCGTCACGATGGAACAATTATAATGCAGCATAACCTCGCAGCTTGCGTCGTCGTTAGATGTATTTCATTACGAGCAAAGAATTTTGAAGTAATTTGATCTAGATCTGCAGCGCGAGAATACAAGCGCAAGCTTTCACGTGTAACAGGAATTCGCACATTTTATGAGAAATTATGGCTCGCCGCGGAGGAATAAAAGTCCGTCCGATTTTTGTTGCGAGGAAAAGTATGTTCGATAGTTTTGTGTTCCATTATAACTCAGATCGGGGCGGCGATAAAGATGCCGCCGCCGGTGTGCCAGAGGAAACGTCGATTTTTCTCTTACCGATAATGTCAAAGTCGTGGCTGAACAATTATTTCCCTCGCGTACCTTTCATTATCTACATTGCCCAATTACTCGGACCGACAATTATCCAATTAATACCGAGAGCAACATGACGACGTGTTCCATTAGCAATCGATAAAAATCGATTCTAATGTCTTACTAACTTCCAAATGGCGAGACCTGTCAAAAAGCAATCACTTTTGCTCGCGGTCTCAGATTTCTCCAGTAACCTCAACGTTTGACATAAAATAATAAAAAAAAAAAATTGAACGAGAATGTTGACAAATCAAATTTGAATTAAAATTTTTTGTTTACTGAAAAATAAATAAACGTATAGGAGAAGTAGAAAAAATCGAGATTGAAAATGTAATAAATACAATTCTTGTGGAGAAAAAGTTTTTACTGGTTTGTTACGTGAGCGAATGATATAATTTGACATGTTCTGCATAGGGGATATTTTGATAATTCCAACCAAAACAATTGAACGTCCTGATTCTAAAAAAGGACTTACGCTCGAAAGGCTTTTTTTTCAAAACAAAAATGTATCAAGCAAATTTTCGATTTTGTGTACTTTAAGTCGCAAAGCTGTTTGTTATGATCTAAAGAACAACTTTGTCACTTAAAGTAAGTCGACATTGAAAATGTGCTCGATATTTTTTGTTTAAAAAAAAGCCTTACAAGCGTAAGTCCCCTTTTAGAATCCGGACGTTCAATTTAAAAAACATTGATGTACTTTACTTCATGGGTTTAAACCCTATCAGTTGTCGATGCTACAACACTAAAATAAAACAACAAAAACATACGTTCCCGTTGTCCTCTATAATTGAAAATTCATTTTGAATCATTTCTATATAAATAAATCGAAATATTGAACCATAAAGTTGAGTAAAAAAAATATACTAAAAGGATCGAAATATTCTTACAAATACTTTTAATAAAAATTCCAACATGAATGGAAGCAACGCGATACGAAATCGAAATCTTATTGGCGTGTTCAATCGCAAAAAGTACATTACGGGCGAAATAATACAAGCCTGGGAAACGCGAACAGTCGAGACAGAGAGGGCAAATAGTAATAAAAACACGATGACAAAGAAGATGTTCGTGTGCAAAGCCCAGAAATCGAAGCGCGATTTGGATATACGAGCAGATAAAAAAACGTCGCAGCAAAATCAGGCGGAAAGAAGAGCGCGATAGAGTTCGGGTGTACAAAAAAGAATACAGCGCGAGTGAGAGTAGATGAAGTATGTTAAATGCCTGTTTAAATACGTGTTCGCCCGGGGATACATAGCAGAGTCAAGCAGGCACCGCGTGCCATACGTCTTCTCGATTTATATTAAACGACCCTCTGCCGCGAAGCTGCTATTTCGTATCATCGAAATTGAAAATGCGCGAATGACACACTCGTTTTCTCTTCCGCTCGGTTGCGCACAATTTACAAAAAAAAAAAGCCGCATCGCACTTGTTGCAATTATGATACAAAGTTTATGCGAAAGAAGACGATATCTGAGCGCGCGCGAGTGGCGTGCGGCGTTATTGAACCAATAGACCGCGGGACCGGTCTTGTAAATAATTATGCCGCAGGCCGTGCCGCGTTGTCACGGGGCACAGCATTGCGCATCCGTTTCGGTGTAATTGCCGACGCAACGATAATCATGCCCCATCCGCGCGATGGTGAGAATTTCTCTCGTGCCACAGTGAGAGAGACTTTTTTTGTCTCACGAAACGCCCGACGACAAAAGCCTATCCCGTGAGCTTATCATCGACACTATGTCACATTATCGCGCTATCTCGTATACCGGCAATAAACGGACGGGATTATAGCAACGCGCAACACACGACAACAGCTTTGACCGTTCGTGCTGCAGTTTTGCTTTACGACGTGCCTGAGCGACGTTTAATGCCGGCCGAGGCCCTTTAGCCGTTTCACCGCCCAGAAGTAACCCTGAGATCAATGCGTCTGGATTACACTCATTGTTCGAGAAATCTCGCGAGAGAACACATGTCTCTGCACCGGGGCTCCCGTCCCTCTCCATCTCTCCCTCTCCCACGCGTTTATTGGAGTTGCATCTCCTGTGCAAAAACATCCGGCCAATCGACTCTCTCCAAGAGAGCGCAATTTCGTGATTTTTGAACACACCGCGCCCGCACGCCCCACAAATTTATGGTTGCTCTCTCGGCAAGTTTCGGAACATTCTCTTGCACAGTCGTGGTACAGTTAGAACCGTTTCAGCAGCCGGGCGCGGATAAATGGCTCGGAAAACTTAATATATGATTCGCCGTAATTCGCCGGGTTTGACTGATAAATTGGTGATTGTCGGTTTAAAAGGTGGAAAAAAGTATGGTCCGGGGCTATTGATAGGGTGCTCAAGTAATTTCACTTCGAGGCCACTATAAATTGATGATGCGATTTTATTGGGAAGCATTTCGCATTCGGCCATGGCAATTTGCTGTCATATAAAGAGAAGGACTTTATTCACGTCCTTGGGGAGAGTAAAACAATAATCGGAGAGTCGTTGATCTTATGTTCGTTGCGCGAGGTGTGTGTGCAATAAAACACATAAAGTATGCAGATGTTTCGCACGATTCGTTCATCGAGTCATCTTATCGATTCCAAGCGTGACGAATTCGAGTCTGCCCAATTTTATGGGGCTTACGGCGGCTCTGGCACGACTGTCCCGTTTCGTTTTTGGCGAACACAAGCGTCAAAGGGTCGCGAGAGCCAATGAATACATTGACCTGAAAAAAGAAGCCGACGGTGTGTGTGTGTGTCGCTGCGCGTTTTAGATCAGCGCGAACATCATCGGGCCCAAGTGGCTCTCGACCAAATGCCCCGGAGAAAAATTCCGAAACCGCCTCTCTGCTCTCATCTCATTCTACCGTAACCACCTTGATGATTATTCGGACCAAGAAAGAATGTTTATGATTATCGTAAAGTACGCGCGTAATCAGAGCTCCATTGTTGAATGACCTGTGCGCGCCGGGCTTTATTTAGCAGATAATTTAAATACGAAGATGAGTTGAAAAGTAATGCCTCCGAGGCCACGACTGAAATGGCACAAGGAGCAAGTGACCAGCTAAAAAGAAAGTTTGAATGTGCCGAAATTCACTCAGAGAAATGAAACGATTATTTTTCATTCGGATCTTCTTTCTCTGTTTACCTACCTTTTTGTTCTCTCTTTCTCCTTCTTGCTTGAAATTGTGTCTGCTTTAAAATATCTTCTGCAATATCTCAATTATGAAAAAAAATTTTTCTTGCAATTATATTTATACATGAGAGAAAAGAATAACGTGGAATTGTAGTCTGATCGTAAATTAAAAGATAACGATCGGCATTTACACTTGTCATCAAAAGAGAGTGCAAACTCACAATTACGCAATCCGATACTCCGTTTCCTGTTGCATCACGAAAACGAGAAACGATAATATCAGTGTCATAGGCCATACAATTATTACCGTAACAATTGTAGCAATAAATTCTTCTTCCAAGTCACCCTGTGCAATGTTATAAAATCATCCTTTTTATAGGTACACAAGAGAATTGGCAAAAACTCGGATCGAAGATTTTAGGAGAGACAGTGATACCGATCTGTTAGCTGCGTTTTCATGTTGCACCCGGCCTGAGCTCTTCTATCTGAAGTATTTGTCCTGATAATGCGATATTGATTCTGCGAACTGAAAGGTAATGATCACTGTAGTTACTACTTACACCAATTATATTGGCACTCAATGAACCAAGGAGAATCGAACAACTCTGATCCTATAATTTTTTACGTCACAAAAGTCAACTTTTTTCAATTTTTAATTAACAAAATTAATATCTATGATTAAATATTTGAAAGCAAGACAATTTACAAGGATGAACTTTTTTAAGAGATTAAATTTTGAAAATAATTTACATCAGAGAGGTGTTTGAATGATATACATAGGGAAAAACATCTTGGGAATTAGGAAATTGCGCCTGATCACGTGAGAAGGGAAACATTGTACGAAGGTTGAATCGAAATGAAGCAGCTGCAATTGGACTCTACCTTGCGCCTGGAGAACAATCTTGTCGAAGTTCAGCGAATCAGATATTCAGCGATACGGTTCGGCCAGAGCCGGAATACGGTAGTGTGCACAAAACGCGATTGGTCGGCGATATTGTTCCGCAATTTTTCCAATGTGTAATGAGCTCTCGATGGTAGCCCGATCACACATACGGAATACGTATGGCGATCCCCGCGAGATCCAAGGAGGAGCAAAGAAAAAGAGAGAAGGATGCCGAGCACATCGATATAGGACCACAAAGCCGCAGAATAGATAATAGCCAATCACGAGGCGAAGGCCTCGTAATAGCTTTAATGCAAGCATCGGTGAATAGGCTTGTTGATGCTTGTGCAACCACTTATGGAATATTCTCTACTCATCCAACGTGTCATTTTTTGCTTCTTTTGATTTTTTTTTGGCTCGTTTGTATTTTTTTTTTCACTCCTCTTCATTCAACTTCTTTTTTGTATATTGATATTTTCCTCATTCCATCATGTGAGCTTTTTGTGCGCTCCTTGTGGCACAAGCGTCGGACGATCCTCGCACACCGACTTGCCATTGTCGATCAAATTTTTGTTTCACGTAATGAACTATTGATCGGCGATCCTTTCACGCGTTTTCTACGCATTTTTTTTTTTTTTTTTTTTTTTTTTTTTTTTTTTTTTTTGTTTTCTTTTTTTTTTTTTCTTTTTTTTTTTTTTTTTTTTTTTTTTTTTTTTTTTTTTTCTTTTTTTTTTCAAATATAACTGATCGTTCATTCAAAAACAGTTACTTTGAATTAAACAAGGTTTTTTTAGAGTCGGTCAAAAAAGTCCACACTCATTCGATTCATACAACACATTCGATTAGGAAGATTCGTACATTTTACATTGGATCGAACATGTGGAGTTAATTATATAATTATATTACTAGGAGCTGTTGGGGTTAATTGTGACACTCAAATAAATTTGCTATTTTGAAAAATGAAATTCTTTTGTTTTGGTGAAATTAAGTTCAATTAAAATTAAATCCTGTCACATTTAGATTTTTGAATATATAATCTGATGGAATGCAAAATTATTAATAAGTCAGAAACGCAACGAGTGTATGAAGAATAGACTAAGACCGTCTCGAAGATGCCATACAATCGCAAGCATCCTCATCAGCATTCCCCCAAATTCAGCGCTCATGTGTCAGCAACGTCCGCCAAGCGTCCTCTATGCCGTCGATAATTCAATTAAACGAGGCCATTCGTAGTTCCATAAAAGGCATTTGACTATATACCTGCGCGACAATACATAATTCATGATAACGAGACGGCACTTTTCGATCGGGATATCGTACGCATACGCTCTTGCTTTAAACGTCCGTCAAAGACGCGAAGTCCCCGCCGCAACTTTTGCACCTCATTCTATATACCCAGTTCGGGATTAAGCGATCGTCCGCTCTCCTGTGGCGATTTTCTTGGCCACCCTCCTTTGAGAAGTATCTTGACACCGCGACTTCTTAATCTTAATATTATACTGAGAAAAGAGGTGGTACAACAAAGCGCGCGATCAAAGAGGCGCTGAAAATGTGATACAAAGTCAAACAAAAAGTTACCAAGATTCTTGTACACCCTTTTTGTTTGTTTGTTTGTCAGGAGTTATTTTTTTTTAATATTTTTTCGTACGTACGCAAAAGTGGCTCATAAATCAAATGTATGCGCGGCAGAAAACGAAAACAGGTTTACGAGCCACTACCGAACCCGTCCAATTGCGGGTGATTTTGCATATCTTTCTCACTGGCGTACAGTGCTAAACACAAAACGGAAAAAAGATGCATTTGAGTCGCATTATGCATTTCTATAATTCGTCACTGTTATACTTAATAACGTACCACAACGATATCACGTGTAACGACGGGTAGTGGCCTCTGGCAGAGATCCGCTCCCGGGCACAGCGAAGGTCGTGTCAGGTACCAACACTATGAGATACGATGAGAACGTTACCTTATACAGGAGAACTTGCATTTTTCCTCACTGCGTCTGTGTTTATCTTGGTGGTCGATTGCGACCAACAAAGACAACAAGGGAAATCGTGGCACGACTATTGTCATGGGTTAAAAAGAGTTTTGGCCGAGAAATATTTTCGTGCCAGGTATTGCAAATAGCCCTTGGTGTTAATTTTTTTTATGAGTGCTTGAATGGAAAAAAGTGAACAGGTCAGAATATTTTTTCCCCCTTCATGAGCGGACGATTGGTTTTGTGAGATAAAAAAAAAAAAAAAAACGACCGCAAACAAAGTTTCTTTACTTTTTGGAGTAATTCCACTAAATTTTTGACCGCAAGGAAATGGCTTGAATAACTTTTTTATGCAAATACAAAAGTCAAACTGCAAAGCAAAATGTGTGGTTATTTGAGCATGTTGACGTTTTTATACAAAATTCCAGCATCATTTTTAGCTGTGGGCATTTTGTTTAGCTTTTAAATTCATATTTATTTTCTATTTCATTCTTGAAATGTATGAAGTAAAGATGTTGGACATGAAATGATAAAATATAAAAGCTGTCTGAAAAGTGTAGAAACAATTTGGTAGTTGTAACGAAAATCGATGAGAGGTATATTTTGTTTTTATCAGCAATGAAATTCTATACAAAGCGAAGAGTGGTGCTTCCAAAATAAACTTATCACACATCAGGTGATTGAAACAAATTGAAGAATTGTAGCGTATTGTTCGTAAAAGAAAAATCATAACAATGGAATCGATACAATGTGGAATCCCGCATACTAATGGAAGCGCGACCAAAGGTATAACCACACAGGGACGCTGGTATTACAAAGCACAAATGAATCATGCAAAGATTAAAAAATACAACACGCGAATGCTGAAGCGTTACATTGATTTATAAATCCCTTTCGAGTGAAAATACGACTTCCTTTTCGTTGGGTACAAAAAATGATTTTGAATAATTATGTCATTATTATGTTGACCGCGATAAATTGTGAAACTGTAGATACTATACTTGCGTGCTGTGGTTTTCGTGAAGTGTATCGTATATAATTTCTGACGACAACATAACATGCTGCCATAAATAGTATATTTATAATTCAAACGTTTGGTGCATAGTGGTTTTGTAGGACACGCAAAATATAACATAATAAACATCGAAAATTAATTGACTAACAATTGCTAATAAAAAGTTATTGATTAGATTCCCATCGAAATAAATTTATGCCATGGTAAATGAAAAATATTTATTCCGTTATCTAAAAGTATAAGCGGTTTAATTGAATTTTCGTAAGAAAGTTGCATATTTTTTCGCAATTAAATTATGTTCATAATAACCTAATTTCTATCGTATTCAAGTTTCTCTATAGCAATATCCCAACCGTTATACCGTGTTATGCCCATAAGGAAGTTCAAGTTATTTTCTAGTCACCAATTTTTTCATAATTTTATGTTCTGTATGAAAAAAAAGTCGATTATCTTTCGCGATTTCGCGGTGAAAAATGATTTATTAAAATGTACAAATATTTTTTACATTCGTTCACCGTTCAAAATGTTCATCAGCTATATAATGAAAAAGAATGTATTTATAATAGATCGTATTAAAAATTTAATCTAACTAAAGTGTTCAATACACCAGCAGTGAATTTTTATTTACAACCCGTAGTATATATATTTTCCTCAAATATGTACAGCAGAGCAAACCTTTTTTCCACAAAGGATGCTGCGAGCAGAGATAGATTACGTCCAGCACTTTCGATGGACATAAAAGGAAATTAAATATTCTCCTGAAAGCAACCGCGCTCGACAGAATGGATCTGTGCTGAAGTGTGAAAAAGAATCTCATTCTTCCTTACGAATCACATTATTCCAGTCAACTGATTATGAAGATCGAAGTCGCTGGCATTTTTATGAAGATGAAATCCTCAAATAGCAATAATTATTTCATTATAATGAAACGGCCATTCGGTGCAGTAAATAACTTCCGCGTGCAACAGTCCAAGGGCTCTCTGACGGCAACTCATTCATATAAGATGAGACGAGACTAGCATCGATCAACCGGCTTCGAATAGCCGCTTCGCCGCGAAAGTCGAAAGGATAACCTGCGATGAGTGTGTTTCTCTCGAGTATGAAACAATAAAATACTTCCTCACAGGAAGACATTTGTTAGCGCTTAAGAATTGTTGCTGATGCCGAGTATCGGAAACGAATCTTCCATACCTCTCAAATTATTCTTCGATGGTCAGCTCACGGGACGGTTTTGAGATCGTCATCTTTGAAAAAAACGTTAACGAAAGACAAAAACGGTTTTGATATCTCAATATAAAAGCAGTCAGAGTAAATTTCACACTGACACCCGAGTTTACAACCGTGTTATCAACATCAGATATAATTCCTCTGTTGCAAAATTTATTGTGAACTATTTTTACCAACAGCTAGAGACACTCTTAAGCGTTTTCTCATCGATGTCATACGGCGCATTTTTGCAACAACAAAAAATGTATGCTTGAAAAATATTAGCTGACTGCGAAAGGATGCGATGTACGACTGTTCGATAAATAAAAATACATATTTAATAAATAACCATTTCAAAGTAGATGTAGAATCTGCGAGCGCATGCATCCAGCAAGTCAAAAGTTGCCGGCATAAACCATGCGATGCTTATATGAATTTACTCTAAAGTAAAAAGGAATTCCCTGTACATATATGTACGTCGCGAAGTAAGCCGTGAGATACATCAGAGTACACTCGATCTTATTGCATCCGCAAACCTCCCGGGATCGGAACTAACCCAAATAGATCGTAAACTTTGCAAGTTGACTCATCTTTATACATCATTCCTTGATGTAATTGGTAACGTATGGACTACTAAATCGTTTCGCCCGAGACTTAATAAACCATAAGCAGCGTTGCGGCATGGCTAAAAATCATCATTGCTGCGAACCGCCGCTCTCACTTGCTTTTGCATTTGCATTGCTCGAGAAAGTAATAAAATTGCGCGAATATGCAACTGATACGATAAAGTATTTGGTGATCGTGGAAAGATGACGGGGATGCTCGGCGTTGCTGCTTCTCGCCAACTTTTCCTACGACTTGTCCGCGTGAAATAAGGCTCGGGCTGCTCGTAAACCGCTCGCTCGTCGTAACTTACGTCCAGCGCCGCGCTGCACGTATGTGCGTACGCATAAAACCATTATATACCTTATATCGTCCTGTAATACGCCATAAAATCCGACGCTGTATATCTAGCGCGATATCATCTGGGTTGCAAGCACCTGGAGCATATGATTTGGTTTGCCCGGCAGCTCTCTGCAACCCATCTCAGATACGTCTCATCCGGGAATCAAGTTTTGGTCCTTTTTTTTTTTTTCTTCTCTTTCCAGACGTCTCGACTTCATTCAACCCGATTGATTGATCAAATTCATCTTTTTTCCATTGTAACAAATAAAAAATGTTGCTCGGATGCATTCAGAAAAATACAATTTAACATAAATCAGTCAGATATACAATTATAAATAGTAAATTATCAACAACCTGCCGTGAAAAATGTATGACTAATCATAGTTAATTAAGAACGAAATTAAGATTAGGTTTAATTAACGATCCAAGTTGTAAATCTGACTTTTTTTTTGCTAACTGCTCTATCGGACGGAACTTTGTTACTACTGAAGCCGCAGTTTCTCATTTCTTCAAGAAAGTTTATCAGGAGCTTCTGTGATATGGGAAGCCCCCATATGCTGAAGCATAATAAAATTATCCTTTGGAAATTTAATTGAACAAGAGTTCATATTTGAAGTTTCATCTATCGGGCCAGATGCGGAGAGAGGTCATGTTGTTCTCCCGGTCGTTGAAGGAAGTGACTGTGGGTTATCGGGTCGCGGTTACTAATTGAGGTGTAAATTAATTAAATAATTCGCAATTAGGAACGTGCCGTGAAAAATTTCTGAGATATATGAGGCTAAGTTGATTCATACCTAATTAATGGTCAACTTTATACTTACAGCATAATGACTGCAGCGGAAAACTGATCGGTCATGCTTTAACGTCGGCTAACGTTCGATAGGCAGGGATTGATTGATCCTTTATTACTCTCTAGATAATCTCAAATGAACAATATCGTTAATATTGTCTGAAATATAAGTTATATTGTAACAGTACACGTCGTCATTGTTCGAACATTTTTGCACTTGTTCAAAAGTGTGCTGCGCTTTTTAAGTTTCTCCCCTTTTATTTCCACTGTCAGATTGAAATCGCATCTTAATGAATATTATCTACTATAGTAGATATTTGAATTCTTCTTGCAGTGAAAGAGATACTGTTAAAGAAGGATTATTTTAAAACTTTGTAAAACTTCTTTTTTTTTCTTCGGCCAGCTCTAATTTTGCCGCGTCATTGATCCTCTATTGATTTCATTCGGAGAATTGAAAATTTATCAAAACTCGTCCGAGGGCGCGATAAGCTTAATCACATAAAAGTAATTCAACATGCTTTGCCACTATCTATCACAGTAAATAAAAGGATGATACAATCTTACTAGGTCAGTTCCACTCGGATATAAATATCGCTTTTATATCTAAATGTGTTTTTACCAAACTAATGGATTTCAATTTCATTCAGTTGTTTTGTAATTGTAATACTGGTTCGATTACAATAATACTTTTGAGTTTCGATTTATCTAAATTAAAATACACCGGATGTATATGATTTAAGTTTATTTGAAGCTCAAGTTTTAAATGAAATAATCAGAATTATCAGTAATTTTTATTTGCGTTGTAATACAGTTGAATGTGATATACACATACTTGAATAAAAATTTTACGCCTGTTGTTTTTCAGCAAACTAATTTCCGGTAAACTATAGTGTAATTATTTTTAGTGATCGAATATCTTTCGTACGAGGGAATTCTGAAGTCAAGTATGGGTAACCAGGAATCAGGCTTCCGCAAAAACTGTTCGCACAACTGAAGCATTTTGAATTGCACCTCTCCCCGAATTCGTAACTCGATACGTCTACAATTTGCGGTTAACAAAAAAACCTATAAACTGGCCAAAAGATGTTACCATTTTAATCGTTACAAATTTTTTATCAAATGTATAAACTTGATACAATTTTTTTTATACAAATTCTTCAATTTAATTTTATGTCAAACTATTTTGAATGAACGGTTAAAGATCTAGATTACAAATACATGAGTGCATCATGAATAAATCGAATACGTGAAAATAAACCGTAAAGATCTGTCAATGTTGATATCAAGTTTCAATTAAAAAATCATTTTGGTTGGATTGCATTAACAATTAGGGGCATCCTTTGAAACCGGCGTGAAAGAAAGAAAACGTTCCATCGCTCCATGAATTCATTTTTAATCAATTAAATAAAGGCCGAAATGTTAACCAAATCAACAGAATAATCCACCAGCTCATTGTACGATAAAAATAAATCCAAAAGAAAGAACAAAAACAACATTCCACGCGCATATGATGCAGGATGGACGCGTGGTCTTTCCCTCGAGACATTTGAAAGCAAGAGAACAAACGGAGCCTATTTATAAAGAGTGCCGAGTCACAATTGAGCTCCAATAAGTAATTATCAATTAATTAAAGAGCTGCGAGCCTTCAATTCAGACCAACACCTTTTGTTATCAAGGCTCTCTCACTGAGAGATCTTTTTGAACTCCTGCTGCGAAACCATCAGCTCCAATCGGCGTTCCATGTCGTTACTCAGGCTCGTTTTGTGAATCCGGAATATTTTTGCGACATCCAAGGTAGACGTAGACGCTATGCTGGAGTTCCCATACGTAGCTTTTACTTTCCATTTTGCTCATCACGTAATGCGTTGTCATTATTTCGCATCATTTTATCGCACATCCTCCAAGGTGTTTATGGAGAAGCGTTGACATTTGAATTTCGGCAAAAAAATATACACACGACTTTTTGATGCCAACATAAATTTTCTCGCTCAAGCGTTAAATTACCAATTTGTTTGGGTCCCATCAATGCAATGTTTAATGACGCTTCTTTTACTCGTGGGTGTTGGATCAACATTATAATATACGCTTGATTAGCGACATAACATATAGTATAACATCACTAATACTTCATTTTTTTCATAATATATATTGCTCTTCAATTATGCCAAAGTCATTATATTATTTATTTTGTGCAGTTATTGTATCTCTGTTTCTGCCATGTATGTTATACGAGCTCAGTTTTATTTATGCTTGTGACTTTTTTCTTCATTTTTTTCCAGTGCAAACTTTTTGTCCAGGTGTGGTCATAATATCGCTTTTCGTTAGGTAATAATAAAGCTGCTCGCCACGCATACGCCTCAACACGACTGATTGGTTATTAGTTTTGGCTCAAACGATACGATCTTGATGGAAATACTTAGGTTAGGAGGTTCGAAAATATTGAAGGCGATCTACACCTAAATCTTAACCGAGCATCCAGGTACTAAAGCAAGATTGGCTATCTTATTAAAGACAAAATCAGTTTTCTGTTTATCTTCGTTCGTTTAATATAAAACTACTTTAATGCTTTAAATTTCGGATTTTTTGAAAATGAAATGGGAAAGAAGTAAAATCGCAACGCTGGTGTCAAACAAAAATGACTTGTAATTATTACCGTCTGGATTTGATGAAAAAGTGGAAAGAAAAAAAATTGAGACAGTTTTGGTACTCGAATAATTACCACTAGTATTTAATATTGAAATTGTAATTGAATTGAAGTAAATTGAATTGAAAAATAATAATCTTATAAAGAACTGAAATAAATGACATACTTTCTCATATACAAAAGAGTTTAAATCTGAACTATTTAAAAATTCATTTTACTTTTCATATTTTAGTAGGATTTCATAAGGTGGATCATCTCATTTAAAGAGAATGGAAAAGTGTCGTTTTTGAGATGTCACTGATATTTTCATTTCTCTTATTCATGAAATATGTCAAACACATTTATTTTTGCATAAATTTCGCATTCAAGCAAATATATTATTTACGATTTTAACAGGAACATATAATATTAAATTATGTTCAATTTGGTACGTGTTCATACATTTTTTTTTTTCACTTTTTTTCGATACTTGAATGTTTGAATAACTTTATAGTATAAAATTTTTTCGTAATAAGTTGCGTAACGCGTTGGATTTCCATAACTTTTGAAGTTTCAAAAAGGCGTTGCTGCAGAAGTTCAGTAAAATTGGTCAAATTGTTGCACTTTGCTTCGTTTATTGAACAGATCGATCGATATCAGTTTGATACCATCTTATATTAAAATCTGCGGGTTTCATATAGAAGCAATTTAAAACTCTGTGCAAGAATCGTCGACACTTTTAACGATTCAATTAAATGGTAGCAGGAAGTTTGTCATAAATTCGTAATAAATGTTTAGATACTCTTTTCAATAACGCTGACGTGCATTCACTGACAATCAATTTTTCTCAAAGTTTACAGTATCATAGTAAAACTAAGAGTTTTTACACTTTTTTGCGATCAAATGTAACAATATTGATGCCACTAACTTTGGAAACAAAAGTGATTACATTTAGCGCCTTTTCAATTTCTTTTGGTAATATTTTCTATACATTTGTTTTTTCAAATTCATCATTGAAATTTATTTATATTTTATTTATATTATCGGTAGATAAGAAAGTGGTCTTGACGTACATAAGTCGTTTCTCTGTTACCCTATACATTTCATATGAAAATGTGCGTTTTAAAAGTTCCGGGCTAAAGTGAAGCAAGAAACGGCGACGCGCCAACAACGGCACAATGCATCCAGCACGAGCTTGATAAGATCAACATCGAGATCCGAAGCGCTGTATCAAGAACGCCCGCTGGGACCCACTGCTTTTTTTTTAAGGGCAACCCTCTAGTGCGGGGATTCGTCCGGCTGTTTCTCTTGCTCAGTTTTTTTAGTTCGCCCGCATTTCAGCCATACTTCCCGCCTTCCGCAGGATTTCATATTAATAGGGCGTAACCTGTTTAAAAGTCGCGGAAGTGACGAAGTCACGTGAGCACGAGTTGGTGAAAATTTCGTTATTAACATACGCGGGTACCATGTTCTGTACACAATGTTCATTCCATCACCATTTATTAATGCTGAGTTTCAATCCAATTAATTCGGTCTAATTAAAATTGCTAGTATGATTTTACTGCAAGTAAAATCTGTTCTATATAGCTTCCAAAAGATGAAAACTTTCGGGAACTAAAGGACATACAAAAAAATTCAAGTTTATTTTTCGGAAAGTCAATATATATTATTGGATGAAGTTAAAGTTATATTTCAACGAATAATAAAGTCGTTTGATGGGGATCACTAAAGTAAGCATACGTGGAAGAGGACGAATAATTTGATTGATGTAGTCTTTTACATGCGGTGCAACAGTTGGTGCTCAAGATGCAGCGCAAATTCAAATACGCAGGTTAATTACACGGGCAATGATGATAACCGTAACATCTCACAATGTATTGTGAATTTTATTAAAAGTACGCATGAATTATTATCATTAGTATCTACATGCAAACTGTTCATAAATCATCAGAGATTCGTAACAACGTTTATTAAAGATTCGGTTCATACAAAGTAGGTTATTGACTTCACGTACGGAATTTCTTGAAAATTTATAAAGCGCTAATGAATATTAAAAAGTTTAATTTATTATTCGATTAACGATACTACGCGCGGTCTAATTAGGCCGTAATTTATAACATTTACAATTTTTCTTCATTTTACTTTAATTATACATTTGGCTCGGTCATTTTTGAGACAAAAATAAGATTAAAAATACACCAAACGATCGAATTTAATATAGCCGCAATTATAATTTTTAGCAGTAATTTCGCTTGATCGCTTAACCGTAAGATTAATAAGTCGCCAAAAGTACATCTTTGATGTACGACAAGATTATTTTTAGATTAAAAGGGTACGGAGTGGCAACACACAGATGTCGAAAAATCGAATACAATTCTTTGATCTGGAAATAGATTTGTGCGATCCTTTGGCAAAATTTATCTGGCTTTTAAACGAGAGGATAGACGTGAAATTATAATTATAATTCACGAGAACGGAAAAAAGAGTTTGATTGACATGAAACGCGACATTAAATTGCGCAGACATTTTTCACTGCAAATTTACACGTGTGATTACTCCGCGCGAAATCATCCGAACATTTTCATTCGTCTCAGCCGTCATCTCAACATCTCAATCTCAATAAATTTTCCTCCGCGAGAGCATTAAATTTTGAAAGTAAGCTCAGAAAAAAGAGCTATTCCAGCACTACAATATACACGCACAGCACATGCGCATAATTGATGATAAAGTCATCCACGCCTGAGAACGATATGATATATGAATGGCGAGTAATTCCAGCTATGTCAAACGGAAGTCAACGGTTTTGCGGATCCTTCGTATCGCAGCCCTGTCGTTCATCTTACGCCAAATATTTCTTACTTTTGTTACGCCTTATCACACGCATCCTACACACTTTTTGCACTCGCATTTAATACCAAGCAAACGTGCCGGTACTTCCTGACGAGGGCGAAACAAAAAAAAAGTCGTGCATAATCGCAAACGAATCGGCACGTCTAGATGCAGAAACGACGTGCAAAATTGGCATGGGAAATTACACGTAAGGCTGTTTGAATTCCAGCGCAAGTGCTAATTTTCGAAAAATTTATATGGGAATCGGCATGGTAATTCGTACATTATTTTTGCCTGAGAGAATGCACGCTTTTGGATAACTTAAATACAGTTGGCATGCCAGTAACGTCTCAATCAGCGTTTGAACATTTCACAGGTGAAAATAATGAACGACTCCCTCGTTCGTATTTTTGAAAAATATCTCAAAACTACAAAAACATTTGTTTGCAACCATACCATTTTCTCTTGGAAGAATGATGTGGTAAATGAAAAATGACATTTTCTTGACAGAGTGAAATTTTCAACGTCAGATGGATTTTTCCCCCCCACCAAGAGATTGTTATTCTTGATAAAACTACATTGCGCACATCTCAGGTGATTCTGGCCGGGCCCTCATTTCGAAAACAAAGTGCGAGCGAAAAAAAAGACCAATGAGAAGGAGCGAGAAAAAATAATTTAGCGAGTCCAAAAAAGGAGCGGCAAAAAAGTAGTTGGATTTCGGTGCCCGCGGGGTCCGACGTAACTCACAATTATCGTCCTCGTCATAGCCGCAAGTTCGTGGCCGTGCGGAGCCCGTTATTTATGGGCGAATAGTGCGCGTGTCTCCCGCAGTTCGTCTCGCTCTTTTGCGTTGTGTCAAAGCCACGATAAAGCGAAAGCAAGACAGTGATGTAGAGAAAGGAAGTTTCGGGTCCGAATGTGGACGGACGCCCCGCAGCGTCTTCTTCGCGCGCTGATTAAACACGCTCTTCCACGGTGACGTGTTAATCGCGAGGATTCATCGTGGCGCCCTTCTCACGGTTCTCGCATCTTTCGCTCCGCCGTTGCTCTGCATTACCTCGCTCCGTACTCTTGTATTTTAACCTCTCTCTTGTGATGCTACGTGCACAAATGTGTGTGCCCTTGTCAACGACATCAGTCGGACACGCAAAAGTAAAATACACTTATTCACGCTTGTGGATATGCACAAAGTTTGAGGTTATAGGTTTTAGAATGAAAGGAGTCCCGAAATTTATAATGTACATTATCAACCCACAATACGAAAAGCTTTGCGAGCAAATTTTATTTATGAAGTCCAAAAGAGTTGTTGGTCAACGTTTATAATCTACTGGTGCTTTTTGTGGACCGGCTCATTTTTGTCAAGACTATTCAGCAAACGAAATTTGAATATAACAAATGACTCAATATTTCACGCACAAACATCGCCAAGAAATTGTGGTATTTGTTATACTTTATCGATTGTGGTTCATTTCTTTTATCTCGACTATTTATTTCGTCGCATGGAAGAGAAATTTTTTTATTTTTCAAACGATGACTGGAACGATGAAACATAGATTGAATTTCTTTATCAGTTTATATTATAGCGTAAGGAAAAGGGCAATTCGTGCTGTTGAATCAAGAATCAAAGTTTTAATTCTGAGAACGAGACTATATATTTATTTAGGTCGCTGCTCACAGATCTTTGCGTTATTTCAAACAGAATCGCATATGCTGTCGTCGAACTTAAACATTATATCAACCTACGATGAATTTTTTACTTTGATGTACAACAGAGCCAGGCTATTTCGAAGTACAAGCTCTGTCTTGGGCACTTCAAAAATAAACAACAATCCAACGTAATAAACAAGACATTTTTTTCTCAACGACAGTAATAACATTTACATGACGGATTTTGGCTCTCAAAAGTATAACCTCGAATGAAAGATGTTTTCATTGTCACAAATCATCTTCGCGTGTCATTTTGTTATGTCCGATTTTTTGAAACGCGAATAAATACAGTTATATCGATATAAACATGTCATACTTAGCGGTAATACGTCTAAGCAGCTGGTAGTACTACTTCGAAACAGCTGTTGCTGCCTATAAATGTACCTATTATACACATGGCTTTGAAAGCAATACATATATACAACGTATATTATTTTTTGTTTCAGCACATCAGTCACGACAATGAGTGCACTTCCCCAAGCAGGTAATAAATATCATCTTTTTTGCGCTCATCACAATTTGACAAAAAAAAAAAACACAAAAAACAATATTTGTTCTATGGTGTTACGAAATTTACCTTGTAACCATAAATTTCGGCTGGGAAAATTTAACGACATTTTGATTCTGCATTGAAATCGAAAATTATCGAAAAATCTTGCGGGCTGTGAGAAATCTTGATTTCGCCATTGATATCCCTTTAATCGTAATGTCGCGTTACCAAATTCCGCAATTTCAGTAACCGTCGAGACTTAGTAGTTGAATAGCGGTTATACTACTGCCAGATGCTTGTACGTCAATGGCAAGTACTATTGAAGATTCCGATGTTCTATCAGCGATCGTTATCGATTCTATGAGAAGCATTATATGAAAGTGCGCCATCTCGAGACACGTACACACTTGTACACGCTCGTGTGAAATTCCGGTTAAGTCGAAAAGTGAAAATCACTAAACATGGTGAAAAATTAAAACGCATACATATACTCACAATGTCTTGCAAATTTCTCGGTTGTGTTTAATTAACTGCCATAAATATCATCCGCGTGTTTTTTACGACAAAGATCAATACTTATTTAACTTGCATAATCACCTCGTGTGCAAATGCGCGAAATAAATTGCCCACAACAAACACCCAATGCAATTAATAATCCACGGTCTCGAGTCTGTTAATTTTTTGATTTGATTTTTGATCGTACCATTAAGCTTACTTCCATTTTCTCCGTTAGTCAATTAATATCGACTATTACGTAATTGTATTACAACGTTAACGTTGCATAACAATTGCAACGAGGTATATATAAAAAAAACTCATCATTCGAATCACATCAATCATTGACAAATTTTTTTAGATCTTTCAAAGTTGATGAATGTGGCTATCAAGCAAAATCTTCTAACCACTTTAATCAATCGGCTTTTTTTCATTCTATCAATGTGAAATCATGTTTCATCTAATGTCTAACATTCAATTTACTTTTATCATTCAATCAGATTCTTAAAATCACATTTTAGTCAGGTTTTTTTTTAAATTAAAAATTCAATTATATTTACCATCGTGTTTTTACGAGCTCTTTCCATGCCTTTGCTACGTTACATAATTTGCGACGAAATGATCGAGTTTGCTGCACCGCGGTAACGCCTTAATGCTCGTGTTCCAATCGGTGATTGTGCTAATAAAGTTATCTAACCCAGCAATCGCACGCGGTGAAATTAAGAACTCAGATGTGATTGACTGATCGTTAACATTTATTAACTTGACCTTTCATTTGATTAAACGTAAGCCTGGCTGGCAAGAGTCGGTGTAAATGCCACACGCGGTACCTGCAATTCAGCTGCCAGTGATAAGCAATTTTCTGTATTTATCAACTTATCATCCAGTCATAAGTCATTAATATAAAACTAGTTAAGATAATGAGCGTTAATTGAAATGGCTGTACAATGAACGCTCGATTGATTTGAGTCAGTAAAATGATTTATTGATTGATGATTATTGACAATCAGGAGAAATGCCACAAAGGCATGATTACGAATCGTTTTCAACAAGAACAAAACAGGTTTTGTTCGGTTTGCAACAATTTAATTTTTCGATAAATAGCAATTAACAGTGACAAACGATATTAAGTTTCGTGCAAACACAATAGAATGTACATTCTGATATTTCCAGAATAACAGATTGGATTATATTGCTAATATGTATCATATATGTTTAAAGAGTTAGATTCAATACCAGATGTTAAACTGACTTCAAATTTCCCAAAGTAATTCGGAGTTTATTCAATAATGTTAATTAAAGTGCATTGCATCAACTATGTGTTTATTCAACCTTCGCGTAGTTTATATTCTAAGCCACTTGCATTCTGTTTATCAAGAACGAGTACCGCACTAGAGTACATCAAAAATGAGAATATATAGGAAACTGCTTGGCCAACAAGAAACAGAATGCTCTTTGAGTTAGATTGGCGAGTCACTCTAGTTTGCTGCTTCTGAATTCCAAACTGATACTTCTGTTATGAATTTACTATTTGTGTCGTCAGTCAATGTATGTGCGTGGGGAATTCGTCGTCATAAATATTATTAAACGAGCCACCAAGAAAAGTTTAATTAAATGGTTTGCTATTAATGTTACAACATTTCTTTTGCATTGTCCGTTTATTTTATCTAGTTTCTTTTATATCAATCAAGAAATTAATTGTATCATTTACAAGTATGATTAACAGCATGAACTTAAGTTGGAACAACGAAAAAAAAAAAACTTCAGAGGTGAGCAGGGAGTTTGCTCTAAAGTCTATAAGTTTACTCTACTTCAGACAGTGCCTCAGTTAGATCTGCGTCAAAAGGCAATAGATTTCTGGTTAGCAGGACTAAGTTTCATGATTACATAACTTGGATTCAAACTCAAACTTGAAATTTATTAAAATTGGATTAGCGGTGAAATTCACAACGATTAAGATATTAATTCCATTTTGATGATTAAAAAAATACCCTTGATATTAACGTAATACTGCTGATTAATTAATGTAAATGGGTATAATACTGCACTCACGCAAGTTCAAAAACTTACCATTAAATGAAGTGCCTTGATATAATTTCAATCTTGTTATACAACCGTAGCTCTGTCAAAATGTCAATGGATTTGCCACACAGACGTATTATTTTCTGTATGCTTCTGCTTTATAATCGGGATCAAATTTCTGTTTAATTACTCAGCCACTGGTGTATAAACATATTTAGCAAATTCCATTACGGTTGCATAAATATTTGTTCGATGCAAAATTATAATCTGTATTTGAGACATTATAACAGTATGGTCACGAGTTTAAATCTATCGGACCTTGATGGGTTCAAATTTAAGAATAAAATTAGCATTGACAGTTTCAAATTAATTTTAATAATAACAATTTTTAACAACTCTGTGCACATCGTATAATTTGAAATTTTACAATTGACGATGGGCCAGCTTTTGGATCTCGGTTTAGTTTCGGATGTCTCGGATGTGCTCTTGACTGTTGCGCCAAGTGGCAAAAACCGGACGCAAACGGAGCAGCGTCAGGGCCCATAAACAACTTTTTATCAACAAGAGAAACTTGAATATTCAAAAAGTACGGGCCGACATCGACAACGAGCGTGGAACAGCAATTAATATTGATTTTATTAAGAAGCCTTTTCTTGCTCCGTTCTTCGTTCCGCACGCATTCTAGTGATGAGATAGCATTCCAGCTTATGCAGGACTTTTTCTTTCGGGCATGACTCTGTCGCGGATCCTTATTGGAGGACCGCTGGTTGCCTCAGTGAACACTGTTCAGCCGCGGAATTTTAAAAACCCGACTAAGAAAATTTCTTGCCACGTTGGATTATTTATTCGCGCAGACCTTTGATTGATGATCACCAGGGCGAGTTTTATTCCTGGCGTCATTCGGTCGAATGGAAGCGGTTCACGGAAATTAATTTCTATTCGTTTCGAGTGCAAATAAGCCACACCGCGAAGCTGATTAAATAACCGAAACTACGGTCGGCTTAAAAATACGACAAAGAAAACGTTTCCATTATAGAAGGCCACAACAGAATGCTCGACCGGTTAATTAAATGCTTCAATTTGAAAAATTAATTGGCTGTGTTTTTGGTCGACATGATTACTTAATTTGTGAAATTCGAAAGTGATCGGTAAAAACTAGCCTTTAGTAATTGCCAATTTAATAGAGGAAAAAACCTTAAACTCCAGTAATTGAATAAGTAACTTACTTATTTCTGTCAACTTTGCCTCTGATGAACCAGTTCGGCTCAAAATATAACAAATGTAAATGACATTTAGCGAATATTATTCAAAGACATAATATTTCGATGGGAACTTCATGCTCGGCACGTGGAAAAACCGTCCTGTGAGCAACAATGCAGGCAAAAAGCGTAGTCAAATGTTAATATATGATTGATCTATGATCAATTAAGTTTTTCGTTGGTGCGCTTGATTGTCGGGGAATGTCGTTCTTTGAAGCAGATCGAACCGCGATCGCTGAGCGAACATAATTGGGGCGGCTGTGACTGCTGCGGAACGACAAGTCGCGAAGAACTGGGCGCGACCGAATCTTTTGAGTCGCCGAGCTCTCTTTTCTGCTTTGGTCATGGACGTAACTCGCTCGACCGAGCGTGGCTCTGCATCGCCGGCGAGTCTCGTATACATGCATACGTCCAGCCTGCAACAAAGATACAAATGGACGGCCTATCATCGGATATAAATTTTGTTTCGTACGAAGCCATGTTCAGTCGAGTGCAAACACTCACATCGATGATATGCATGTGTGCTCTCATGATTCTGTTGTTCAACAATTATCATAAAAGTTGTTAAAAATCGAACTCTCGTGCGAACATTGTTATAATATGCGGATTGTATGTCATATTGTATGAGACATTCGATACATAACTTGATAAATTTTAAAGATACATTTTAACCAACGATCAGAAAGATAGTACGAAAAAAATTGTTGATTGAATTAAAAGTTGTGGCGACGTTTTGACAAACAACATGATAGCATTATGGAATACAATCTGACAAAAGTTTGGCAACGCTGTGACATTTAGAGCTTTCGACGGACATACAGACTGTTGGCGAATCTCCAAGGATTGCCTAACAGTTCGTGGGATGTATTAATTACTAAACCGTTGACAGACAGGACAATTTTAAAATGAAAGTTCAACTTGGGGCGTTTTTATGCTCACATTTTTTGTCATAAACATTCCGCGGTGACGTGGATAGGTACGTTTTTGGATATGATGATTCTTTAATGTGTACATTGATCCGCATACTGGATGAATTCCGTAACATCTCTTTTGATGGACTGTTGGTTTTTATTATTTTGTTTATTTTTTTTTTATTTATAAAACACCACCTGAAAGAATCTTTTTAACAGTTTGTTCAAAATTATTTACATTTTTTATATTTTTATTTTAGTATTGAACATTAATGTAAAAATTTATGTATCTTTGAGAATTATTATACCAAGCTTTTTCGCTTGGCATATTACACCCTGTGAAGGACCCATCAAACAGTAGATGCATTTTTTATGGCAGTATAAAATAAATAAAATCTGACAATGAATTTCAAAATCACGAATCAGAGACAGATATAAGGACATGATTTGCTTGAAACTCCTGACCCATCACATAATTATAGATAGCGTGCAAAGCATGAAGATATGGTGTTACTTATATTTCTCTATAGAAATAGGCTTACAAAAATTTAAGAGCAAATGCGTGAATATTAATTTGCGTGACTTGCAGGTATACAGGAACACTTTAATGTCAATCAGAGAATAATTCATTCAAAATGTTTTACGCTTTATTACGACTTGAAGAAGATCATAAATTAGCTGCATTTGTTAACAAAATGGCGCATTAAATAAAATGTGAAGGATAATTAAAAACTATTCATAAAATGAATGACTCATGTAATTAATTTTAATTCTCTCTAATTATAATTATGGCTTAAAATATATTGAACAAAATTAATGAATTACGTAATAGTTTATAATTGATAACATTTGATTAATAAATTGATGATTTAAAAGCTCGACTTTTAAATTACTTGATCATCAATTTCATTATTTGAAATAGCTATAGTCACAACAAATTTTCGACGTCTCGTCGGACTCACCCATCCTGTGATAAGATCGAATGATTATCTAATTGAATGTCTATAGCTACCATTGTTTTGACCTCTTTTATTACGTTATGTCAATAAAATTAACGTCGCACTTGTAACGAAACAGCATTTTTTTCTGTTCCAAAATAAAACAAAAATCACAAAGGTTTGAAATTGAAATCAGCTATAGATATATTGAAACATGAAAATAGGAATGACAAACATAAAATATAATAAACTCTTTACAAATCATGTTTTTGCAAAGGAAAATTATCGTATTGATTGTTGAGTTCAAGTTTGAGATTAAATTTTTTCCTTTCAGCAAAAACATTCCTATAAATGTTAAGACATTATTAATGAACCTAGAAATCGATATCTCTTGTACGATGAAAAAGTATTTACGACGTTCATTCAAAATTATAGACCCGTGGAATTGACATTTCAGTACAATCAAGCTACGTTATGGTGATAATTTTACAAAAGGTCGCGTTGTACTTATGCGATAGTAGCGCAAGGTAAACTCACGTCGTTCCAAAAAGTATACCTTTAAATAAGTTCGGGAGCAAATTCAGCAAAACAATAGACCCCAACAACCGAGCTGTAATTTCACAAGGCGTGAGGTTTAAAAAACGTTCATTCTAAATTAGATTTACGTCGACAGATTTATGTCGTTATTGTCCAGCAGTCGTTCTGTGCTATCTCGCCGAATCGTAAACCTTACCGAAAGTGCTGCTCGTCATTGCTCGAGCACACAAACGACTCGTCCGCGACCGCCATTTCATCGCGCGTGAACGTGATCATACACTGTCAGAATCCACCGTATGGCTTTTCAAAGAATTTAAAAATGCGTCGGCGTTATTTCATCCGAGTAGTAAATTTTATTATTTATTGATAATAAAAAGGTTTGAAAGAAAGGCTAAATTCGTATTGTTCTCCCGAGTACAAACAACTTTATAATCAGTAGGTGTAGCAATAAATTGTTGCTTCTGAAAGCAAAGTGAAACAATGTAATCGTAAGAATAATTTAACAATTCCATTTTAATTATTTGATCACATACAAAAATAAAAACGTGCCGCATCCGGTGTATGTGGGATTTTTCGATCGAATTCAAAAGTGACATGAATTATATGACTTCCGACGGTCCCTTATCTATTTCGCAATTCTGCAGGATACCAATCTGGCTATACATTTGCTTGGGAATTAATTTCATTATATTTTATTATAGTTGAACAAATTGAAAGTCAGTCAAAGATACAATTTCACTTATTGTACAGCAGTTATTATTTCTATGGCGGTGAGAAAAAACCAGTTAAGAGTATACGTAAATCTTGTACCACTTGATTGATTATTCCTTACAGCCACAGATTTGATTCAAAAAATCGAATATTCTGTTACATGCTGTTAAGTTATATTTTTATTCATGTTTAAGATTAAACAATGAGAAGTTCCAAGATTTTCGCTATACAGCGAATTTAGAATTCAAGTAGATCATAAACTTGACGATCAGTATTATATATCTGTGATTGCGAGGAAAAACTAGTTAAGTGTTTATGTAAATCTTCTACTTAACTGATTATTCTTCACAGTCAAAGATTTAATAAATCAATATTTTGTTTTCAAATCAAATTTCATGTAGGGAGGAAAAGTATTTGATGTTTGTTTATTTAAAATGTATTCAAATATTATTCATTAAAACGTTTGTTGAATTTAATTTGGAAGAAAGTTAATAAATGTTTGTTTTTCTATATTTTTTCTTCAAGAGATGAACCACTCTTTGGGAATCTGATAATTTCTGAAATAAAATGTCACTCATTGTTCAATGCTTTTACGCTTGGTTGCCTGCAGAAAATAGCAATTTCGCTCTTGTGCCAATCAGAAATTCTCGAGATGGTTGCCTATTATTACGTTTCCGATACAAAAACTCAGTTTTCTTTATTATTCGTTCGCATACAGAAAATGGCAATTTTATTACAAATAAATTCAGTGCAATTGAATTGTTGTAATGAAAAACTTTATGAAATATGATAAAAATTGAAGCATTGTATTATTTTAAGGTCTCTAGATTATGTATAATTTTGTAATTTTAGCATAATGAAAATGAGTCGACAAAACGATTACAAAGATTTAAAATTCCAAACGAGCAGTCGTCAAAAAGTAGTGCGGTAAAAGCGAAATTCGTGACGTTTCTCTTGAAGTGAAAAAGGCAGTGCTCGTGACAAAAGTCGGGCAGCAAATTGTTCCAAGTATCGTGTATCACTTAAGCTTGAATTTTTACTTTGCTTATAAAACATTGCTGGGGAACAATGGAGAGCCGTCTCAGCTGTAACGTGGCGAGTAACGCGTGTCGATTGCGCGGCGTTCTCTGAATGGCAATCGCATGTACGTCTCAGTACAATTAGCCCTGTTCTTAAGAGTCAACGAGTGAAGCCAGGGTGGGCTCGGTTTATTACAGTGTCGGAGTTAAGACGAACGGTGATGGCGTACATGTTGCTACTCATACCAAGCCGACCGAACTTGGCTAATCGTAAACCGGCATCGCAATTTCAAATTATAATTAAGCGAAATATTTATTCGATTTTGTTATAATTATACACATTCGTTGCTATCTTGTGTTTTTGCTTAATGTTCGACATTAATATTCTACGTTCACTTCATCATTCAAACCTCGTTAGAATTTAATGCTGAAAGATGGACACCGCGAGATCTTTACACTCGACGCTGCACTTATTATCATGATAAGCTTATAGACACAAACGTAACCGTCGAATAAACAAACCTCACTACTGATCCTGCATGTGATGCAATCCGATAAGGTAATTATCATGCGAGAAAATATCGAATTAATTCAACATTAAATCATCTGGTACGCCTGCAGCACACGGGATGTCTTTTTAACGCACTTTCCTCTCACTTGGCGACACACAAGCCTTTCGATTCGGTAACCACTCGTTTGGAATTTGAAACAGAGTTGAATTTTTTTTACGACAACCTACATAGTTTGAAGATTCTTCAAATATAATCTCGGGAACAATTATAGATTTGATTTATATTTTGGTTTGAGATTAAATTCAAAATTGTTTGAAGCTATTTAAGCTGTATACGTTTTCACAAGCCCGACTCTTCGGGACATTAGTAGTTCAGTGGAACTGATGCATCCCATTTGAAGTTGACTCGATGACAACTATCCCGACAGAGGTTACTTTTTTCTTGGAACTATCGTTCCGTTTGAACAGTGTGCATTGCACGCCAGGAGACTTTGAGCAGAGATGGAAGAGATGTTCCTCAAGACAATGGAACAACGAAGGCACTGTGCGGGAGGATCCGGCGAAACAGCGAGTTCGCGTGGTTGAAATTTGCATAACCATCCCCGTGCCCTTCATCCTACCAATACCTTTTATAAATCACTCAACGACTGATCCTCTTCCTCTGCGCTCTCTATAGTCGGCTGAACGACACAATATCGACGAATGTCTCTTTCACATGATGGCGCTTTTACTTTTATACCCCTGTTGACAGATTTCGGCAAAATCCAAACCAACGAATTTCACTAGCTCTCTTCAATGGAAATATTACTTCGATGAAAAGTGTGCACGAAAAGCACGTATAATTTGAATCGAAACGTTTTATCTCAGTGCGGGAAAAAAAGAGTGAACAAAATTTCTATTTGTCGAGTGCAGAGTTATAGTGATTGATATCAAATCGGTTCGAAAATATTTCGGACACATTCAACATCGTGGAAAAAAAACAGTAAGACGAATAATTTACGCGGAGAGAAAAGAGTACCAAAATGATGTGTATTTTGTTACTTCTGCATAGTGGGATATATTTGAAAAATCGTGAAAAATAATGTATGAGCTTAATAGATAATGCAAACTCATACAAATCAAAACATTCAATCCCTTTTATTCTCATTCAAATCCTACACTTTATGGTGCAATATATTAAAAAGTCGAAACGTGAACTCTCAAATTGCAGATACGACAACATAACAAATTATAACAGAGAATATGTAAGTCTTATGATTTGAAATATCAATTTTTATACCTGATGTTTTAAAATTATAGAATTTTTCATTTTCATAAATATAGCAGAATTTTATTTTATTCTTTCATTTACTTTGTTTCACTACCTCTAGCCTCTTTCTCTTTTGCTTTTACTGTTTCAATTTATGCTTACGTATTTTTTTCTTTTTATTATTTTATCTTTTTCCCTTGGTATATGTTTTGTATTTGATTTTTATTGATTAGATTGTTTGTTCTATTATCAATGGTAATTTAACTTATAATTTACTATGAGAAAAGCATACAATTGATTATTAATTTTCATTAAATGCATCTATTATAGCATATCGAGAGTCTTTATCAAATTATCAAACTGTTTAATCACGGAGATGAAAATATGTATGGAAATATGTGAGTAATTTGTATTGTTTAATATATTCTTATATTTTTTTCTAATATTATTTATATTAAAATTCATATTAGTTACTGTCTTTTTATTAAATTAATTATGAATAAGTATATGTAAAATATATTATTATGTAACTAAAATATATTTGTGAAAAAATGATCACCTTATTTTTGATTAAAAAATTCACATTTTACCAACGGTATGCAATATCATTCCAAAATTTGGTACACTAACTAGAGTCTGATGCAATGTTACAATTTTTCATAGTAAATTTCGATATTCATTTCTCTTCGTGGAAGATAGAACGGAACGTTCTTACACGCTTATTAAATCGGATACTCTGATAATATTGCAGGTGCGATTATAGCAGTACAATCTGACAAAGTAGAAGTGCGTAACACTTGTTGTACTGACTAACACGATACCATACAACCGGCAGTCGCACATAAACATTGAAACGCACGGAAAATGCGCGAATTGCCTTTCGAATATAATCTTCGACATCTATCGTGCAAGTGTAACTACCGACGAGCTACATCTCGAGATTGTCAGATTTAGATACGTTGCAGGAAGATCGCATTACAAACACGGTTGTACGCGAAAAGGGAACAAAACAAGAGCTGCAAGTGCAACCAAGAGAGATAGAAAAAAAAAAGACGGACGAGGAGAGAAAAAGACAACGTCCCTCGGCCCACGAATGCACCGAGCGAGAAAATACGAGGCGAAGGAGGAACAAGCTGGAGAGGAGGAAAGAAGCGAGAGAAGAATAGAGGTCCTATCCACGCGTAGCCGTTCCCCATTAACGACTCGTCGCTCGTAATTTATGAGCCATTAATTAGAGGTTGGACCTCGAGGTGAACACTATAAAATTGTAAAACGGTCTTCGACTGAGTTTTTACTCAACTCTGAGTTTTCCGAGAAATTAATTGGGAAAGCCAGCTTCAAGGGTGGTTCCACCTACGCTTTCTCATTGACTTGGGAAGTATGTACCGAGGGGGGCCGAGTCGGTGCTCGTTGCGTTCTCGAAAACACGTGACGGAAATGTCGGTGTTTATTTTCGATAGACTGCGAAGGTCAGACATAAGGTGTCTTGTATGCTGACTGATAACTCATTTTGCATTGCTGAAAACGCACGCAATGACTCGGGGCAATGTTGAAACGCAAAGGATGCCGCGCGTCATTTCGTCGAAAACATATGTAGTTACGCATGGCGTGACGGAACGCAAGTGGCGACATTTCACTGAAAACAGATGTAATGATGTGTGGTTTAGAGGCACACACACAGAGGCTCACTGATTCTTAATGCAGGCTTAAAGATTGCTCCAAACTACTCCTTGACATCTTACTTGTAAACCCGTATTTGTTAGGTTTTGATGTGACAGGTTCTTGGCTTTTTGAAGACGAGGTAATTTATGTATTCAAATGATAGAACATAATTGTTTGAAGTCATATGAGCGTGTCAGTTAATTTACCAAATTACTTTGAAGATAAGAAATGAAAAACAACAGCGATGACTTGAACATTCAGACGCAAACGCACTGATAAATATTATTTGCAATATGATACGCGATATAATGCGAGCCATTTTGGCTGGGCAAATTTGAATTTGTGACATTATATTGAAACAAAAAGCCAAATGCACTGCTAGACTATCAGATTGTAATGTGTTATGCATTGTTGTACATATTAGTGCAAAACTATAGATATGTTGAGCACCCTACAAGTACACCTGAACATACTGATTCGCGATAATCGCGAAATGTGTCGCTGACGCGCGTCTTCGATAGCGTTGCATGTATTATTATCCGATGTTGCTACTGCATCTAAACCAAATAGTCTCTTTTGCACATCACGTGGTGTTTACAGTGTCCATAAAGAGCGCTTTGCACGCCCCAAATGGCAAACCGCAACGTTTACATATTTATGAGCATGAGATTATTGTACGGGTTTCGTGCAAAATATACGAGAAATTATCATGCCAGTTAATAGCGTTATGCACATTAAATTTATAGCAATTGGATGAAAGGTTTGATTACAATATTGATGGTCATGCATTTATGTAAATAATGCACATAAACAAATTGTTAATCAATAAACAGCGTATCCGGCAGGACATGCGAGCGCGCGTAACAATTATTTTTTTATGTTCATTTGCATACATCGATGCAAACCGACGTATTTAAAGCGGTAGCGTATTTTTTTGTGTGTTCTTTTTAAAATAGTCGCGTTTTTTGAATATGCAAAATTAACCTCGTGAATTGTACTTTTAGAATAAACTACCACGGAGGTTCTTCATAAGTTATGATGTTAACGAATAATAACGACGAATTATGTACCGAATATTCGCTTTCGCGTACACTTTTTAATGCAATTTTAAAGAAATATGTGCATCAGTGATGAATCGTGGCTTTTTGATGTGTTAATTTTTTTCCGTTGCTTAAATGAAATAGAGTTTCATTTGAATATAAATAATGTTTAGAAATTTATTAAGTTTAATGTTACTGTTTCAGTGATCAGTATGACCAAAGGGCATATTACTGAAGCTCGCAGACAAGTCTTGTACAATTTGCGGGAACACGTCCGTCGCAGTAGGGACGCTCGTACGTATAGTATATCTATACCGACTGGTTGAACATGCTGTCTATTGCGACTTTAAAAACATTACGAAGATCATGCATATAATTTCACCACAAAATTGTCTCTATAAATTAAAAATGCTTGAAAATTTACACAGTTTAATAACAATTAAACTGCATGAAATATACATTCCACTTTGCTTAAATTAAAGACAAAAGGAAAGTATTTTATTACTTAGTATTTCATACGAAAAATTTTACATATGACATACTATAAACATTCCATAAGAATATGCAATAATATTGATAGAAACGAAAGCACAGTATTTTTCACGTTCATAAGATGCTTTAGAATTATTTTAATCCAAAGATATATTCAAGTTGAGAGTTAAAATATATAAAGAGCATTTCAATTTCCTTTCTTTATGTACTAAAAATATGTACTACAAGTGGAACACTTCACTGATTCTTGAAAATAGTTTTCAATAATATTTCAGAGAGAAATCTACAAAAACAGAAATAAAAAACTGGTCAAATGGAAAATCAGCGAGAAATCAAAATTTAGAATTCTCGCATCAATGCATCTGAGTTATTTATAAACAAAAACTACAGATATATGAGAAAGAGAGTTCGTAATTCTAAAGATTTTCAAAAACTGGTTCAAATAAAAGAATACATACGTACGATTTTCAAGAAACCATGATCAGAATACTTTGATAAATTGAAATTTGCCTTTAATGCGAACCCTTGTTACAAAGAAATAATAACAATGCGACTTTCACTTCGTTAATTTGAAAAATTTCTCAGCCATTTTTTTTCTGAAGTGGTTACTTCACATCTAAAAAATGTGAACAATTTAAAGATCCCCAAACACTTTAACCAAAAAAATCGTTACTTGAGCAACTGTGTTGCTAAATTTTTGCGTGTGCGCGAAAAAAAAGAATTATTGGGATCATGAGAGTTATTCGAATTATCTGTGTGGGGTGCCATGAGAACCGAGATTGAACAAAAAAAAAAAACCTTCGACCACATAAATTCCAAAAGTCAATCGCCCGCCTGTAGATATTTTCTATTCCAAAACACGATGCTAAAAGAACTCCCGGGGCAGGAAAGAACGCAAGATAAATCCCAAGCATTGGGACAGGTCAGGACGAGTGTCACAGTTTACTGATGTAATCCAATGGCAACGAGATAAGCATCGGATAAGAATGAAGATTTTCGAGCACCTTTTAACACCATGTTTTTATTTCCAAGTCGTCGCCCTTAATCCACTTACTTTCTTTAATCCAAAAAGTGCGCTTGTCGTAAACCGCCATTTCTTTTCTGCTCGATTAGTTTTTTCTCCAACCCAATATTAGTCCTAATGTGACATTTATCGTTGAATATTTTAATATTAATAATTCGCTCTTATTAGTTTCTAAATGAGGCACTTTGACTTCTTTTATGCGAGAGAAATATGATTTTCAGAGAGAATATACATTTTTCAAAGGATATTAAAATTAAAAATTGCTACGTTGGAATAAACTTTATTTTCGTATTTTATAACTTGACTTTTGTGTACGTTCTTTTTCACTCTAATTGTTGTTGTCTGTGTTCAAATTTTTGAATGAATAGGTACTTTTATGTGATGGAAATAATTGGCCCAAATGTAACTTATTTTTGAAAAGGTCTTCTTCGAATGAAAAGGTTCTTTGAATTCGACTAGAATGAGCTTAACCCTCTGTTACCCACAAGATAAAAGAATCACTCAGCTGTCTTTATAAAAAGTAGAGTTTTTTCGAATCTTCCTTCATAGTTAGCACTTATGCTTAATATGTAATTGTAGTCTTATATGACTAAAAAGTCAAAGGCGAATAAGAAAGTACGTTTTTTTCAACTCGGTCAAGTATGAAATTAAGCTACAACGGAACAAAAGTTGAACATAATTTTCAGTTCCATCGCTACACATATTCATATTAGACACGAACAAGACTCGTGAAATGTAGGTTTGCAAATCTTCTTTTCTGCAAAATGTGTTCGCACAATAAATTATTTTCAACTTATTTTCTTATTTTTAACTACAAACAATTCTATTGTCAAAATACTTTTTATAATTCGATTATTATTTTTAATTATACAGCTGAAGACCATCACTTCTTGACATGGAGAGAAAACAAATACGTAGTTCAAAAAATCATACACGTGGCCTTGTACCAATAAAGAATGGATCTATTTTTGTAATAGAAAAGTAGAAAACAATTAAAACACAAGTACATTTCGTTTTTAATCTTTCCACTTCACCTATATTTCATTCAACCGTTCGCGCGGGTAATGCCACGATGCTTTCAAAATCGCCCGCATTCACAACATACAAATTAAGATCACCTTGATTGCCTTACAAAACCGTGGCAAAAGCGTTGCACGTAACAATTGCAAGCAACGTTCAAGCCCGTGCACAATCTCATTGTATAATTGATATAATAAAAAGTCTGTACGCAACAGGCGCGATTTATTCAACAGCGCGTTTTGCATGGAATAAAACTGGAGAAAAAAAAGGACAAATTTTGTCACACGAACAAGAACGGTGTCGAAAAGTGCAATTTGTCTTCGTCACGGTGGATTTCATTCCAGCCTTTTTCGCGTTCCCGGTGTCGCATTCTTATGCACATGCACGTTAATGCGAATAGAATGGTGCTGCGAAGGAGTGAAGTGCAGAGAGGAGGGAGGGGGGGAGGGTAGTGCAACTTCAGCGGGGGTTTTGGGGTGTGTATCGTTCGAGGTGTTGCCGTCGTCGCATGCCCATTTTTTTTTTTTTTTTTTTCAAGCCAAGGGACTTCCTTTCATCGCTGCCGTGTGAATGCACAGAAACGACGCAAGGCGACTCGATCTCCGTGCCATTGTCACACGGATGAATGTTCGAAACCGCCATCCGAATAAATGGCGGAGTGATGTTTGTTTTGAGTTCAGGTTTACCCTTTGTTTCAACGAGCCGCCGCTTCTTTTCAAATTCACTCATTTCCATCTTCCTCCTGTAACGTCGCACAATGTTCATCACCTTGCCAAAATTTACATAAAAAACAGGAACAACTCGGGCAAAAAAGAACCCCTATAACGTGCCTCTCAAGCTAGCAAGCATGATTTGTCTTACAGTTTTATGCTCACGCTTTTCGAGCATTGGACTCTTGCGAGTAATATGAATCCATTTGGCTCGATTAGAAAATTCATCTGATGTATGGATCCGTCAGTTGATGCAGGTTTTTTTTGCCCAGAAAATCCCCGTCTTGAGATGGAAAGTTGTTCGCAAAGCAAAATTATGTTGCAGGGCGTCGATGGTTCCGAGCAAGAAATAGGATTTTTGCGTAGATTGATGTAGTCGGAGGGGGTTAAGATTGGATTGCGTTTGGCGCATTGTTTTATGATGATGAGAATAAGATTGGGGGAAAGATGAAAGGAAGGAGAGAGACGATAGAGAGAGTGTTGATTTATTCGGAAACTTTATTATGCGCAATAATATTTGGAAAGTATTTAAGTTTCCGTTCGCAAGTTTTTTTTATTTTTTCATTTTTTTTATTGTTACGTAAAAACTTGCTAACAGTTCTTCCTGATTCGTACGACATATGAAGTCATTCTCGTGTGTTATTAATAAATTTGATATACCTGCTAATTTTAACGATTTCAAGTCGTAAAAGATGATATACACTCCCGTACGATTTTTTTTTCTCAAAAGTTATGACAGTCTTTTTATAGCCGTAAGGTCCTTGAACTACATGTGAACAATCTGCATTTCATTTTATTGGAGTAAACCTTCAAAGGGTCTCACCGAAAATTTTTCTTTCAAGAATTATAAATCTCTTAACCACATTATTCACATCGATAGTTAAATTCCACTTAGATTCGATCGAACGGATAAGCATTTTTCGGTTCATGCAATAAATCTTTTTATTTCCATTAACTTTCTTCGCCGCTCCAGCTGACTTGATACACGGCAGACAACTTAATTACGATACTTTGATTGCGTGTTTTTTGCAAGGTGCTTTTCGTCCGTTTGTTCCTTGCAGACGAAAAAAAAACTTTTATCAAAATAAACACACAAGAATCAACGAGCAAAAGACTTTGAAAAACCTTGGGTACACTGAAAATATTCGAAACAAAAATGTTCACTTTGCCTCTCTTTTGTTTCGTTTACTTCACTTCGCCTCTTTATTTTTTTTATCGAGTATCATTTATACTTGTAACGCGTTCAACCTGAACGAACGATATCAGACGGTCTTATGTACTTTGTACTTAACTTGAAACACACATGAGACACGCTAACAAGAGTTTTACTAGGATTGCAGTAACTCAACCCAACTGTAAAGTCGCGTACGAGCTACCGTTTTAAGTATGCATACAGCGGGGTCAACAAGTCTGCGGAAACATTTTATAAACACCTCAGCGGTGTTTGTAATTAAATCACTGTGAAAAATTCATTTTCCAGCAGATCTGTCTGATTGAATATCTCAAATTGTCACCCCAATGTAACACTTGTTTCGAAGTGTTTGCAATTCACTTGGATTTCGTTTTATAATACACGCACCGATTTTACGATACCATCGGGATCAACTTGCGACAGTTTTGTGAAGTTTGTACGAATTACAGTGTTCAGCGGAGCAAATTTGAAGTTGTACTATTTGTCGTAAATATTTGGAACCAGTGCGAAAAAGCATTGTGCATCCGGTATTTCGTTCTTCAAATGAGATCAATATATTTTCCAGATACCGAACCTGTCTGCGCAAGTATGTTGCGCCGGTATCAAAAATATGATCAGTATCTTACGATGTTATAGTAAAACATTTTTGCCTTGAATTGTTTCAACGTAAGGCATCGATATCCAAGTGCTTGAAAAGGTTTTTGGATTCGATTCAGCTGCTCGATACTTCTTTCTTTGGGCATTCTTTCTTGTTGATAATGACGCCAAGTGTGCACGCACCTTGGTATTAAGGATAAGTATATGTTATTTCTTCGTCGGCATGGCAGATGACTGTTCTAGATAATTAGATCGTGAAAATCAAAGAAATAACTCAATCGAAGTACCGTGATACCAAAATATGGGTAGTAGGTCTGCTCAAAATAACTACTCTAAAAGTGGGAACCTGAAGCGATGATATTATTATTTGCATACTAATTTGTACATTGTGTAGAACATCGGTGTTGAACATTTTCAAACAAAAAATTTGCTATACAAAGTTAATTGTGATATATTTTTATGATAAAAACGGAAATTTTCCGTTCATGAAATAATACTCAATTAAGAATAATATTAATGAAAAGGTGTTAGTTTTTAATAAAACTTTAGAATTAAAAAGAAATTATTTGCTGGAAAAAGTAGGTTCTTATATTGTTGGCTTTTATTTTTAATAGTCGAGTGACTCTTGGTGTTGAAAAAGAAGGTGTCCAGTGTTATAAAGTTCCGGCCTAATTTGAACCTTAAAAATTTAACGTACAATAAAGATGGTACAGAGATAAACTAGCCCTGATGAAGGCTCATGTATAAGTCTCGTTGATGAAGTACATCAAAAAAAGCGTGGGAACAAAGCGCATGACTGAACAATAGTGTGGTTTAAATTAAATAAGCCGAACGACCAAATAATGAAAAACAGCACGCCAGAAGTGAGAAATCAGAGACCAGTGACCATACAAATTAAATGTATCTCTTTCTCTCAATAAAATAAATATTTATTATTGACGGTACAAGGGCAAAAAATGATTTCTATCTCGGGTTCTCTACGATATGAAATTTCAAACCTCTTCTCAAATCATTATAACAAAAACCCTCAAATGTCGCGACACACGCACTTGAACTTCATATTTTTAATGGTTCTATTTGAGTGCGAGAGAAAACGCAGACGCGTTGAAATTTCATACATGAAAAATTTCACAATGAAGAGTGTGGCAAAAATGAAAACACCCGACATTATATGAAATAGTCGGGAAAATTGGTCGAAAAAAAAAAAGTCATGAATGTTGCGTCAATTCATTTCCGTGCTTTAAAACTACACCGATCAATCTGAAAAACGGTATGATTTTTATTTTCGGTCACTTTAGATATCGTTATTTGTTCGTAAGTTAGGTGGCAGCCAAGCGCGAAAAATCCAGTCAGTGAACACACGTCAGCGTCTCCCTCTCGTGCAAGTCTGCGAGCAAACATAAAAAGAGCGTAAAATGCAAGGGAAAACAAAAGCCCCGTCGTTATCAAGGAGTGCGCGGTGGCGTCTCGCGCCAAGTACTCTCTCGCAAATCATATTCTTTGCGTCACGTTTCGCGTCGTCTTTTGCCCATTCTTCGTTCGTACGTCGGTGTCGAAAACACTCGCCTTCGCGTTTCGTCGCGTCGTTTCAAAGAAGGAGAGGCGAACAAGGTAGAAAAAGGTAAGAGGGAAGGTGCAATAAAAATTGCAGACGCGCGAAGGCCCTGAAGAAGAGGTGGACGATGAACAAAGCATCTCTTTCTTTCAAACTGGCGAGAGAGGTATCCGTGAATTTTTCCGCGTGTACACCTCCGACTCGATTTCGATCGCACGAACTCTCGGAGCAGATTCGTGCCTCGATAGAGACATTAGCCATGCTCCTTGTTCTTGCCCTGAAAGTCCGCTTTGTGTCGCTCGCCCGACACATCGAACGACCGGGTCTGCTCTCACGAAACTAAGCAGCGAAGAGAAATGGAGAGGACAGACAAAATCTTTGGCGTGACAGTGATGCCTCGACATCGTCATGCTGATGCTCACGGGATCGTTGGGTTCATTCTCTCGGTTCATGACCGGGATAAAGTCAATATTTTAAGCCGCGCCTTTTAACGGACGTCGAAATTTTTTAATTGCTGCGACAAGTACCAAGATGAACACCAATTGAATAAGTCGCCCTTACCCCTCATCCCGCTTTATTATGATTATTCGATTTTACAAGTTCCACAAGATATAATTTTCTGACTGAGTTTCCGAACGATGACTCTTCCAAGTTATCATCTCTGATTTTTGATAAAACAGAGAACTTGTTCCCTTGATTTGTAATTGTTAAACTAAATAGTGATGTATTCGCTGGTGTTACCCTCAATGATTACACAACTTGGAGTTTGAATCCAAGGAGATGTTGTCTCGTTAGCCATCGGATTTACGTTGACACATTTTGTTCAAACTGCTCTGATTGTCTGCTGAATTGGCAAATTCTGGCGTTAACCTAAATATGACGGAGCGTGCGTTCACCGGGAAACTCAATGGCGGATCGATATTGAGAGTCGAGCATCTTAGTCAATCGCTGAGCACTTATGGCTGTAGTTGCAAAAGTAACTCAAATTTATTTCCGTGTTGATATAGCAGTTTCTTTATTCTGCTCAGACGATTGAATAACGTATCCCAGATATGATCCTACGAAGGAAATTGAAACGCCGTGTCGGGTCTGTGAGCTTCGCCATAGGAAATCGACATGCAAAATATACGTACCTTACAAGATAAAATAAATATTTATTAGGTTTATGCATAGTAAAATGAAACGAGATACAAGGTACGTCTGTGTAATTCATGCAGCTGCATTTACTGATAACTCACAATATCATCATTGACTCGGATGATTTCAAATTGGTATACTTCGCAAGATTTATGCAAGTTAGTTTCCGCGATGCTATGGATATTAATTTACTCTTAGAAAAAACATTTGTTATTTTGAATTTTCATAAACTATAAGATAGAAAAATAAGTGAAATATATATTAAATCAGACTTTTGTTGGACAAGTACATTTTTTCATCAAATATAATCACTAAGCTAAGTTATTTTTATTATTGAACAACATATTATTGTTATGAAAAAGGTACAATAATCATTTTGACGTGTACGTTGAAACACACTGTATTAGGATTATGAAAGAAAATACCAACTCAATTATTCTACCAAGTCATATCCAATCTTGGGAAACAACGAGGTCCCCTTGAAAAGTGTCGTCGAGTTTTGTGAGATGAGAAACGTTGACTCGCGAGTAGCATTCCAATGAGTGAGACTACCATCAAGAGCTAAGTTTCATCTCGATTTCCAGAGATATGTGAGCGTTATACGATGGATCACTCGCGCATGGGGGAACGCCAACCAAAAGTGTCACGTTAAAGTAGATATGGAGACGGAAATCGCGAGGGACTGGAGCGCATAATCGCGATGCTGCATCTTGACAAACACTGGCAGGACCACGTGCGGACGCAGATTTTATCATGGGTCTGGCTCGCAGATAAATGGGTCCGCGCTCGTCCTCACACGGTGGTTACTTACACGTGTACGCGCTAGATTAGACACAATCGCGCGACCAGCTTCGTTTGGCCCGCCACTTCGTGAGACCCGAATGTTTTTCACGCTACGATTCTCGCGCGCATCAGGTATATTTTTAATGAACAATCTGCAGCATGATGTTATCTTGCAACGCCGCAGAGGCCAAGTTATTTTGAAACGTCCGCGGTAGACCATAATGAAACGACAGAGAAAAAGATTCGTCGGAAATCAACGCTAAAGATGTTACGAACTTATAAGATTTATTTTCGATTGCAAACCATCAGAGAGAAACATTTAATTTCACCTCTATAATTATTTATGTGCAGTGGTGTATTTAATACGAATGCTCTTTTATATGAACCATTTTTTCAAGTACGGGCATTAAAATAAATAGATATTAGTTAGAGATCAGACAATTTATATCATTTAATATTTACAATCAATGCGTTCGATTTTCATTCGTACAAACTATGGACATCTTAATTAAGTAAATATTAGATTACAATTTGTTTGCTGCGCACTAACAGTACTATGTTTTGCGCCAATATCTCGGAACTTTGATCAAACATGAAACGAGCATTAATGCGCAACGAAGTTTGACATAGACTATGCAAATGCACATTAATCATTTGTTTTTGATCCGAGACTCAATTAAATCTGAGAAAGTTGATGATTAATGTTATTTGTATTTGCTTTTAATAATAATTTTCAATGCGATCTAGACGTGTGAAATCGAAAATTAAATTCTTTTTCATATGAAACACAGGCACAAAATGGTATTAAATGACAATTAGAAAAATAAAAAAATTCATCAGCTTCATTATAAGAATAAATCAAATGAATTTTCACTTCATATAGTATTTTCGAATTCATTTACATGGTAATCACAAAGTAATTATTTATAACAACTTATGTATATTAGCTACATTCAATTTGCACCGTCAAAGACAAATGTTTTAATTTGAACCTTCCTGAACCGCTCTCATCCATTGATACATCAGCTAGGTTCCAAACTCACTAATTTGAAAGGTATAGAATATTCAAGCCGAATATTAAACTCCATCGAACTAGATTACATTGGGAAATCACATTGACTGTGATCAAACTTACATTGATCAAATGCAAATACGTTACAGAAACATAATTTAAAGAACTTGATTTGAAGACGCGATGGAAAAAAAAAACGTATATGGGGGAAAAAACGACAGCTCGCTCTCTGATGACAGAGTGCGAATGCTTCGGATCGTGCGAAAGTGACAAAAGTTTTTTGGCCGCTTTGGCATACTTACTTCCATACCAGTTTCAGGTAGATCTGCCTCAAATATACTGGCATGGCTATCTCAGCCATTAGTCTGCTTGTCACCAGCATAACGAATGACTCTTGTAAAGTTGGCTCGGCGTACGGCAACATGTGCTATAGTTACCTCGGTCAAACTCTGTTAATGCCATACTAAAATGTTCCGTAAGCCGTACAACGTCCACAAAACTCGGCATGTTTTATAAGGATGTAATCATGGCTATAATGCCTCACGTATCGAGTGGAATACGTCGGCCTGTGTTTCCCCGCGACTCGCGATACCTAAATGTATGCGACTGCGCCGAGCATCGCGTCCGTTTCAACTCAATGCAATCGTATCACGACAAATTTGAGGCATTAATTCAATAATAATTGCGAGCTTGTACCATGTTCCTTATTGCTGCTTGATGTAAATTAACGTTGCCTCAATTCGAGTATATTAAACTCTGCGGTTTTATGATAATTAATTTATATGATTCATGAACAAAATGTATTAAGACAAAACCGGATGGAATTAGCGGTGTAATTCATTCATCTCAAGAAAATGTTTGTTCCACAAATTTTTTGTTGTCCTTTTTTTTTTATTTTGTAATTCAACATGTAATGATAACATGTGCCAAATTCATAGTTTCATTTCTCTCGTTATAACGGATGTTGATATTATTACAGTAAGATATCCATATAAGTAAGGTGCATTAAGGTATTTTTATACGAGTTTTATTATTAATGAGTAAAAATGTTGATTGAATATTGGATCAAAATGTTATGCATGGCTACGGGATTACCATAATGATCTATTAAGCGCCCATGAGACTAAGAACATTGGCAAGGAACAAGCCTAAAATTCATTCTGCAGGACCACTAATACCAAAACCAATTATTGCAGAAGTTATGGCATCTATTACACAATTATCTAATTACAAACACTCACGAACAAAGTCAATCTAGATATAAATTACTATATTTTGATAATACCCATGTGCTCGCAATCAATCTTTCAAGCACAAAGATAATTTTGCTATTTTTTCCCTCTGTGATGAAAGTTCTTCGAGTATACTTTTTCAAGTAGAATAAGACATCGGAAGAATGTTAAAATGTGAAAAGATCCAAACGAACCAAGGCGTACGATAAAAATCTCATTAATTCAGGTTTGCTAAACTGATGTACAAAGAAAAGAACGCGTGTAAAGAATAACTTATTAGGCGAGTTTGATTGATACAATTGTCTGGAGCGGAAGCAATAACATTCATCATTAATAAAAATACAATCGCAGAATCAGGTTCAAGTTGAAAATATTATTTAATCTATAAGATCAAGTGTAACAAGAAAAATTAAACACAATTAAAAAAGAAAGTTGAAAAAAATAACGATGAGTAAATATTGAGACAGGGTATTTATATTGCATGGGCATGGTAGTAGTCTGTCCGACTCGTGGCGTAGTTTTTAATTAAACGTCGTGAATATACATAAATAGCATATGGTGTATGGTAGCAAAAATAGAACTTGGAGCATAGGTTAGACGACCAATTAGGAAGTGACCAGAGAAAGAACAAAGAGGGTAAAAAGTCTGTAAAATATAGGTTACTGTTTGAGATCAATGTTCCAAGAATAGAAACCCAATCGAATATCCGATGTTTCGCTTCCCTCCCATCCGCTAATTAATCTTCAAAATAATTCATCAAATTTTGGCACCGTTTCAACAGTACCCTATTATCGTCTACTGTAAAGAGCGTCAAGAATAAATAACTCATCAAGTTGCAATATTTACAATCTCCCAATTGGAAGCAATCAAATGAAGCACTCGCCCTTCTTTATATTCAAGATTGACGGACCGTTCTTCAGCAGTCTTTAATTGTAGTCGCAGAACTATAGGGCGATTAGCATATCGCTATTATTCTTACAGGAAATAAATTAATTTGCTAATCGGATGAAAATCGCAGACCGATTGGATGCGTCATTGGAGAGATGAGCCGGGGAACGAGAGAATCGCCGGCGGTATGGCGCGACGGTTCCTAGAGGCAGCTGGCCCACGTGAAGTGCAATTAAGGCCTGCAAGCAGAATGAAAGCCACGAGCGCCGAAACACCCGGCTTTAACAAGGAGCAGGCTTTCGCGAAGCTTCGCGGTAACGACTTCGTCTTCGCTATCGCTATCATTTTTTTGTTCGTCTCCTTTTTCGTCTCTAATGACCTCCTTCCTCTCTCCACTTGCACAGCTTCATTCGTTTGTTTTCAATTTTATTTTCATTTATTTCATGCCACTTTCACTCGAGCTCTCTCACGTTATTATATTTTGTTTGTGACACCTGGCGACGATTATGACTGCTCGTCTTTGTTTCGTGCAATCTCGCGCTCAACATCACATCGATCTCTTGATAAAACGAAGCTCCTCCAAATGACCTTTATTTTCGCAGATACACAAACGTTATATTTTATGCCATCATCATTATCACGTCAGCATCATCCACTTTCTTATTTAAGACTGTTCTTGTACTCTGTTTCTTGATTGTTTCATCTGCTCCTTCATTTCTCTGTTTCGCAAATTTCGCGTCTCGTTTATCTACATCTTCGAACGTCGATACAGAAGGGTTCAAACAGGTCGTGTAGTTCGCTACGATGAGAGCGCGAACAGCCATTTGGGCTACCAACTTACGTATATGGCGCTTTCGTCATCGGTCGCAATGTGTGGCGACGACGCCAGCCCCACCGTGCGATCGCTTCGTGACGACGTGACGACGACGCTGATCTTATCCGAAGGACTCGCAACGTGGCCAGAAACGGCGTTACATTGCAACGAACAGAATCGAGAGAAACGCGCGGCTGATGCAACATGCAGAAAAGGGGCTGATGTTGCACGTCACATTAGTGCTCGCAGCGCGTTTGTTTTCCAACAAAGGAACAACCATGGCCGGTTGCTTCTCTCTCGGCGGCTATCCGGTGTCGTATCAATCGGGTTCAATCAGTTAACGCAATTAACTGCGCCGACCAATTTCCGAAATCGAAATCGAATGAAGGCTCTGATGAGGTCAGCGATGCGATCCACCCAGAAGCCGATTGATCAAATAATCGCCGGGAGAAAACAAACTTCTTAATGTCTTAGTTTTATAATCCAACTAAGCCGGTCGATTGCGCGAACTCAATTTGAAATTAGTCCCGATGCCCTGTAATGTGCTATCGTTTATGTTTGCGACAAAATTTGGTCTGCTGATGCTTTTTCAAGAGCATGCGAATGTTGCAAGCCTGATGCACAACGCGCCAAAGGTAATGGTGTTTAAGAGGATCTAACAAAGTTTGGCCGAGTTTGACGCAGTTTAATAGAGTTTGATACAATTTGTGCCTGGGTTTAGAACGGCGAATCTCCGGCCCGAAGTGGAAATTGTGCAAAAACACTGGTTTCACGGTACAGAAAGAACGGGGCATAACAAACGATTGTCGCGGGTTGACTTTTTCGTAGAAAAATAAAAACGAATGAGTGTCCTCGACGAAACTCTTTTAACGCATCCGCAAAAAGATTTGATCGTGAGCCTGTGCATGAGAATGAAAAAAAGTTATTTGAATAGACGTGGTACGTGCGCGATTTGCATACGACCTTTGTCTAAAAATATAGTGTATAAAATACTAAAATACGAAGATCGCGGGGACAATCGAGAAATCGATTTCGGTTGGAAGAAAGCGAAGTCTTTGGAGATTCGCGTCGATCGGACTGGGATTTGCAAGGCGTCCTTTCGGCGCTGACAAGGCAGATTCCAACAGAAAAGACAAAAAGGCTAAGAAATGTATGCGCCGTGGTAGACATTTAGCGAGGTGCGGGCATAAATTTGTACGCCGCCGATACGTTGTTCCTTCTCCGCTCTCGGTTCGATCGGGCGGCGGCTGTTTCTTTTTCTTCGGGCTTCTCGCGTAGGTTCCGAGACAAAGAAGAACGTCTGGAAAGAGACAAAAAGTCAAACGCTTCGTGAGCCTCGATATACGCCTTTCGCGAGAGACTTCGAAGGGCTGGACTGTGAGCTCGCCCGCTGCGGACATGGCGGGACGTTCAGCGCGGACACGCTCTCAGCCACTCGCCTCTATATTCCTGTAAACTCTGCTTATAATCTTGGTATTTCATTGTCAAAGCCATGTATACTCGAGTCAAGGGCTTCTACGCCATATAATAAAAAGTTACTACATTTAGACCCGCTCGCGATAACAATAAACCGGCCGACAACTCTCAACATATTCTTTACTTTAAATATAAACGACTAAATATGCCGCGATTATATGCTTGCGTTTGTTCAATAAATATATATGAACAAAGTACCCACTCTAAATTTGCTACAACGTTCATTGATATCAACACCTCGTTACGTTTTGCTCTCAAAGCATTTCGAAATATTTTACGATAATGTCAAGGGGAGACTTTTCAAACATCGCATCACTCATCCGTTAATTGCGCTAATGATCGAAATCAAATGATTGGCTCATTGGCAGATGAAGCTTTCAAAGCGTATACACTACTTCGTTGGGTTATACGGCAAAATGGACGTAAAGTGTTTTTATGCAAATTCCTCTCATCTTCTTTAGTTAATTGATTCTTTTGTGGACGACATATACTTTTTGTTGAGAGATGAAAATAACTTATTTACAACAATTATTTACAATTGATTTATTATTCTCTCAATTGACTGACAATTTTTCTTTTACATTCGTACGTAAAAGACGAAACTCTGTTTCAGAGACCATAAAAGGAAAACAACTTTTGTTACAGAAATTAAACAATTACTTGAAATGAAAACTAACTGATCTTTATGCATTCTGCGCACATGTTGCAAAAATTTATCGATCAATGTGTTTATTAAAAAACAAGGCCTGTACGTAGAGAAGTAATAACACGCGGTATACATACAAATAATAGCATCTCTTAAATCATTACTGTCTCGTAAAAATAATAAATTCTCGTATCTTGGCAATCTGAAACAGATCATGGAAGTTCCCAAGCCGACACGGGGAACGTCGGGAAAGAGATTTAGAGGCCGCGAGACTGGACAATGCACGACACCTGCGGTCACCGGACGAGGCGGACGACATTGCGAATACACGCGAGAAAGATCGTCAGCAACAGCCCGGCTAACTGAGTTTATACGCATATATAAATATACATATGTGTTTCTGTAAATACGCCAAAAATACCAAGTCGAATTCCACATACCACAAATTATTCAAGAATGCGATGTTTTCTCAAGAAAAAGTTTACGCAAGGCGTACGAACACAAATTATATCTCAACTTGGATAAGCCTGTTGCTTTATCACAAATCTTTTCCTCCCATTTTTGATATGACATAGTTTTTAGTATAATATTAAGTATAATTTGTTACATTTACATTTAAAATTTTTTGACAATTTTTTACATTTAAACCTTTGGATATGTTTGTGAAATTGAAATTTCATTGAATTCAAATCGAACAATGTAAAAAACACGTTTGTTTGTCTCTGTTCTATTTTAGAGAATAAAAACAAACGAAACATTAGCATAACTATCCAATTGAAACGACAAATATACATATTTGTCGCACTTTTAATATGCTGTGAGCATTCTCCTATTCGTAAACATTACTGAAGCCAGACATTAACACACTTGAAGAAAAGATTTTCGCACTATTACGTCTGAGAGTCTAAATTGAAGCGGCGTTTTCTCTCTTATACCTATATACATGTTGAATGCTGAGTAAGCAGACTACTCACGGAACCGTTCTCGTCTAAGTAAAGTGCAGACTATCGGAAGAAACACTGATTATCGATTTCCTTTGCTTATGATTCTTACGGATGCTCAAAAATCGATTTTTCAACGAGAACAACTGAATCTTCAGCTTTTGTCTAACTGTTGTTAGATGATGTTAGAGGGCGAAGAGACACTCACAAAAATGTCATCTCATTGCTAAGATAGAAAATAACTAAAAGTCTCAATGTACTGTTTGCTTCAATCAAATATCAACTTATCATCCGATATAAAGGTCCGCATTATTAGATCATAAAAAAGTATATTTAATTAAAATGGACATGAAATTCGAATGAAATGAAATCTTTGCTAATTACGTAAACGACCCATGTGCTTTGGCTACTCAAATACAACCTAATTGGATAAAACTGGCTGTAATTTAATTAGCGAGTTGCAAATGTACTGCTAATTCTTAATTTAAATTATGTACGAAAATGCCACCTATTAGATTTCATACATCAAATTAAAAATTCAATAAGGCCGTTATAGACGGTGGAAAAAATTTTAATTACGGAATGTAATTACAAGCCCCAAAAGTGCTGTGATACACTGCGCGAACAGTGATAATGTCATACGTGCGGCAAAAGAAAATGTAAATAAGCGGCGACTAATTAAAATTATGCACTTGCACATCAGGACCATGCTAAAAAGACGATAGACCGCCAGGCAAAGGATAAACAATTTTTAAAATCATTTATTTAAAAATCTCGGTCATGCGGCAACAGCGAAACCCGCGGAGGAAATAAATCTTCCTGCGAGTTTTGCAATTGGCCGGACTTTCCTCTCGGCGTAATATTTGTTTCAATTCCGGTCTAACGAATATAGTCTCGGAGAGTCGGGTGTGTCGCCGCACTACGGTGCAATTTCGGCCGTTTGTGACTCCCTCTAGTTGAGATCTTTTTAACTGTTAATTAGAAGCTTACTTTTTATTCTCGCGTTACATTATTTGCCTTGCTGATGACTTTTGTTCACTTACATACTGTGTTTAATTAAAAAACGTTAAAAAAATGTTTGACCTGAAAGATTTTGTTCTTTTTTTTTGTTTTTTGTTTTGGTTTTTTTTAATAATATATCCTTTTCAGTAAAACTTTTTGATACATAATTTTGACAAGACTGCGTGTTTCACAACGTGAATTTACTTTGCCAAAAGAAACAGCTTTTCGCTCATTTTTATTTCTATCTCATGAAAGAATTTTCAGCTACCTTCTTCCGGTTTCCTCTTTCATTGCGTAACAGCCGTAGAACATAGATCTGAACTTTGCAAAAACGGCTGCAAGGCATAAAAATGTGTTCGCCGATAAACCCGGGAAAAAAATCCGGAAGCTTTATAAGTATTGGCCTATACTATAAGTGTGGTATCACTGCGGCCAACCTAGTATGCTCCGTGACTAAACAAGGAAAATCAATTATGCCCCCGCAGAGTGTATGCTAGTCTTTGAGAGCGGCTAGTCCTCCTGCACTCGGCTGTTTGGTGGTTGGCCGAGTGCGTCACTTTTCATCGGCCTTTTTATCCGCTTTTCATCGCGGTATTAATCGAAAGACTAATTATATTGCAGCCGGTATAACGCATAAATTTATAACCTTTAGGCTTGACTGTTAAAATGAACCAATTACGAGCGCGCCGATCATCGTGGGCACCTACCACGTACGCAGACCTCTTGCACATACCGATATCACGACGCCGCTGCGGTATACGTGTTCTCCCCTAGAGCCAGACTCGCAGAATCGATTTCTTGCACAGCTATCTTCGCCAGTAATAACGCATTACTTCTCCACACAGAAGACACGCTACAGATCGGAACGTTAATTCTCTTTTCTTTATCTTTGCCAATGCAAAAAGAGTTTATTTATAGACATGCCAGTGTCGCAGTGCTAAACTTATAAACGATTAATCAGTCAAATTACTTTTCAACCCATCAAATGTTTGTTTATATCATTTTACAACTATACAATTTTTATAATTTGACCTATTCATCGTTAACTTATTATATACGTTAACTATCAGTTTGAGATAAATAATTGAAATTTATGAATAATATATAGGTAAAATGAAGAATTTGAAATTCAGAGATAAATTGGATGTCAACAAGACGCATTTCAGCAAGAAGAAAACAATGACAACCCTTTTATCTCGTAAAATTCAATGAGCTAGACAAGAAATATCATACTCGTTGGTAAGCAATTATGTTATAACAACATACGAATTCTCGTGCAAACAGGCGCGATGAAATTGAACTAATTTTAAATAAAATTTGCCATTAGTATGCATCGCAGAAACTACTGTCATATTTGTGTTGCAATTTCGTCGCAGGTGACAGTGTTTTGTAAGATATATGCGAATTGCGAGAGTTTGTGCGAACAAAGTGCCCAACTCGGGGACCCGTTTCTAATATCGTCCCCTTGTTTCTCCGTTAGTAACGCCTGCCACCCTGTGGCAACAACACAAACTTTCGACTCATTATACATGCACTTCACTCAGTTTTATTAACACTTGTACATCATTCGGCCGAAGTTGGACAATGACTTGTACACGAGTAAGCAAGAAATTTGTCGGCGTTTAAAACTAAGAGCGGAAAATTTATCCTTTTTATTGAATATAATATTAAACTTTTTATAACATCCCTCTGTCTAGGTTTGCATGAAAAATTCCAGACGAAATAATCTTGGAGTTTAAACTTTAACGCAAATGTTAAGTGCACTATAAACACCTTAAGTTTTATATTTCGCTGTTGCGTGCTCCCGTGAGGGTATATTTAAATTTATGCATGTGTTTATGAGTATGCGAAGACAACGAATTCATACGCATGAAGAAGCGCGCTTGTACGAGGACACTTAAAGCTGAAAATTTACTCTAATGTTTCGCTGAAATGATTAACGCAAGAAGAACTTCGAGGGGTGTAAAGTTGATATATCGTTGAGTTAGTTTATAAATCTTGGGACGTGTACCATGCATTTATAGCACTGCTCCTTGCATTCCTCCGAAAATGTCTTAAGTGCTAACAGAATTTAGTTTAAACTCGCGCCAAGAGTTTTCGATTTTTCATTTCCAAGCAGATGCTCGTTTTGTTTTCAACTATCATCAACAACAGGATGATTAATTAAATGTTTTTGGCAGAAATATTGTCACAAAAATTTACATATCCAGATTGAACCTCCGGAATTTTTTCAATTTACGAGTTTAAATGGCTTAAGCGCCGTTGATATGGTATAAATCCTAAAAGCCGGTAACTAAAAGGGATGAGAAAGCTTCCGTTCCTATCTTGGGAGCGTTCCAAAACTTCAATCCGGGGATATGAAAGTAAACTGCGCTGTTTTGTTCGAATGCGAATGCTAATAAGAAAAGGCTTGTTTTTGCACGTCTGTGAAAAGCTGATGTAACAGCCGAATCGAATTCAATTATAAAAAAATGCGCCCTCGATGTGAATGAAAACGACTTTTGATGGTGATCTCGATTCCCGATTAAGAACCGCTTTTATAAAACAGACACGAATGTTCGAGGAATATAAATTTCTGTCGCACAATGCCTAGAGGAAAATGATTTACAAGGTTTTAAAACAATATTTTAATAAGACGAAAAGACAGGTCCATTGATCAAATGCATATCTTGAATGTCGCACATTATGCCGTGCTAATGAAAGTGTCATCGCGAAGAAATATCTCGAATAACATATGTGTAGTACAAAACAGGACATGATTGATTGTAAAACGAGAAACAGACGATTCAATATAAAACAGGCAATCGTGTAGGAACATGCGAACGACTTAAAATGCACAATTAATTAATTTTTGATTACTTCGTGAATTAGAGTATTCATCATTCTGCTAACAAGTTCGATAACAAGTTGTGTTATTGATGATCAGAGTGACGCAATTTATGCTAAGAAATCGTATGGCTATTTGAATGTTACTAGATATTGATATTTGAGCAACGTGTTTGCCCAGCCGGCGAGACGATATCTATATAGATTCAATTTGCAATCACGTCAAACACCGAGCCTCGCTGGATACAAATTTATTTATGGCTGACATGACTTCGTATATTAGTTTTCATTATTGCGCCTCCTTTTATCGAACAAAAACGACAAGTGTCATTGCATTCTTTTGCACTTTTTTAAGCTATTACAATAGATTCCTTAAAAGATGTTAGACACTCGTATCGCTGTCACTGCTGTCTTGAACGAGTTTGAATTCTCTGATACGTTTTGAAGATGGTGCTGGATCGATACTGGCCAGGGCAAATCTCTTGTTATCAAGTTCTATTATTCTTCTCATCCTTATACCGGAATACAGGACTTTCAAAACTTTCATCCGCGCAGTGCCTTCTGTCAGGTTGGTATGTTCTAGGACATGACTCACTATGGCATCCAAAGTTGCACCTGGGCCGTAGTTATAATTTTTATTCGCCATTGGATTCTGCAACAGTGATGGAAAAATAAATTGCCTTATCATTATGGAAATAACATTTCATACTCCATTCCGATGAATTTTATTTTTTTCAATTACAAGCAACAAAAGTTGTTAAAAAAGAAATGTTCAACTCCTAATATTTTTTAATTATTTTCCATTCGAAAGAACAAAGCTCGGGTTCCTTTGATCATTTTATGTTTTCTTCATCTTATAAGAATAAGTTTTTAAGGTTCAAAAAGATTAAAACTCCATCTCTTTTGCTCTTCAAAGTTGAATAGAAGTGAGAATAATGGATTTTTTTAGAGCATAGAAAAGCTGAACTTATAATAAAAATGATCATATATTGGTAACACAACAGCAATGTATTGACAATAAAACAGTATTCTGAAAGCATACTCTGTCAGTTTATGACTATTTTTATATTGCGGCAAGCTTTCATTCAATTTTTTACCTTTCAAAATTTAAATTCAAAAATAGGATTCTATATTTTAATACTCTATACAAGATGTGAAAAATCAGGCCTTGAATGGATTTTCTTTCATAAATAAAACACTTAAAAAATGGATCTAATTGTGAAATTGGAATGAGCTGACCGTTATTGCAATAACTATATTTTAATGAGTTTTTTGCAGTATTCTTTCAATTATATCAGTGAGTTCGCGAATTCGTTCAGAATAAAAATGAACGAACGAATTGATAAAGGAGTTATTAACGGCATTCAAAATACCATTTAGATGTTCAACTAAGTGATCAGAAGCTATATAACTCTATTCAATGTCCACTTTGTCAAATTATTCTCAAAGCCGGCGATAAGAAGGTGCAATCAATTTTTTGCAGGCTTTTGATTATTTTGTCCACATTCGAGTTGTTTTAGAGGACATTTATAAATCATTTGATTAGACCTTTCCAGAAGAAGAAGTTTAATGAAATATTCTGAAAACGTTTTGCGAAAAGCTTTTGTCTTCAAGTGAAACGAGTTTAGCTTGTAATCGTTTTTGTGTATGAGAATTTGAACCTTGTAAAATGCTTCGCTTAACTGATGTTATTAAAAGTATATTACAACGTTAAAAAATGTTTGTGTAAAATATACAACATATATGTTTATGGAAAGTATAAATACTTAAATTTTAATTTTTTTATTTCAGTAAATATCTATTTATCAATGCTCTTCCAAAGGTGAAAGACGGAGAGAAGCAATGAGGGCTCTAAATGAACTAAACTCAGCCCTTGAAATCGGCAAATGTGCGGGTTTGGGTGTGACAAAAGAGAATCAGCGGTGTCTTGAGATGCGTTTGAGACGAAAGTTAATTAATTGGATAACGCACACTTGGTATGTGCGCACGATGAAGCGGAGATGTGCAAGAAGACTGCCGACGGAATCTCTCCTCCGTTAGAAGAATGTACGTATCGCTTTATGGGTCGTATATTAATCCCATAATTGAGATACGACGGTCATCACTGTGAAGTGCACGCAGCGCCACTCGATGCAAAAACGACACCATTATAAAGGACACGAGAAGATGCCGACGACAGACGGCTGAATGTCACATACAATCAAAGGGTTCGTTCGATAGACTTGTACTGGAACGAACATAAACCCATTAGTCATATCGATATGACAATGTTAATGCGACACGGATCATTAATCACTGTTCGAATCTACTTCACTCTTGACTTTGTATGGCAAAGTCTGTTGATACAAATTTATTTATATTTTTTTGCGCAGGCTATTGATAAGATGCGAAATTACATTTTGAATATATATATTTTTTTTCAATATTTACAACTAAAGGAGTATTTTAAATGAACCTTTCATCTAACTAATGAGAATGTTGCTTTTTATATTTTTCATGAAATTGTGGATTACAAGTTTTAATGATCATAAAATAAAAGTTTTATTACATTAATGTTTATAAAAAGACACAATGATGGAAATGAGGAACAGAATTATGATACGTAATTAATGTATAACCTTTTGACTGTGCTCAATGGGATCGAATTGCTTTAAGTGTTATTCAATGTTCGCATTTGGTCATCCAGTAATTTTTAAACGATAATAATTTTGATATTCATGGAAAATTTTTCAATTTAATTCCACACACAATTTTTAGATAATTTCACTTTATAATTTTATTGCAATTCCCTATTGCGTTAACTTCTAAAACTTCTGTTTTCAATCAATTTTGTGGTTATGTTTTGAACATATTCTTGTTTTTGTTTCACTCGAATAATTTAAATTTAAAATACTCTTTCAACTATTCATTTATCTTGAGAAATATCAAACAATGGATAATAATTATTAAAAGTTTAATTAAATGAATAATAAATGTGCATAATATTAACTCTCTTCCTATAGAATTATTTATTATTCTAAGGTGCAACTTTAAATCGAAACCTACTTCGAAATGAACTTTGATTTAGATGAAAATTTAATTAATTATCTTTTTTAATTAATAGATTACAATCACATTGTCTAAAACCTTACATTCTTGTGTCTGTATTGGTTTCTGACACGGCTGCCTATAAAAGATGTAGATGTATATACGACAATTTTATTTTTTTAATAGACTTTTATTTTGTAAAAGCATTTCAATGCTCAAAATCTGTATTTAACAGGAAAAAATTGGATTTGTACTACAGTACAGAACCTATAATAAACTGATACGTTTTCCATTTACAATCCTGCATCTGACAACACTTAAAACAAAAAACCAAATAAAACTCAATACTTTATAAAGTTGCTATAAGTTTACAATTTTTCATCGTGATACATTTTAACGAGTATACATTTTGTGTTTACCACTTTTTTATACTCATTGTCCTAGATTTTATCTTGGTGATAAAATTTTATTTCTTTAAATATGATGTCTTCGTGGAAATATTAGCTTTTGATACATAAAATTATGATTTCGCGTAGGAAGAGAATATACGTTTGTGATTAAATGACGAAAAAGAGAAGAAGAAAGAACGAAGGTAAGTTGAATGTGTTAATGAAAGGAACTGGTTTCCAAAATTCATCTCAATCAATGCACAAACAAGTTCATTTCCACGCTGGACCAATATTCAAACACAATAGCTACCCGTACTTGACTACACAGTAAACAAATGGTTTTCTGGGTCACGTCAAAATCACAATATGCGACATGTGTTCATAAATACTAGTTTATAATCAAGAATACACCACTAACCCCAAGCCAACAATAGGGTATTCCAATCAAGTTCACAAACTTTGCTTTAGTATTTTTTATTATAAAACAAAATTATTTATTTGTCAATAAAATCATTAATAGAGACAATATTTCCATTAATGAAACAGTATACATCATATAAAAATAAAATAAGCAATTTAAATTATTTAGTACAAATATTAAATTTTAAACACGAAAATTAATATTTAATTCAGCAGTGCCGTGTCTTAATTTATGGAATGTCATATTCTCATTATGAAAGTTGCTTTTCGTTTGGTACATATTTTCTTGGCAAGTGATAGAACAAGTGACGTTAATAAATCACTCGTCAATATTATTTGCACACTTCTCACGCATTGCATTCGTAATTCACAGGCGGCGAATTATCACACAATATTTCATTCGGCGCATTATCTTGAACTATCAGTGCGGCCACACTCTAAAAGGTCGCAGCGGATTCTCTTGATTTTGCAAATCAATACGAAGGCTTCGAGGGAACATTTATACATCACTTGAGTCTTCGTCAGGGCATTTAATATCAGCAAACGATATTAACGTGAGGGTTTGCATAAATCAAGCAAATCCGGACCCATAAATTTTCCAAAATTATCCATTGGCGTGAGTGGATGAGGCTGCGAATAGTCGACGCCGACGACGACTGGTTTTTCTTTCAGTTGGCAGACGCACGCTTTCCCTCTCTTTCTCTCGTTCTTGGTCTGAGCGGCCGATCGTCCGTCTAATTGAAGGGCGCCCACCGAAGCCCGGGTAACGTGTTATTATCGGGTAGAACGAGCTCGAGAATGTAGCGGCTCGAGCGAGAATAGAGACGTTATACTCCTTTACCTGACGTATCGTTTGGCCCAACCGACCGTCTGCCTCTCTTCTTTCTGTCAGTCTAATCAGAATAAACATGTATCGGGTGTCCAGGTTGAACAACTTTCCAGATTTCTCACATTCATCCTGTAAAAATCAATTGCCTCAATAATCTTACAAAAATTATTACAACAATATTTATAACTAATTTTAATCTTAATTAGTAATGAACAATTTTCGATTTTAATCAGAAATTTGCCAATTTCTCTTATAAGGCCATTGAGTCATATTTTTGAATGTAAAAAAAAATGTTGAATGGAATGTTAAATAACGACTAGTTGAACAAATATTTTGAATTCGAAACAATAAAACTAAATGAAAACTGTAAAATGTAAATTTTTATAAGTTACGATTGTAACAGTAAGACGAATACTTTATACTTTTTATGAGCTCTGCGGGATTCTAATTATTTATTATTATTATAGCTTGATTTTCGTTCTGCTGGAGATGATTTTCGAGTGCTGAGCGTAAGTTCGCTAAATCAATGAATTTATGGAAATGACCGTGGTAATCTGAATCACCCTATGTATATATATATATGTATATTAAGCTCTTCATTTTCTCAATCCGTCTCGGCCTGTTCTCGCGATATCAGGACAATTTCGCAATGCAGTCATTCCACACGAGCCTACCAATTTGCAGCCGTCTAATAGTTAGGCTTGGTACGCGAAACCACCTGTTCAGAATGAATCCTACAGCTGGAGTCGTCATTTCCGAAGCCGAAAACTATCCGCGCGAATCGTTTGTATGTTTAATAGGAGAAGGGTGCGTTAATTGGACCATTTTCGACCCTTTTGCTCATGTTCCAGAGCGAAACGGAAGAAAAGGCCGCTTGTTATACCCCATGGTTGACTACTTCGTTTGTACGTCGCCTGTAATTGGATAGTTTGTTTAATTATATGGATTAGGGTTTTGTCTAAGGGCGAACTTTGGAGCGCGAGGCCGGGAATTAAATTATCACCACAGAAAACTTTCGAAGGCGGTTTTGAGGCTCGGCTTTTAGTGCGGTGACAAGGTATTGTATATAATAATCGACACCAGCCAAAGAAGTCTGTTTACAACACAAACTAAGAAATGACTTTACAGAATATTCATCAAAGCCTCGAGACCTTTTACTCAGTTAATTGCAAAGAGCAATTTGCGAATGCAGCATGACTTTGTGGTTTTTGAAATTTCGTAATTGAAAAACGTATTTCTTCACCGAAAGCGGAGAAAGTACAACAATATCGGGTCACTTTTTTAGAATGACTCGTTCACGTTTTTTTTTTTATTTCAAGATGCAAAAGCACTCCAATTAGAAATTAATTTAAAATAACACAAACTACATCCGCACAAGTATTGAAAAAAAGTAAACGTTTCATTTAAATGCAATAAAAAAATTCTACATTAAAATCCAATTTCCAATTTAAAAATGAGATTCAATTTAATTCGTAACTATAAAAGCGCACTTAACGCTATATACAGCATCCGTATAATTTCAAAACAAAACTCATTACGTTGTACTTTAAATATTATAATTTAAACTTTGACATAGTTGTAAACTTTATCCAAGATGTACGGTGTTTTCCGATTAACGACAATGCGGAATTAGAAGCGCCGTTTTATTTAAAATTTAGTCATGGTTCGATGAAGCAAAGCGTTAGTAAGTAACTGCTTAGTACATTAATTTAAAGGTTTCGTGAGAAGCATCCAAATGTGCGAACAAGGGAGAAAGATAGAGAACGAAGAAGTTTCAGAACAGAAAAGTGGCAGAAAGGATAAGTCGAAGGAAGAATCGACAAAACGTAGAGCGAGGCTGCAATTTAAGTAATGTCCGGTAAATACTGGTCTCCAAGAAGCACTGATTAAAACTGTTGGAAGTTTCGCGCAGATGAGAAAGCAGCCCTTATATATATAGATAAGATTGATCGTGGGTGAGAAAACTAGTGATTGGCATTAACGCGCTGAAAGGATCCTACGCTTCTTCGATTACACATTGTTTTTCTTTTTTTTATACTCTCAAAAAAAAAAAAAAAAACTTCAAACAGATTTTATTTGTTTGAATTTCCGATTGGTGTGGTTTTTCACAAAGTCGTTCAGCGTCTGGTGATTACACCGCGAGTGTTTGTCCAATAGAAATGGTCTTTGTAGGAGAACTTGACAGACAAAGATATACCTTCTTTTCAATCTGGTTTCTTTTAAACACCAGAAGCGAGTTTTAAACACAACACGTTTTCTCAGACTTTCAGATATCGTACGAATTATTCGACAGAAACTGGTCTTTCGAACGACTAAAAATAAACTGCAAAAACTACACTTATCTCCAAAAGCTACACGCTATCAAGGGAAAAAATTATTTATCGAAACGTGAGCCTAAGTTGATTAAGGAATATCATGAATGAAATCAGAAAGTGCAAATTATTGTCCAATTTAACCGAAAATGAGCAATGAATAAGTATAGGTGTTACGGAACCTTTATTGAGTAATAACTTGATTTATCCAGAAGTACGTGAAGTTTGCATATACATCAAAATATGTTCACGCTTTATGATATTAATTAACTGACGTCATCCAACTCAAAAATTATTCTTCATCCACTTCTGAGTAAAAGCCATCAAAATCTGAAATTAGTGGTCGTTCTTTGTGATTTGAGGGCAGTATAAATTCCAAGTGATACTTTCGGCATTACTAAAATTCATCATCAAAGAACATTTTTATGAAAAACTGTAATTAAAAAGATTGAAAGTATTATCCCGATGTCTGTTATACTGTGATAGCAAAAAAATAAATTCAAACTTTGATATTGCACGACAGTTTGTTCAAAAACACTAAACTACAACTTTTTTTATTTGCTTGTAACATTTTTATAAACGAATTAAACAGGTGATTAATGTTTCCAAGCACCAAGCTTGTTAACTAAACTTTCAGATTACCTTTGAAATAATAAACATTGATTTGAAACTGAAATTAAAACAAAATTAAAAAAAAATCAAATTAATTATTCTCATTTTTGTGATAAAATTATTCTTTCAATTCTACTATGTTTTTTTTATTTCCATACCACCAACATATGGTTATGCTTATCTCTGTCACTTTTTGCTTTTAGAGAATAGACAATAGCGCCAGACAGAATTTTGTCACATGAGAGTAGATCAAGAAACGTCTTGAAGGTGCAAGCACTTTGACATCGTCTCAGTAGAACGTTAAGGGTGACAAAACAATATTCCGGATTCTTTTCGATGAAGCGTGTAGGGTTCCTGTAATCATACTAGTAGAAAGTGGGTTGTGATGTGGCTGGGGTGTGAAGGGCCATTAGTGAAGCTTTCACGACTGCCAGACCACTCTCTATGTCTGGAACTGGCAAGCTCCTTCTAAGAGTTTAGACTGAGCGTTTGTATTAACCCTACTATTAGACGAATTCTAATGGGGCTGCTATTTCCAATTGTGAGAAATTGAATCTAAATCCTAATCTATAAGAATTTGTGCAAAATGTTTGTACAATAAAAACAAGAAAATTTTCGAGAATTTTTTCTGTTCAAATATCAATTTGTAATCACACAAAAAATGATAATTTATAAAAAGTCATGGACATAAAAGAATATTGTGCAATCGTTCGGTAGAAGAGATTTTGAGGGAAAAAAGGTGCGATTCACTGGAAATCATGCGCAAAACTTGTCGGTGGGCGACAAAGTTGTGAGATCGAACGCGTGAAACAAAACGCGCTCGTCTCTGGGAATGGCCCTCGGCGTGACGAAAACGTGGATCGACTCCAATTAAGCCGTCAACGCAGCGCTATAATTGTTTAGACGAGGAACAAATGAGATCGTCGTTTGCGCACTTTGTTCCAGGTACCCGTGGGTTAACTGGCGCGTTTCGAATGGCGTCATTGATTTGACGTGATGCCGTCGGTCGAATATCGATGCTGCAAATTACTACTCGCGTTTATGGGTTCACCGTTATTTAAAACCTGAGCCTTGTGGGTCCAATTCGCTCTTCATCCTGCCAAGGTTAGAGCGGGCCACTTTTCTTTGGTCGCATCAAATTATACCTCCGGGACAATAATCACGAGCAAAAGTTAAAGGGATTGCTCCGAATAAGTGCAAAAGTTTGTTCATCAAAATATATTGAAGTTAGAACGCCTTACCGGATTGTCTGTGTGTAGGTGCTTAAATTGTAGACTCAAGACGGATCGGTGTAAAATTACAGTAGCTTGCTGAAAGAAGAGAAAAAAATGTGTTATTTTGTAGCATAAATTTGACGGCAATGGGCTGTCTTATTTTTAACTACCGATGTTCGTTGGGATTGATACATCAAAAAGATTGAAATGTACTTATTTTCTCGACGGAATTGCGAGAAAGGTTCGAAACAAGATTGTTATCTGACAGGTACATGTTTAACAAAATCGCCTTTATTTAACACGATTTCGTGGTAATTTTTCTCTTCATCTAAAAAGTATGTTATTTGATGTAACAATTTAATTATTTTCTGTGAAATAATTGCTGTCAGTTTTTCAAATAAATGTCTGTAGAATTAAAAACATTTCACACTTTATTATTGCATTTAGCAATGTAGGAAACTCAGATGAAAACTAAAATATCTTGATGTATAATAAAGCTGTCTTGGGTCGACAAATGAATTTCATCCTTTTTATTCTAATTTCAGCTGGGATTCATTGTGATGATGGGACGACACGTCGACAAAATTTGTCGCAATCCAAGTCGCTACGAAATTTTAATGGAAACCTCATCTGAATGTGATCGTCTGGGACTGACGAATGTATGGCGAAAAGGGAACATTTGCGAGTAGACAGAAGTATGTATGAATACCCGAGTCATGGCGAGCTCGAAAGTCACGCGACCGCGAAGTCGCTCTCTTCGTCGATCTGTGTGAGAGACAGAAGCTGCGCGCGTATGAGAGATGAACGAAGCACGCCTCGCCGACGACTACTTACGTTGCGGAATAACAGCCGAAACCCAGGGATTTACACGTGTAGAAGCTTGCGGGCTTGGCTTTCGACACACGCATAGCTCGGCGAACATTTATGTTCATCTTGCCGCGTGGAACCTAAACGAGTAGCTCTTTATATGTCACGAATAATATTAAAACGCACATTTTCTCTCTGTGAGGTACCTTCGAGCACGCGGGCCACACTTTTTCCGCCGAATTACCTTTCAATTATGTCACAAACGTTTTTTGCAAATTCAATTACGTGGTTTCACAAAAAGAATAATTGCGCTTCTGCGACAAACTCAGTTCATATTAGGGGGGGTGTCCTTTCTTGTTTTTTGTTCGCCGTTCCATGTCTGCGTGTTGTGCTGTTCTGTGTTGTTCTCGCTGAGGACATGGTTATGCGTTAGGGCAATGTTAGGACAGGGTAAAGGCTAAAATTTGGATAATTCAGTTACTCGCTATTTTCTGAGAATACAAAGACGAAGCTTAAATAGTGAATAATGCAATAACCAACCGTAAGTAGATCAACATGATAATACAAATAGAGTTTACGTATGATAATCATCATCAAATTAACAACAGTGCAAAACGTTTGTGCAAAACCTTTACATGATAATTCTATCTACTATCGTGATTTGAAATCAAAAAAAAAATGAAATAAAATCCTCCTATAATGATCATTCGAAACTTTCAACACGCACTTTTTTGCAAGTTGTTCTTTTTTTTTCATTACAAAGTACGCGATGTGGAGTATTTTGTTATTACAAAAAAGCATCACAAGCATCAACACACTCCTGACATTTTATTTACGAAGATGCAGATTCTTTACGGGACGAAAAAATACAAATAGCGTAATGTGCAATTTACTGGGCATAATAAAGAAGTTATAGTAGGCTGTGGCAAAGGATTCATCAATAAGCAGCCGCAAGATTGCGGTCAATATCAGCGCGCAGATCAGAATTTGCAAAATGCATCCATATCATAAAAGAGCCGCGAAACGACTTACTTGTCGCGGCACACAGTCCGCACCAAGGGTTTTCAGCGATAGGTATAATCGCGCATTTAGGACAGAATAACAATTACAAAAATGACAAGCCGTGCGCGGCGGTGCACTATCAACGCAATAGATAAGAACAAATATATTATGAAGCGTGTAAGTGGCCAATTTTCGAGTCTTGACTTAATCGAGACGAGTTTTCCAGCATACCTATAACATTATAATGCGCCGCAGGTGGATCGTAGCTGTCCATCGCATAATGACTATATTCCGATCGTCATTGCCTGGCCATGCGGTGACCTTGTCTGAGAAGAGAGCTCTCCACGCTGAAACAAGCACCGTAATATCTCGTCACGATTCGCAAGAGAAAACAAGCTTGTGGCCAGAGAGCTCAGAAAATTTGAGCCGTCGGGGGGGGGGGGGGGGGGGGGGGTTGAAAAAACAGTTCCGAATAATCAGCGGCGTTGAATGATAAATTTTTTCGCTTTATCAAAGAGCCCTCCTTGACGTATTTTTTGTTTCATCGCAATCATATTATTTGAAGCTCGATTAAAATGTTATTATGCGGGTTCCCGTAACTTCTGCTTATCGCATCAATATTATTTACGCGCTGGATCATTTTCTTGATAATTTTTACATCAACGGATTTGTAAATTAAGTTACAATATTTATATGCCTCGTCGACCATGGGTTATTGCTTAAAAACTTGTTTGGTAAATCATCGTACCATGCGGAAGTGCAACTATAACATACGCCCCGCATGTATATCAGTTCTCTACGACGAATTTCACGCAAATTTATATGAAACTAATTAGATCTTTATAGATAATATAAATCCGAAGAAAATGAAACATTAATCGAATGATATATATGCATAGGCATTGCGAATTCAATTTATCGAAACGAAACACAAAAAGGCTATATATAGTATTTCATCTATAATAGATATATTATCGTTCGCGTGATCATTAATCATCGAAATGGTATACACTTACGAACATTTTCATTTTACGCGTGTTTTAATGAACAATTTAATTTAATTCGTACCTCATTATGTTTATTTTTTTTCATTACCTATTACCTATAACAAACAAATATGTTACAAGAAAAAAGCAGGTAAACAATAAACATTTTTTTCTATCAGGGCCATGTCATATATAGCATAAGCGCCTAACCAGGATATTCGGTTAGGGTTTTGATCTAGAATGAGTTTTCCATGACTAAGCCGATGATGATGCCGAGATCAGTTAGACGTCTGTGTCAAATTTCTTCTAGGGTTATTTCCATGTACAACACACTTTTATAATCGCACAACTGCACATCCAATCATTTTGATATCCGACCAATAAGCATCGAGCTTCCGCTTGCGTTATCAAGAACACGAGCAAATTTGATAGCGGATGTTGATAAGCTGTATCAGTTTATTTGTAACTTCTGTTCCTATCGATTCGAGCGAACGCTTTTTGTTTCGTCTTTTTTTGCATTCTTGCTTGATTGACACAGTCTATCGAGTTATTTATTATGTATCGTGATAAACATTTGTAATCTGATGTCACATGAAACCAAACTCGATTATACTAACAGTATCACAAAGATTTAAAATGAAGGGATCAACTTTATATGCAATTAAAAATAGAATAAAATTCAGCATTGCAATTATTGTCAATTGTACTTAAATAATCGAGCAACTAAAATGTACAATTTATCATGAACTAAAGTTATTTAATCATTACAATTCTCAATATAATCGCAGTAGTACTTGAAAAGCAATAACATTGAATCGATATCGGATTTCTGATTGATGTAAAAGTAACTATTATACGAGCGTAACTATAAGGTCCCTTTAGAAATGTTCAAATATGTTCAAATGTACAAAGAATAGCAGGTCCGATTCACGAATGTCCAGTAATTTTATGACTGCCGTTTTGGAAGAACTGAAATATCTTTCAAGTGCACTCTGCAATGCGTATTACGGGTTATTTCGATAAAATTTTGGTAACTCAAACATCGCTTTCAAGAACCTTTGTGAAATCCTGGAAAAGATCTTATAATCTTTTGCACATGAAATAAAATGAAAGGGTACAAAGATACTCCGTAAAATTTGAGTTTTTCATTAGTTTCAAAGACAAAAGTATAAAATTATGCCAACAGTAAAATCAGCAATTAAACGATGAAACAATCTGGTCTTGTTTAATGTATATATAATTAAATTGTCGCATGACCCGAATAAAATTGTAATCGTTCCGTGTTGAATGATACAACTATAAATGTGAAAAAAAATATACAATTTACTCCTTGCATCAATTCATTCTCGTGTAAAAAGAACGGAACGTTTTTATTCCGGTTGTATTGTCGCTAATTTCGGCCCAACGAAATCATGCTAATTTCATCGGAGAACCGAATAAAAATTGCCGAGTTATTTTCCGACGTTATTTTTGTTGTACAGCCCAGTGAGCGATAATATTGCAGTGTGTTTAACACCAGGGTAATAACGCCGCGTGTTTTGTACAATAAATTCCTTTGGCTGAGTAAAACTTGCGCTTCCACGTAATGCGCATGATACTGCAATAAACGTAATGCAACTAAGACGAAAGACCATATTCCACTTTTGTTTCTTGCGTTATTACAACGAATAGTATTCTTATATTTGCTCAAACTGAAAATAGAAAAAATAAACGAAATCATATTTCAATTTTTTCATTAGTAAACAGTAAATAGTAGAACTCTTTTCGATTGCATGAGAAAAACAAAAAGTGAATTTAGAACATTCTTATTACTTTTTGAATTATTTATTTATGTTTTACTTTTCTCGTAAATCTATATATTTATTTAACAAATGATTCGAACAAATCACCTAGTTCAATTCATTGCGCAGTCTTTTCAATTTGCTGTATTCATAAAAGTTTGGCCTGTACGGCTATGATTAAATAATTATATTGATCGAGTTTGAACATTTCAACACTCATAATGCATTCAGCGGAAATTATAATTTTCGATAGATTTAAAAACAAACATTGAATCTAAACGAAATGCATAATAAAAATACAAAAGTATGAAAAATTCATTCTGCCTTTGCAAATCAAATGAAAAATAATGATTTAATCGCTTGCATATAATATATCTTTGAAATTGATTAAAACTTTTTTTTATTCGTTTGCGCGAATATCCACTTGTAAGGAACGTGTATGCGTTCGACGCAACAACGCAAACCCGTTGTTACCACTCCCCCCAGAATCGACACTATCTGCCTCACGCATCAACGTCGATTTTTGTTGGGCAAGTGATTCACGAGTTAAGTTCAACACCTCCCGCTCTCTTTACCGATGAGGATTGTACACATTCACGAGGATTAGAGGCGACTAACATAAAGTGGCCCTTCATCATGGACAATGTGTGCACGCTCCTAACTCGCGGGTAGTTATTACGCATCGATTGTTTTTGATATTATCGAATGATAACTAATAATGTTACACCCAATGAAACTGAGATCGAGCATTTGATTATTTCTTCCGAGAGTTTTACAAATTAATGGGCATTATAATGGTGAAGGGCTTTTTCGAGCGCTTTTTTGAACTGCCAACAAAGCCAGAACATAATAGATTTTAAATGAAATTTAATTCTCTTCTTTAGACTGTCAATACATTGAAAAATGAATTTACGATTTAATCTCAACTGGTCATTGATTCTTTTTGCACGCACTGAAATCAAATTGAGCATGGCAATAAATTCAAATGTATATAGTGTGAATTTAGAAAATTAGTATAAAAACGTTTTCATTTTAATCGCAGTTTCTTAATTTCACATATGTCAATCTACGATAAAATAAGTAAATACAAACGAACGATGATTATATCGATAAACTGTGAACATTTGAACTTACACAAACGTGCGGGACCCGCGTGCCGTCGCGGTACTATCATTGCTGCTGAATCTACCACCGTCGAAATTCTATCGTTGTTCGCTCATTCTCATTTCCTCCATTTGTTTTTCTCACTTGGCCTCAGTGTTTGCATTTTAACATCTATGAATAAATGAAACCTGACATTTTATCACTCACAGAAATGGATTACCAATCAAGAAATTTGTAGCGTTTTGAAACAAACGAACTGATGTTTCGATTTGCAACAAAAGCCACGTTTGAAAACAAAATGTTTTGATTAAAATAAGAGTCAAAGGTTTTTTAATTAAACTTTTATTCGGTAATTAATGAGGTATTTCACGAAATGTTAAACATTATTTATTAAGAAAGTATATTAATTATTGCAACTGCTCTTGGTTTGATTAATATACATGCATCAGACACATCAAGTTGTTGTACATTTTTTTTATGTTTGTAAGTCGGCTAAAATTTTAATTAAAAATTAAATTGGAAAACATAATAACCGAAGGCCGCTTTTCGCGTTAATTTGAATATCAAAATGCGCGTTCGAGAACGGCAGCCAAGTTGCCGGATGCTTCATATGATAAACTATCGTTTATCGTTACTATCGTATGGTCAACTTTCCCGACTGGGACCGAGCTTGCCAAAACGCGTGCAACTTTCTCGAGATAAATTCACGCGATGCTTTTGAATCGCGGAGAGAAGAGGGCCGAGCGCTGACATGATCACAAATCCTCGTGACATTTTTCCATCTCGGCGAAACTTTTAAAAGTGTAACATTATATCCTGAAGCCTGAAAGATAACGCCAAGAAGAATCGTGAGCAATATTTGAGCTTTTCGTGCGACTGACAATAATGCCACTGTTGCCACACCAGTTATACATATGTATATCATGAGAGCTATGCGTTAATACAATGATCACAAATCCCTCGATTCGTGCATCGTAAATTACAGGATTCGAAGGGATTTCAGAAAATTGTAAAACGCGCGCAAAAAGCAAAACGATCGTCGACACTGGTTGGGACACAGGTCGTGTGTTTTAGAAGGCCGCTTTGCCTTCACTCCTCCTCGCTTCAGTACCTCGTGTACCTTTTCAATTGTCAATGCTTGCATGTACGCTGCGCTGACGCAAAGTTTTTTTTGGTCTATGTTTCAGCAAAGTAGGAATATCCAAAAAAAATTTGCAACCGAAGAATACATTTGTTAAGTCCGAATAAACTGTTAAAAATAACAAAAAACGTATAAAAGAAATGTGTGTTTCATAATGGCGTGAGTGATATTTTTTGCACATTTTCAACATCATGTTTTCATATTTTAATAAGCGTTTTGTGATAAAAACATTTCTTTTCTGCATAAATAATTGATTCTGGGAAAGCAATCTTGTTGCAGCGAGCAGATAAAACCAAAAAGTAATGCATATAACTTACCAACTGACTAACAATATGGTTTTGTTTATTCAAGCCGACTAAATGAAAATAAATGTATCTTTTTAGCTTCGGAAATAATCTATAATGTGAGAATTAAATTTGCTCGTGCGTTGTGAGAGAAATTTCTAAAAGCAAAACTGATTATCACCTATTTTCACGTAATAAAAAGCGCACAAATGCGATGTGTAAAACGTTGTAAAAAGTCGGCCACATGAAAGACCTGTTGCGGTGCGAAGTAATTTTGCTTGTTCGCATCGCACGGTTGTCATCAAAACAGCATTTATATTATCAGATTATAGTTGCAGTGTGCGCATAAATCATTCGACAATACGTTCATACTTCTCTTCGGACCTTGAAACGGCCACAAGATTTTGCGGTTATTGTAACATCTTAATGAACAAAATTTCGACAGCGATATAGCTCGCGCTGACTGACGGTCATAAATAAAATTCAATTAAGCATCCTGCGTTGTTCACGTGGCTTACACCATGACATACCCCTCAAAATCAAGGATGATAGATATGCGACAAAAATTCAAGTCAATCATGCACGATGACTCGCCAAAAATCTATATGAGAATTAAACAGTGAGGTGACAACAGTGCTCAGACATCTTTTTTGTTTGAAATTTTTCGATAACGAATAGAAACTTTTTGGTTAACATTTTTTATACAGAATTTTGTACTATTTTTGTTGCTTCAAAGTGATTTTGTCACTTTTCGAACGTTTGAAAAAACTATTCTCACGAATAGCATAGATTTTTTTTTAAATAGTTTTTGTTTCTGCATTATTTGTTTAAATTGCAGTAACTTTTTGAAACCTATGTTTTTTTAAACGTTCTATGTAAAGAGTCATTGTGGATGATTGATCGAAATTCTTGTCGATGGAAAGCGACAAGCTTATCTATATCGTTTTTGAATTTGAGATGTATGACATGACTTACACAAGCGGAGCGCGCGCAATGCGGGTAACCTAATTGAATTTAATTTATGTCACTCAGCGTTTTGCCGTTGTCGATGCTTTGTTTATGGCCATGTTGCAGTGCCGCGTATGCGCGACATTCCAAGGGTACGAAAAGAACGGTCCACCGAAGGCATTGTTGAATGATTCATGCTCACAGAGCAAGTAATAATCTGATAATAAATGCCATTTTAATGACAACTACGCCATGCGTATACAAGCAAAATTACTTCGCGCAGTAACAGTCGCGCGTTGTGTACCATACGTGAAAAGTTGGTAAAAACATATTGTTGCACTTGAAACGTAACTTGTAAGTCTGTTAATTAATATTTTAGTATTCATACAAATATTCATATAAACTTTTTTTAAGCGTTCCAGGCTATTATTGAAGAGAAAAGATAGGGCAATTTTTTGCAATGTATGTATGATTTTTTTTACAATGAAAATTTTTTGTTTGATCCAAATAATATAAAAACGGTATAACTGAAATTCCGTGCTTTTGTAAAGTACTTTTGTTATTTCTTATGTTTATTTTTGTCATAACTATTTGTACTGATCCAAATAAAAAACGCTACATTTTAAATGCACTTCTTATGAGAAATATTGAGTTTTTTATTTGGTTCAGTGTATTAAAAAAATGCATTCATTTTTGTTAGTTGTTAATTGGTTTGCTTGCACTCATTGTTCTCAACAACTATTTTATCAAATTATCATTATAGTTATATTAATTTTTTCTTAATTGTTATTCAAGCTGAAATATTGAACTTGATCCAAGAATAGTTTCTTTGGTCGGTTGTTTTTAAAAGAATAGAACCCCACGAAGAAACCGATCTCGTGATTACACTCTGACAACAAATCAATCCAACAGGACGTTTTGCAGAAAATCGAAATGCCTTGAAAAACGGTTCGCTTCATGAGCAGGGCTGGTTCCATGTAGAGGCCCGGCAGCAGCGGAAAATCGCGGATTAAGATGAATCACGGCGTGACAAATGCGATGGCAGAACACGGGGCGTAATTCCGCGCGCAGCGAGACATGGCGCCTCCGCAGGAAAAAAGAGACACTATGCACGTGTGTGCAAACGTTCATGGCCACATGCACACAGGTTTATGAACAGGGTATCGTCGCCGCTGTCGTGTCAGCGCGTTTCGTGCATAACTCGGGAATAAAGCGCGAAGAGCTCAGATAAGATCTGTGTGCCACCATACGACTTTTTTTCTGAGCTTGAGCCTGCGGAAGCAAGGGTGCCCTGTGGCATGAGAAATTAGCCTAGCGGGCTCACTCGTTGGATTCGAAATAACGCCATGTACTTGTACCAACCAAGTTCTAACGATTACACAGTGTTATGGCTAATGAGACGGACTGACGTTACACGTAAGACAGCAGGGAATACGAGAGTGCGAGTTGTAATGAATACTTAAGGGAAAGAATGCAAAAGTTTGGCTCTATGCACAGATCAAACGTTCTTTCTAAGGACAACATGTTTCTTCCTAATATTTTGTTTGGGTGGTCGAATCCTGTATTCTTCGTTAGAATTGCTACAATGTTGAATCATGCTGTGAACATACGACGATTAGTTGTAGAAAACTGAAAACATTTTTCATGAATTATTTTTCATTCAAATAAAAAAAAGGTCTTATCTCACTAGAAAAAAATGTATAAAGAATAATTTAATGTATATGATTCTCAAATATTTACTTCTATTAATTATATAACAAATATTAACAAGATGTATTTTTAATTTGAAGAAAAATGAGGTTGAATCAAATCGGTTGGTTGAAGAATTTAAAGCATCCGTCAAATCTATATACTTTGCTAATGAGATTGAATGATTTAAAAGTTAATTTATCTTTAATCATATTAAATATCATAATACATAGTTTTTAAGTGATTTTACTACTGCAGGATATGCGCATTACATTTATTTAGTATATTTGCTATGCCTATATAATGTTCAGGACGAAAGTCCTGTAAGAGCACTTCTTGCGGTTTTGCATAAAACTTATTATATTTATTCCCACAATGAATTCACTAACATATTTATAATTTTGCTGAAAAAAAATTTACTTTTTTCTTTGATAATGACGATTTCACCTCCAGTGGGTTCAACCGTGCAGTAATTGTATATGTACAGTAATTTCAAGTTAAGTAAGTCGGAAACAAGTCGGGTTACGGGAGTGCAAGATGTAATGAATACTTGATGTCGTAGGAATGCAAACGAGTTTTAACATGAGGAAGTCTGTTATGGGTCAAGCACATAATTTTTTTGGTGACATATAAATTTTAGGCTTCTGTAAAAATTAAAATATTGTCAACGGTGAAGTCTAGTAAATCAGAATTTTTTTCAACGCATAAAATAAATAACTGTTTCAATTTAGTCATCGGAGTTTAGAGTTCAATTATTTTCCAACAAAATCAAATTTCTTACATGTATAAGTCAATAGATGGTGAATAGAATGGTGATGTTGTCGTGTTGTCGTTGTCGATAATGTCATGTTGACTAAATTATGTTGATATTTATATGAACCACATGTTAATCTTGATAATCGATTAAATGTTTCGCTGTGTATATCATTACATTCATTTAATCCGTTAAACAAACATTAATAATTTTCATCCGCAAGTGCTTTAAGCTTGTGTTGTAGCTCAAATATAATTCAGGTGACACAAATATTAGCTTAAACCCTTAATTATTATTATACAAGCAACTTCGATTAAACAGTTGATATACTAAATGATCAGGTGTTCACGGACGAAAATATGAACCAATTTATAAAAGATATGTATTGAATAATCTTATTAATGAAAGATATTTATTTTACTATTAATAAAAAAACTTTAATTGTTCCAATATAATATTATTTTATTATAATTAAATATGTGTAAATAATATTATTTACACATAATATTTTAAATATATTTCATTGCTATATTATTTGAAATAATTATTTATTAAACAAATATATCGTTTCTGTTCTGTTCTCTTTGTTTATATTTTCATCCATGAAGGGAATATTTTGTAAAATATATATTATTTCGATAGTCAATTGAATAAGGACAATAAGAAAAAAGCCTGCTTTATTTTGCATATTATAATATGGAGGAAGAAAAAACTTGAAAATTTTGATGTCTTCAAGATTATGTCTACTTCGTCACGGGCAAATCAGTTTATTATATAAGTTTAATGAATCTTACGTCAGACGAAACAAAGTGAACTACAATGTGAACAATGTTACTCATAAAATTATGGAATTTCACATCTTATTCAGATTTTGAGCTATTCGTGCACAAGCACGCTCGAATACATTTTTCACCATAAATGATACCGATGGTATGTTAGCAGTGCTATGTACATTTGATATAGCCTGAATATTCAGCACTGCGGTTTTAGCATGGTACAGCATTCTCTTGTTATTTCGGCTTCACTGTGCACGCTTGGATATTCATAGTTCCGTTGATTATTTCGCATTTCCAAGGCGCAAATTAAAAAGAACAATAAATTTTATTTGGTTAATAAAATATTAGTATTTGTCATATAACGACAATTCAGAGTATTTTCTAATTTAACTTTTCTTTGAATGTCGCAAGTTACACGTGAATGTAAGAATCTTAACGCAAATCGTTTTCACGATTTGAAAAACAATAATTGTTTTATGTGCGAAGCAAACGGTTTCAAACTGTAAAGCAGAGTTTTTATGACAAAGTAATAACACAGTAAGTTGGGCCCATACTTTAACAACGTTTTGTACAGAGTGCATGATATTGAACTTTTGGTAAATGTTTCTGATAAGATGTAATACGTGAAATAATGCCGAAATATAATAAAACTCTATGCGCTAGCTATAGGTAATTGGGTTTTTCATTTTCATTCATTAAACAATTCAATAGACCAACTTTTATATATGTATATATATATCTTGAAAGATGTAAAGCACAAGTGCACACCTAAAGTGAGAATATTAACATCTTGTGTTATCGTATAATGAGTTTTAGACTTGATAACTTAATATTTTGCCAAATGTAATAACAAAGTTTAAGCTAAGATCAGTTTCAAGTGTCGCATACGAATTTAAGACGCGAAATTCACGTACATAACAGATTCACGTAAGACTGTTAAAATGTACTCGAGGGAGAGCTTGTTTAGAATAAAAAAAAAAGTTGTTCTGATTGTCTGATAAATCTTGTTTCCTTTTTGTGAGGATAAATAATATATTTCGTAATTTCAACTAACATTTCATAAAGAAACATATCATTTTTTTCTACAAAATAGGCAATGTCATTATATCTTTTCATTGAAATATAATAACGTTTCCTGTTTGTATTATTATATTATATGTTTATCAATTACGTTTTTTTCTAAAAAGTACTCAAAGCAAATTTAGCTTGAATAGAATATGAAGTTTGTAAAAAAATTAATAAAGTTTATTCTTCATCAAAACATGCTTTATCCCAAATAGCTTATTCTGATTCACCATTGAATATCCCTGCAAATCCTGAATCAACTTCTGTATTTAGGTTGACGAAAAAATGAATATTTTCATTTGAATGCGATGCCATTGAAAAGCTCATATGCAGAAGACCTTAAAGGTCTACAAACAAATCCTATAAAATAATAAAAGGTGACATCCTCAAAAATAAGTTTTTAATTAGTTTATGATTAGAACTATATCATTATTTGATTTTCAAGTTTTTTGTTTTATTTAAAAAAAATTGTTTTCTGTTTTAATTGTCTACAAAATTATCTGTTTCAATATTAATAAAAAAAGGTAACTAAATATTATTAATCGTAAGTGTTCAAAATATGGATTGTTTAGAAAAAAAAATCTGTTTATTAAATGATATTAATGAATTTATATTAAAATCAGTTTCCGTTTCAGTTAATATTTTTATTGAATGTTAATGTTATTCGTTTGCTAGTCAGAATTACAATTAAAACTAATTTTTTCTGAAAAACTTTTTCAATTCAAAATGACTCTTGCACAAGGAAATTTTTGTCTAAACTCTAAAAACAACGCTATGGATTCAAACGTACAAAACATTCATATACATTCATAGTCAATATATTTCATTATAAAAATCAATAACCTGAACCCTGGAAACATATTGCAATTTCTTAGTTTTTTTTTCTCAATTTCAAAATAATTAAAAAAAATTATTTTGCTATGTATCGAGTGACTTATTATTATTATATATTATATTATATTATATATATTATATTATATTATATATATTATATTATATATATATTATATATATATATATTATTATATAAAAAGTTTGTTAATCGCCAATTCAAAATTGTTCCACTTGAAAAATCACCATCGGTCATATCATTTTATGATCCCACAGTTAATGAAGTTCAAAATGTTGCGACTGATATTAAGCGTTCGTACCAATAATATTGCATATTGAAAATAATTCTTAAATTCAGTGGCTTTACGAGTAGTTGTTTCACAGATATGCTCGTTCCCTATCCACACTAAAAGAAACAGCAATCAAAGCGCAACCCCGTGGAGAGCAAATATCGCACTTGAATGCGCGGAATCAATATCAATGGATTGGCCCGATAACGTCTCGTAAATATATAATAATAATAAAGCTCTTCCTCCTGCGGTAGATAAGAGATAAGCCTGGCGAGTGTGCACCGCGCGAATTGTAGTAGTTGCTCGGTTCGAGTTGTCCCCCTGCTTGCAACGGAAGAGCCACCCCTCTCCGCGGCGGCAGTCACCCCACCACGTCCGGCGCTGAGTCTCGATTCTCGAGCGGGATCCAGAGAGTCAGTGCGCTTTTGCTCCCGCCGGTGAGAGGTTGCGTCGCATTGGTTGGCGGTGAGCGTTCGAGGCAGCGTCAGATCGTCAATCGCCAGCGTGTTCGTAAGGTGCACGTCAAACAAATGACAACACTTGTAGTGCCAACAAGGACATAAGTTTGCGCTGTTAGCACCCTCGCCAATGACATTTGCGTTTTGCAACGAGGATGCAGGATTTTGAATTTGGCGCGTCGAGACCACCCAGCAAGTAGGCGGGAAAGCTACGCGAATTTGAAATCGCGAAAAGTCGATCTCGCGATCGCAGTGGTTGCCCCTCGGCGTCTTGGCCGCTCCGAGTGCGGCTGCGTGTGGTCCAAGTTGCCGGCGGATCCAGCTCTCCCGAGGCCTTGGCGATTACACTCGAGCGGAGACGCGACGGAAGGCCACTCGGCCAACTTATTGCGGCCAATTTTTCGGGGAGACTTTAACGAGTGGTCCGAAAATGTCACGGCGCGACAGCACGTGCCGTCGCGCTCGCTGCGTCGTGACGCCGATCACGCGCCAGCAGCGTCGGTGACGTGCGAGTTCAACCCTCGAATCATACCCCGAAACATCCGCGTAACACTGTGATGCTGCTCATGGTCGTGCTCTCGATCTAAAGATTCAACGAGTACCAAAAGTGCAGTGCAGAACTCGTTTCAATTCAGTGCAGTTCTGGTTCGATATTTTGTTCTCTTCGAAGTGAGATAAACAGCGAGTTCAAGTTTTTTTTGGTTTGTGAAGATTGCGACTTGACCATCGTCAGGAATTTTCTTTTTCCGCTACTGGGATTAGTCGGCATCGGAATTAGTGCACAATGGAGGATATGAGCGTAAGTTTATTTTGTTTTAACCAGTTATTATTTATACGTGCTGCTGTGAAGGCTAGCGGTCGCTCAAAGAGACGTCCGGCTGCTAGGTATACTCGTCATCTGGTTGCGGTTCTCGACCAGACACAATGCTCGCCGGTTGACATCACGTCAGTTTATGTGCCATTGGTGTCGCTGCTGAAATATTAGACAGACATCTGATTCCGACAGATGGCAAAAAACAATGTTTCCGGTTGCCTCGATTGCGACCAATCGCGGACCAATGTATGACAAATGACGTGCACTTTTTGATACCCCGCGATAGCTCAATACAGGATATCACGCGGTTAGAGCTTTTTTTTATTTTGCACTGGTCATGTTCAAATGTCGAAATCAAAGATGTCACGTGGCGCTGAATCCGACTCCGACGGTCAGAATGACAGGTCGAACAGTGTGAACGAAGAATGTAATGTTATTGGTTGTAAAACAAGAAGGAAATTCATCGACGAGGGCTATTTTCAAATTGATCAGTAACTTGACATGTCGAAATGTCACAACCCGTGTTAGATGTTATCTCGCGGTTGAAACATTTGTGGGATTCAAGTGATTGTTTTGTTATTTATGGACATTGGTAAAAAAGTTAAATTTATGTTATTAACGGACCGATACTCAGCGTTGTAATAGTATCTTGATGAACATTTGTTTGTTTGAAACTGTCAACCGCTTTGTGTGTTCGTTGAAACATTTGCTAAACTTCATCAGAAAGTACGCTAAATCTCATCAAAAAGTGTACTAAAGATCGTTGTTACACTTTGTTACAAGTTACGAACTTTCACTCAAAAACTCGAAACTAAAGAGGTTTTTAAACTCAAACTTTATAAACATTGATCGTGATGTTTCTTTTAATTTCATCTGTATTCAATGTAAATACACTACATGTTGATTTTTTTACTAACTAATTAAATAATTTTTAATTTATGAATATTGAATACAAAAACGAGTTTAGTAATTAAAAACGCCAAGAAATGATAAACAATTAGATTATTGTATTAATAAAGTTGATAAATGTTGAAAAAAAGTTTTAACATTGTCAAAGTTCCGAAAGTTTGTGTGAATTAAACTAGGAATTATAAGATTTAGTGGGATTTCCGTAAAGTTGATATTACCTGATCTGAACTGTTCGAGGTTCGACCGAATTTTAGATAATCCAGTGGGAATTAATTGATGTCCTGCATATAAATCGAACCATCAGTAAAATAATTTGTGAAAACAATTTCTTATATAAATCGAAAATATAATAAAAATACAAAATAAATAGAAAGTTAACGTTTAATCTAGTTTCGTCAATCATTTAACAAAATAATTCTCTGAGAAATTGCAGTCATCAAACTTTTATTCATTTTTTTTTTTCTTATAAAGTTGAATCGAATTTAGAGACTTTGAAAAAGTTAATGTCAAATCGCAACTAAAGTTCGTAAATTTTGTTTCAAAGTTTTAAATAATGTGACAATATTTGGTGCACTTATTTTGGAATAGTAGGAAGTGTTATTCAATTTTTCAAACGGAGTCAAAACTTTATAAGTATATACACAGTTAAATAGTCAGAAAGCAAAGCACGAAAATATGGCAAAACTAGAGTGAAGAGTTGCATACTTTTGTTTATTTATTTTTACCTTTTTTTAATCAAACCAGCATAATTTCATTAGCAATGAGCTATAGAATAAGACACAAAGATTTCAACTCGACTATATGAATGCTACTTTAACTGTTTCAAGCGCAAAAAATGATCTCGCGCGCAAAACATCATATATTCCCTTAAATAATTTTTCTTTTACTCGTGGAACGCACTGAGTCGTCTGAATTTTTTTTTCACTTGATGCACCTAAACGAGAAAATATAGAGACATTAACTTTCAAGTTGAAGCCGACGCAAAGCTTTATTATTTCCACTCAAGATAATTTATTTAGCGTTTTCCTGCGGTGTTCTCTGTGCAATTACCCTACTCCAACGAACTACCGAAAAAAAAAAAAAAAATGAAAGATAGCGGACCATTTTTTGCTAGCATTTTTTCAAGCAAGAATTAGTCGATTCTGTTTTTCATAATGTTCAGCGCGATAATTTCATCAGCTTGTCGCTGAATAACATTGACAGAGCTCTTAATTCCCAATCGGGCGTTGGGTCAATATTTATTTCAATAACCGCATTACGCAACATATGAACCTTCCTACAGCAGACACGAGCGAAAATTCAAGCAACAATATACCGGTAACAAAATGAGGCGTAATTTGATGAACACTGCAATATAGATGATACCATTAACTTGCAAAATTCATTTTTGAGGCAACGGCGTTAAATGTTGATTTTGCACTTGTATAGCAGCAAGAAAAGTATAAAGCTCAGCACTTAAATTAAGAGTAGACAAAAAAAATTGCGCTGACAATGCCGCGCGATTGCATATTGTTGTTTATACTTAGGCGTCGCAACATAAATCTTCGTTTAACTCCCATTCAGAGAGAGATACGCAAAAGCAGTGTAGTCGCGCTTCGTCACGGATAACAACGCGCGGTCTTCATTAAACTTAACCTAACCTCTCTTCGCGTGCCAAGCTCCCATTAAGCTCGAATCCGACTGACTCTGGCGTATACGACTAATTTGTATTGTAAATGAGATCCATGCGATCGTTACCCTACTGGATCGACGGCAAAGCGTAGTGCTTCGTAAACGCCATGGCATGCCACGTTTACTTTTTTGGCTACTTTTTGGACGTTTTGACCAAAAAACTGTCGAAATGATGTTGCCTGTATTGAAGAAATATTTTACTTTGACACACTGAGAAAAAAGAAAAATAGTTATCAAACTGTCAATTTAAGTTAGATTGACATCAAAAAGCTTATTCAAATTTATAAATTTAAATGAATAATGTTGTGTATCGATACTTTAAAAGTTACTGAAATTTGTGGTTTTGATGCCTGAATACGGATGGTCATCAGAGATAATTATGTCATCTAATTGTTCAAGTGTGAAATCTATTATTGCCGTTGAAAACAAACAATGGGTGCATTCGTTTCTTTCTGGCCCGACTGACGAAAATCTGTTGGGGCTATTTTGGCTTTCGAAATCCGCTTAATCCTTCAAGGGTCAGCTACCATATGCCGGCATTAGCATTTCATTGTTGTCGAACATAATGCTCCAATAAACGAAAATCTTTGAATTAATGGGTCAACGTCTCACTATTTGAATTGTTGAAATAAGACTTAGGGAAGCCCTGACATGTAATGAAATTAGAGCCGATTTTGTGAAATCTGTTTCTGTCCCGATGAGCGTTAGTGACAGTCTCAAACAAACTGGCATCGTAAATTTAATATATAGTCACTTCATTGACTTCCTTTTTGTAGGTTCAGTTCTGTGTCAGATACGATAAAAATTGTGCATTATAACAAAACTAATCAAATTTAAATTTTTTAAATGTCTATTTGACGTTTGAAAGCAATTTCAAAATTTACATGCAAATTCAGTTATAATAATTTGGTCGATTGATATATATTTTTGCCATATTTTGATCGAATGCAAAATTATTAAGTTACTTGGATCATCTATTCATTCAAACTAATTCATTTTTCGATAACAAAATTTTATTCAGAATTAACATCGAATAAATTATTTTCCGAGCATTTCAATAAATTATGAACTTAAAAAAACTGCAAAATATTTAGCCAGGTAAAAAAATAATGAGCAGAGGAAAAAAACTAAATGAAAACACAAGTCAAAAGATGTTTAGTGGCGATTAATTGAGTTACAAGGAAGAAAATTTGTTGGGCTGTCACAAGCCGGTACAATGTGAATAATTTCAATTCATTTGATTCGACTAAATTACCTAATCTCACATAATCGTCGCCGAATTCGGCAAAAAGTCTTTGTGCAAGTAATTGAGTCGTCTTTCGTAGAACCGTAAAATATGTAGCCGTCACTCCAGGCGAGATTTTAGTTTGGATAAAAATTTCCAGGAATATATAATACAGATGGTTCCTCGTCCGTTACCAAGACAACTTTTTCACTCACGTGACACGCCATTTTGCGATTTTATCAGTCTTCGAATTATATGAATAAGTCATTCCCAGTTTTCATTCCTTAACAAAGACATTACGCTGTCTCGCAATTAACCGCACTCTCTTCGCTATAACTTTTTATTCCTCACAGTAAATTTCTATTCTTTGATGAGTTCGCTCGGAATTTAAAAACTAAATTACAGAATTTGTAGCAACGTATACTAAAATTATTCAACAACCCTATCAAATAGATCCTAACTAATATAAATGCAGAAATTCAAATTCCAATTCTTGAAATTTGAAATTTTGTTCTGTCAAGCGTTTACAACTTTTTTTTATCACAAAAAATTGTACAAATTGTTCAACATATGGACAATTAATGACGATATAAGTAAAATGTTAATTGTGTATCTGTTTACCTGATACATTTACCTGCTTACATTCGATATCATTTTGAACCTAACTCTGACATGGAATTTAGAATAAAGCTTTACCGAGACTGAAACGACTTTTGATGTCTGCCAAATGGATTAATCGCGCAAAGAGCAACAATAAGGCTTTCAGCTGCGCTTAATACACCGTCGGATTAAAGTGTGTATCGAGTGATACATTTTGTCGGGGGCGAAACGTATATAGTACCATAAGCGTCGCGTTTCGGAAGTTGCACTTGGTGTTACGCACCGCTCGACCAGCAAGGGGTTCCCCCTCGCCGAGATGCATGCAAAAATGTGCAGTCGCATCGTTTCGTTTTCATTTCACCAGCGTGCTTTTCAATTTTCCAACTGCTAAATACGCTAACTCTTTTAAAACACTAGTTCATTTCTTTACGTGCGAAAAAGCAAATATCAAACTTGAATATTATTTTTGAAATTCTGTCAGCGCAAAAGGCCATCATTTTTTATGCAAAGAAAAAAAATCTTATTTTTGTCACGAATTGGAATTTCATGCAGAAACTCGAGTTTTCCGATGCAATAAGTAATTACTTTACCGTTTGTCTTTTGTCAAAAGGAATATCGTTTTCATGAAAATGGTTCACAAACTTGATTTACCGTTTGACGTTTCAGAAATATGAATCTTGATTACGCAATTTTGTAGGCTAAGTAATTTTCACCTTTGATGACAATAATAATGACTTGTTTGTCCTTTTTTCTTTTATTTTTTGTTTTAATTACAAGAACATGTGAAAAAAATAACAAGAACAAAAAAAACAAACAACGGGACAACGCGAAACTTTATTACAACAGTTTGATTTAGAGTTAAAATTGTATTTGTTATTTAAATTGAGTTTCACGAAATCAAATAGATCGAATTGCATTGGAAATAACGAGTGGGTTGAAATGAAGCAGGCCGAATCTCTGCAGAGTCGATCCTGTCAATTCTCAAGGGCTGGCGAACGAGCGCACGTAGTGCCGGTGTGTGCGCTTGTTGTGTCGCACACACCTTTGTACCACCGGTCAAATTTTAATGTGAATCTCTCTCCCTCTGTCGCTCTTTACTATTCGAATCACGCATCACTCGAGTATGCGTCACGCGCAATGATAATCTCCTTTTACATGGACGCACTCGTTCCCGCTCAAGATATTAATGCAAATTCTCATAAATCTCGACAACGACGTCGCACTCTTAATTTTTGACGGGATGCGAAAATACACTGCAAAAAAAAGGAAAATTCTAAGCGAAGGAGCCAACAGATTGCCTCCCCCTGTTTCTTTTTCGAGTCTTTTTTTCAAGGAGTCTCTCGCCACGGCGCCATTCTTAATTGATGTTGGAAATGAAATTTATGCACGCAAAATGAATTTCAAATTGTTAAGCTCGGAGCTTTTTAATTGAAGAGCGAGCCGTTCCATTGAAACATCTTGAGCTTTTACGATGTTCTATTTTACTTGCAAAAATATATTCAATTTCATCAAAGCATTAATTTCGAAGCATCAGTATATTAACTATAGTTGCAATTATTTAAGTGACGCTAAATTATTAAAATTCAGTGTGGAAAAGTATTTACAAAAAAAAAGCGTAATCTGGAACAAACGCCACAAATATTATAGAATGATGAAAAGACAAAAAATAGCGAACATCTTTAATTACGATGTACCTTATGAGAAATGAATATTAAATATAGAACCGCAGTATAAATTGCGAGCTTAAGTAGAGTCAAACATCAAAGAAAGTCAACAAATATACGAGAAATGAGAGCGCGTTTATGTCAGGCTTTCACTGCCGCGCTTACAAATAGACAGAAATAAATTCGCATGGATAAAACAATTTATTTTCAGTTATTATAAAGCAGTTGTGCTGTCCAGGCACTAATTTTATTTTGCAAAGTTTCTTGTGATTGAGAAGCACGACACAGCTTTGAGGTACGCGATCGTCTAAGTTAGAGTTGAAAAAAGTTTAAAATAAAAAAGACTGGCGCTTAAAAATAAATATATTTTGTGCGACAACAGAAATCAAAATTTGACTGACGATCTGACATGGTAGAAAAAGACGATTTTAACCATCGCCTTAACAAGTGGACCGACGCGAAAGTTCATCTGCACTTTAGGCAGAGGCCCCAACCTTTACCGCGACCCAGAAACTTTTTCTACCAGCAAATATTAGTTTTATGCGGCGCAATTTGAGTGCACGGTTGCAAATAGAGTTGCCAACTTTTATTATTCGATCCAAAGATTCTCATAAGATTTAATGGAATTCCTTCGGTCAATATAATAAAAGGTGGCAACTCTCGGTCGCAAACTTTTTTGAACCCCCAATACCGACTTTCGTAATATCGACAAGTTTTTTTGTTCCGACTTATTATCTCTTTGCAAAAAGCACCGTCCGTAAAATTGTCTTCTCAACAAAAAAAAAGAAAAATGTACAATTATCACTTCATTGCTTTTGTCAATTCTTACGTTCTTCCATTCAAATCTAGGTTATATAAAAATAACATCTGCGGACATTTATATTAAAGCGAGTGTAAAAAAAAGTTCCCGATAGACATATAAATTCGTTTGAACTTTTATGCTGAAAGTATAATTCAATTGTTTGAACAGCAGAATTGTGGCAGAAGAAAAGAAAGCGCTGAATTTCCTCATTATGTTCCGTCGGTTGCTACGTGCTTTTACGAGCGTTTCATCGTGCCTTTTGAATGCCTGGACGGTTAATAACTTCTCTCATAAGCATAATCGAGCTTTTAAAAGGACAGGTATTTTAGCGGCCGAACGTAACGCCAAATCACACGCAAAAAAAATAGGCAAAGCGCCCATTTTCGTGACGTTTAAATAGACGTGCACATCGTGCAGCTGTGCTCTGCTCGCGTAAAACGTTCTCGAAAGCTAATCGAAAGCTCGGTTGGTTCGCGCGCTCTGGAGTTGCCTCACCGACTCGATACCGTTTTTGAACAGGCGCGTTTGAAAGTGCAGCTGGTACAGAGTGCTATAAACGTCGAATAGGAAATGCCTAAGTAGTAATTAGCGGCTCGGCGCACTCGTGGGGTCTCTGTATGTTAATGAGCAACGACGCAACGCAAAGACCGACTCACATTTCATTGTTACCTAACCCACAATTAGGAGGCAGATAGGCAAATCAGCCGCTCCGTGAGCGCCCCGAGCATCTTCGAGGTGCACTCTCGACGTTTGCAATTGTGTAACCTGATTCTGTTCCGAACTTTGAGGCCTAGACGTGATTCCCTCGCGTAATCATTTCACCATTTTTCTTACATCCGAATCAATTTCACTCAAACATACATGCAAGCACAAACAAATCTAATGCATTTTCTTATATGCAATGGCTTGATGCCATTTGGAGAAGTGGTTTTATAGCTTACACAATTATTAAGTTTGATCAAAGAAATTGAAATCGTTGTTTGAACAACATGTAAGAAATGGTAATCGATTACAGATTTTGCAAAATTTATTTATTTATTTGTTGCAGAGGCTGCTGCAAGTTTAGATTTATTCGCGAATGAAATAGTTTTGTTCATGTTTGAAATTCAAATGTTTTGGAGATTTTGAAATACATGATTTTAAATAATATCAAACACGGATAGCGGGGATATGAAATGGCGAAAAAATTCATGACCTCTCAGTGTACGTCAGGCATATGAAAAATATGATCGTTAAATTGCCAGGATCGATAAGAAAATGAGGATGTAGTGGGATAAGACCTGATAACTGATGGCACATATGTTAATTTCGCGCCGCAAAATATGTTGAATGTTTTTACGCCAAAGCTGGGAATTTTTCCGGTAACTAACTTTTAGATACGTTAATTGATATTTACGCTATCTTCGGACGGCATTGTTTGCCATCTTTTAATCACCACATAATAAAGATAACGCGCGACCTCTGCAAAACAGAACATGCAAAACTGTCCGTGATCGCGATTTGCATAAGCAAAAATATATAATTTTTCGTTCGGACACATTTTCAATATAATTTATATTGAACGACAACCCACGTTCTCTAATTACACATTCAATACGTTATTAGCTGCGTTGATGCGACCGATCATTGTACAGGTGTGGGAGAGGGAAAAAAGCGATCTCGACACGTTCATGAATTTTCATCATCCTGATGTAGATTCACGTTAAATAAAATGCACCAAAATGTAAAAAAAAATGCGAACAGAAAATGCAATATAAATACAAGTTTTTCCATTATCCGCGCGTCATTTATTCATTGCGTAGCGAGCTGCGCGAAAAATCATATTTGCCGAAAAGCTTTGTTAAACAAAACCCGCCACAGGCGAGAAATTCCCGCGAGACAAAACGGAACGAAAAAACAGCGCAAAAGTCGAGCGGAGAATTTACATGCCGACGCGAACGGGCTTTTCATTGAATTGTAAATGTATGCATTACGCGAGAGATAAGAGGTGAAAAAGAGCAGGACCAATGCTATGACATAAGTGGAAAAAGTCATCATAGTATATATATATATATAAATATACGTATTCATTTCATTTTGTGACCGTTGCAAAAATCGCAACAATTTAGGACCCCCGAACCCTAGGACGTTGTTATTTGAATAATGCATTATCGATTACATTTGACACTTTCCAGCGATCGGGTATTTATCAACGAACAATGAACGAATATACATATTAATTAATTTCTGACAAAGGCCATCAACGATCAAGATATTTCTAAGCGCGTCTCGCATCATTATCAGCGCGTTGCATTATCACATGTACATGATGCATTATCAAGCGTCATGTACACCTATACAACTGCGCACGATATTCTCTGATGCGCTTCAAGCATATCGTATATCGTGGAACAACACCTCTGCCAGATAAGAGAGACAGATGATTAGAAATACCAAACGTAATTATACAACAATAAAAGAAATTTAGTCTACTCGTTCAATTAGCAACTTTTGTTTTCGCATATAAAATTTGACAAACTTTTGACATTTTCAGTGGAACGGGATTAATTTTTTCCAATCAGTTGAATTTAAAGCTCCCGCCGTTTAATAACGAAACAATCGATCTGTTTAATTTGAGTTCGAGTTTCATGAAAAACAAAATGTCAGTCAGAGTGTGGGAAGAATTTCGCTACCTTTCCTTTCTTGAGAAAAATATAGGATGAAGAAGGATATATAGAAGCAGAATGCATAGATTGCGAATAGAAAAGAAACCTAAGGGCCGACAAGAGTTATCATACATATTCATGTTGTATGCCGCAAGCACGCATTGCTGTACGTGCAATCCTGGGTTTACGCACTCGAATTATTTTGTAAATCATTTGTACGTTGGCGCGCTGCACAGCACGTGCGAAACCGCGTTCAGGAGCCCCCGTTGGGCTAGACTCATTAAAGAACTAGTATAGTAATGTAGACTATGAAGAATAAATGATACTTTCAAATTTAGTGTATTTTCGGCGCTCAAATAATACATTTTTTCATTTTTTTTTAATGTAAAGCAACCACTGAAACTGTAAAACAATTTTTCATATCGTACGTATGTGCCTGAATGTATTGTATCATATCCGAATATTAAACATTGTCTCCGATTGGATTGAAATTAAAATATTCAAATAAAGGTTTTTTCAATTATTACAGTTTGTAACGAGTCAATTTCATATCACAAGTAATATCTCGACACAAGTGAAAAAATTAAAAGAAAAAAAAAAAGTGAAGAGAAAACGTTAATTTTCTTTTGAACTTCGACCTACATTTGCTTGTCAAAGCTTGAGTAAGAGTCAAATAAAGGAATCAAAACGAATAGGAACACGACTTCTTTTCAGAGGTAATCCAGTTGCAGATCAAACGTTTAATTACAAGAGGAGAGATTCATTTGCCCACGCACACCCACGATATTTTCTTTGTTCACGGATAGATCATTATTTGAATGAATCAGGATAGCAAAGCGAAGTGGGCTCTAAGAGCAAAGTGGTCGCGTGGTAATGCAACCTGCGTTGCCTCGGTCGGCTTTAAGCAGTTTCGCGCGCTTTATCGTGCGAATCTGCGTGTGCACCCAAAACCCGACCAGCCCCCAGGAATTCGCTCATTTGCGCGTAAATATTTCCGCTTTGATGCGAAAGTGGGGGGAGCAATTTTATGCACAGTTCAATTTTTCTGAGTAGTTTTGCGAGTGTTCGGTGCACTGTGCGTACATGCCGATTGTTCCCCGCGCGGCCGTGATTGAGCGCACTTTTGCATCCCTCTCGCATCTCACTTTCAATTTCTCGCGCAAAAACCGTTCGAATCAGCCACCCTAAAATGTTGTCATCAACCGCAGACGCGCTCCGAAACTTCATCATAAAATTCTCTCACAAACTCTGCTACCTCTTATTGTTCCGAGTCTGCTTTTACTGTCATCTTCATTATTCTCTGACGTTTTCGGTCATTTAATTATGATCTTTTGTCAGATATTATTCGACGTCTGCGTTCATAAAATCCGCGCGTTAAAATTTAATAAACGTCTGAGCGGAAGCAATTTTGAATGGTATAACGTCGTCGTGTATAGTCGAATTTCCGGTTAAATTTAACGCAACGCATGTGACAGAGAGAAAGACGGAGAGAGCAAAATTGTGAATTCACTTGCATCTTCGTACGAAAGCAATCCACTCAAGTCTGAAACATGCGCTTGAGACAGAGTTCACAAAAGAAGCGACGACCGTCAGAAGGAACTAGTTGGCGTGTGTACCAAGCGACCGGCGAAGTCATTATTTTTGTACACGTGAATTGCAGCCGACTAATTTTTTAACGTGCTGTAGCGCATGTGTGTGTGTGTGTGTGTGGGTGCAATGCACTGTCACTCGGCTTTGTTTTTCACGAATGATGCTGATCCGACAAAGCGCGGTTTTATATGTGTAACGTTAACGGGCCTGTTTCGATGATTGAACCGCAGAGCATATTGGATTTCGAGGTGAAAATTGAATTTCCATGGATTCAAAATATCCGCGCTCATTCATCTGCTATAATTATCATTCAACCGAAATTGAATGCCATGTATGCAATTTTATTGTTGGCCAATTTTTTTTCATCGATTTGTCAATAAACATTTCGATCAACTCACGTCAAGTCGCTAGTAGGCATTCACAAATTTCTGAAGCAACAATAAATGTTGCCTCATTTTCAAAACCAAAAATTTGGCTAAAAGGCAAAATTTGACTTCACAAAATATTTGCGACATGCAAATATTTATAAAAATTGCATAGTATTTGCAGTATACATAAACCAGAGAATGTTTTATGCAAAGAATACTATTAATATATTTATTCGCCATTTTTGCATACTTTATTTATCTGATAAAAAATGCCTCAACTTTATAATTATTTTCATGAGGTTTTGAATAAGATAGATTATTATGTAATGGCGTGCTTTAATTGGCCACACATTGGCCAACAGCCGGTGGACTTCTTTATGAAGAAGTCCTGGCAGTAGTGCGGACTCATGCATTATGCATTTACGCATAGAATTCACGATCAGCTAGATGCGCGTTTCTCAAATGGGCGAGGTAGCAGAGTGCGACCGCCCATCCACATTTATCTCGACCGCTATACGTAAATTGAGATCCATCCCAACGTGACTGGTATTGAATATTCAGTGATACAGTGCGTTCCTTCGATATTTTATTCTCTGAAGTAAACTAGACCAGTCTCGTGTGTTATCATTTTATATACATACCAAAGGCGCAATGACGCTTCGTCGCAACACTCACCAGTCATCTTAATCAGCTAATCAAAAACTTGATGAATCCGCGCCAAGAATCCTCATTTGGTTTTCATCGTCGTTGCAAAGAGGTTTATTAATTTTGTCTATTGTTTACGGTGCAATTTTACCTCGCCTGAGAGCTCATTTGGCCGCTAATCTTTCGTTAAGGAAAATGATATCGTCGTGGGAACTTCACCGAGGGAATTTGGTTTCAAATTTAAGGGCTCGTCGTGAAACGTTGGAACGCTACAAAAATCTGCACCAAGAATCAAGCGTTAATTAATTCAATCATCTTGTCATCTGAAACAAATGAAACAAATAATTAATCAATAAATCTGACGTATAAATTTGAAACATTTCTTGTCTTTTTTATTAGTACGAAGCGCATTGAAAAGGTTCGTTTCAAAAAGCGGTTTTAATAATAATAAAAAAAAGGCAATTCATCAAGTGAAAATACACCACTTCTACGACAAACAAGGCATGCAACTCTCGACCAAATAATCTATGTGTTGACACAGCCGAGTGTTTGAGTTGAAACAAAAACCAGCAGGCGAAGAAAAAAAAAAGCGTGCAATATCTTTTTCCTCGTACATTTGCGCTTGCACAATTTGAAATCTGTGTGAATCTAAGTAAATAGACTTTGTGCACGCTTTTATATTTATTGGCATTGCACAATTTTTGGAGCCAGGTAGAATATTTTGCCTCACGGTCGTACATGTAATGCACATATAGGAATACAAAATCGATTTACGAAAGTCGGTGAAAAAATTCCGGCTATGTGAATTATATTGTATAACTGAAAATGCACAGTAACCGACAGTAACAGTTCGCACGACACCGTACAAGCTCCCAAGAGCAACGTTTTATACGCACCAAGGTTAAGCGTTAATTGACCGAGCGCGCCGCAGAGTTATTAGCTTTATCGAGTATGAAATTAAGACGTATAGCAGGGTACACGCATACGTGTAATTATGCCGCGCTGATTGCACATAGCGTGGCGCGCGCAATTGGCGAGTCCGCAAAACCACAAAGTACGCAATCTCTGACCCCGTGCGTTTCATCTTCGCGAAAATTTCCGAGCGCTGAATTTTATCGCGCTCTCGATCGTACATCACCGAGTGCTGGATTTATAGGAGGCCAGAGAGCGGGCCCGGGACCGCACGAGGATTCGTGCTATTTCACGCGGACACGCAGCACGTTTCATTACCCAACCGTCTCTCGTGCGTCCGAGCAAGGTCATTCGGCTGGCGCGATTATGTGTACGATCTTGTAAGCAATTTGTATTCTCAAGCGACAGAGTGTTTTAAACTCGTTTACCGCATTAATAAAGCCGGCGCGGGCAAACGGCGCGGATCGCAAAGTGGGTTTTCTGACTTTCGTCCGCGCAACGGGCACTGCTTCAGGAAAGTTCTGGACTTTGATCGAGTATTAGATAAAATTACAGAAAGTACGATGTTACGGCTGAATTCTTCGCTGAGTTGTACGCTACATTTTTTCCTCGCGTTTTACTTTATGACTCGAGGTGTTGTAATTTATTGAAGACAAGGAATTCGTGAATGTCGCTTTTTTCACCGTCTTTATATGAATCAGTATTTTTGGTCTGACAGTTGGTCGTATTTCCACGTTCCCTCTCTTTGATGTTTGGAAATAATGATCGAATTATGTGATTCATATAAAGATGGTTTCTGTTTTATCGTGACTTTGCAAAAAATTTATAAAAATTAACATGGATTTGAAATATAATCATCAAAATGCAATCCTCCGGACACACAATCGTGGAAACAGAATTCGAGGATATGATTAATAATGAAATTCGGAATAGAAGCCTTTTGATCCATGCTGAGTTTTTCGACGAACACGACCAGTTTTATAAATCATCCTCGTCAGAATTTCCTTTCCGAGAATATTGTTGAAGTCACACCTCTCTCTAACACCTCGACAAATCAACTTTTAATCGATCCGACTGAATCGAATCGTTGCTACAGCTTTCAATCAAGAAGACCACAATTTCCATATTCTATATTCTTTCTCCGTTGGAAAAAAAAGTCTCCTATCATAATCGTCTTTGAGCCGAAATTCAAAGCCGAACAATGGAGCGGCGTGAATTTGCAGAAATCGTTGACAAAAAAAAAGGGACACGGGATAAACAAGTGACCGGCGCGCTTATCACAAAAGTGTCGAGGGGAACAAAAGCGAGAGCAAGGATCGGGCGTGAAAAATCGCGAAGCATTGACAATGGCCGAGAAAAGTCGGACGCGATCAGACTCACTTTCACGCACGCGGCCGAGCACTGGAACGACTTGTTTCTCACGGGACGGAGCGACAAGGACGGCGACTGCGGCTACGTGTGCGATGGGATCGTCCCCATTTCGCGTTCGCTGGCCGCCGGTGCATACCGCTCGAGCACTCGATTTCCTCGTGTAACCGATTACTTTGGACTTCCTTATTATGCCTTGTGCATCGGGCCGCTATACGCCAAGTTCTTTATACGACGCACGCGGGGCTTAGCTCCTCTACACACCTGAAGAAACCCAGACTCACTGTCGTGGCGAAGTCACAAAACTAACTGTTATCCCGGGAAAAAAGCCGTAAATTTTCCAGTACCGATCTCAAGATACATTTCTCCGCTGACTTTCTGCAGTTTTATCTTCTGTTTACAAACATGATACCGGCTTTTTTTATTTGTTCTACGCGAGGGAAATTGTATACCGTTTTGTTTATCACGATCGTCGCTGGACGGAAATATTATCCGCTGAAAACACCGTGCGAAATCATTGTTTTGCACGTTTTTTTCCCTTTTGTCTCAACAATTGAATGTTTCTATTGACTAGCAAATTTTTATTTTGTTTTTCGGTCGAGATCTTTCATATCCTTTTTTTGAACTATTCAAGAAAAACTTTTGACATTTTAATATCATTTTTATATAAAATTAACTCCCATTATTTCTGTATTTATTTCGGCATGACGTCTTAGTTAAATTTACAGATACAAAATTTCATTATATTACACATAATGAACAAAAGCTTTTTCATATGGATTTTCCATCAACATTTAATCGCATTTTATTTTCTCTTGTTATTGATTTATTGCATAAACTTTCTTTAAACGGAATTCATCTTTTTTATCAATTAATTTCTCAATCATAACTTGACAAAAATAAGGTGGGATGATGATTCAACATTTTGGCTGCGAGCTTACTTTTGCTAACTTCCATCAACATTAAGTTTCACAAAGTTTCAAAGTTATACAAAGTAACGACTTCGGATCGTTCCAAGTTCAACTTTTAAATTGTCAAAGATTTTCACGAACACCCCACGCATGCATGCCCGCGGTTTACTACTGCCGCGATGTACGTTTTTCCAGCAGGGGAAAAAAAAGTCGGTAATAAGAGATTGCGTACATTGCTTTGATTAAGTCGCAAAAATATCCAGTAGATATTTTTAAATAAAGAAACAGCGAAAGAATATTATTTTATGTGCGGTTATGTAATTTTATGCCTAGCTCACGAAAGCGTCTGTATATTGGATGAAATTGTAGATGCTCGACTGATGCACATACAGCTCAGGCATGATAGCGCTCTGTGTGATATGATGAATTTGTTACGAGCACGGTTCGTAAATCAGATATCGATCGCGTGTAAATGATACTGGTAATTTTATTTTTATCATTTGCTAAGTGACTGGAAATAATTGAATTTCATGTCATATGACAGGAAATTAATTAGGTATTGTCTACCACAATTTGCCTAATAAAGTAACGTTATACAAATGTTGAAAATTCAAAAGCTAAGGAATAATTTTTAGTCGCAGAAATCAGACCTTTGATAAATCAACTTTTAGATTAAACATTTAATACATCATAAAGAAATAAAAACTCAAACGTCAAGATCCACGCCTACGCATTACAAACAACATCTTTCTTTTAAAACGAAATGAATCGTGATGACACGACGATTAATTATCATATTTATTGCTTTTCATTTTCTCTGGAAACATCTATTTCTGATATAATGTATGTGACATTTCTACAGTCGACTGCATATCTAAATTGCGAACGGTTTCCTGTTCTCTTTTTCGTTACGGGTAACCGCACGACCGTTAGATCGAAACAGGCTAACAATCGCTGTCACAAATGTAACAAACATGTAAATAATTCTCTTTTCATCATACTCGCGAACATAGAAGCACAACTGTAGCTATAACACAAGAGTTTCTTGCGATACACTCGCGCACACATCGAGCGAAATTCGAGCTTTAACATTCTTAGTCTGACAGGAATCGACGGATACATAGATTCGATGAGAGCAAAATATATAAACCAAATTTTCGTAAAACGTGAACCGACTACTTTCTTGAGAGTTTCCTTTCAAAAAAAAAAAAAAAAAGAAAAAAATGAAAGAAAAAAATCCATTGAGAGTCACACATTTTCCGGTTTGCGCGCGCATGCACGTCAACATCTACATACAAACAGCCCGTTAAAAAAGTCTCCGAGGCAGAAATGTATACGAGACTTTTAGGTTTTAAAGGAAACTTGGAAAATTCGTGTATTTGCAAAGCTCTCGAGCGTGTACGGGACCGCACACCTTTGCGTTTGTACGCAAACACGTACGTACAATTGTTTATCATATAGGAAATGTAGCTTGGACGTACAACTTGTACGTATACAAACAGACACAGCTGCGCGTGCACAATGCTGGTGCACGGTTATACTATATTACGTACACGGCGGATTACTCCACAGAGCGTTATAACCCCTGAATATGGCCGACGACGTGCCTGCTTACCTTTCAGCGCGATTAATGTCGCCGTTGGGTGTTCGTCGTTTTCGCATGCGACATGTCGCGAACAAAAGTCGTATCTCGTCCATCAAACCAAACCACTAATTCAAACCCGTCTGAAGCGTCATATTCCACCTTGGTAATTCGATTGCCCAATACGCAATGATTTGCGTATTTCGCTTGTCCAACCAGCTTTAATCATTTCCAACTTGACCTTCCAACAGCTGCTCAGTTGAGCGCACATCAATCGAGCTCCATTTCGTTATTACGATATACAACTGGGCTTTACCACCGACGGTACTTTCACTCAGCGATACCTCGTTGTATCGTAACACTAATTAAATGCTTCATCTCTGTTGAAACTGTAAAATATAATGACTTGATTAAATATTTAATTAACAAAAATTATCATGAGTTTGCTATTCATTTTAAAGCTTATTATTTTGATTCAGCTAGGCTTAATTAACCAAAATAGTATTCTTATCTGTGTCAATTAGCAAAAATACCGAAATCCGTTCGTTGAGGGATTTTCGATTATGCAAATTTCAGTTTGCCGATATAACCAATTTGTTTCGCGAAAGTTGAATTCAAAAGATTTATCATTTGCGATTAATTTATACTTGTCAAAGTCGGCGTACGGTCTCTTGAGCGTAACAACGATGAAGATAGATTTGCCGCGATAAGAATATAATAATAAAATAATGATCAGATGAAATCAAATTTCGTAATGACAATGACAATTAAATAGGGAAATTAATTAGCAGTTCGATGCAACAAAAGATTCTCAATAATGCGACGCAATCGGAACAACCTTACGATCAAGTGAGAACAAAATTTTGCTTGTGCGCGAGCGTCTAATTGGACGAGTCCTTTCAAGGAGCAACGCGAATTCAATGATAATTCAAATAATGAAAGTGCAATGCAATTAAATGATAAAAGTGAGGTAAATTCAATTGTAAGAGTCGCCTCCATTCAACGTAAGTTTACCTAGCATAACGATATCAGCTTATCTCGCGCCGATGTCGATGCATCCACGAGTATCCTCATCCACTCCCTAATTGACCTGACCTTTCCTAGACCTTGATCCTGCAAAATGAAAAATCGGTCAGTGAAACTGATACAACTTCTTTGTATTCAAATCATTGTGCAAAACAAAAACAATAATTTGCTGATAAATACTGTCACGAGAAACTGAGCGAGCAATCGATTGAATTGTCAGAGATCTATAGAGGACTCTAGCATGCTTTAACGAGATTGCATAATTCGATTGTAACTTAGGGATCCATTTTAGAAGCTTCATTTCACGTGAGTTCCACTTAATGTCAAAGTATCTTGTAAATCGTTTTATGATAATGCGTGTGCGCACGCGGGAAAGTTGGCCGGTTATATGCGACGCGCATTCGACCATTATCGCCCGCCTTACACGATGGAATCCGTTATCGGCGGTCCCCGGGACCTACCTGATTCCCATGCAAATCAGCCAATTTATTCGGTAGACGGCCAACCGATTAGGTTAACGCCGTTGCTTCTTTCTATTAACGCATATCGGACTTTATCGTAAATCGACGCGGGAGCTTCTCAAAAGAGAAACGCGGCTCTGTTGCAGTTTTGCGCCGCCTCTCATCGTTTTCGTTGCTCAGCCTTTCGCTGTTTAACATTCATAAATACACAGACCGCGGCATTATGCGCCAACATATTTACTATTTTTTTATCACAATAAATCCCGAACACTTGCTTTTAATCACCGCCACATGGCAGAGCCAATTAAAATAAATCTCAAATATACAGCACCGTGATCTTATTTATGCAATAGCATAAACGCTCTTGCGTACGTTTACTTTAGAATTTTACAGCATACGCTTAAACTATCAGCACTTGTTCGACGTATGTATAAATTTCACCGCCATTATTACCGTTGCATCCATTTTCATTGATGCTTTTGACATTCGAAAATGCGATTCAAATTTTAAAGCACCATCAGTGAGCTCAAACGGCTGTGAATTTTCGACATCTTGCAATTTATGTACGACAAAATCAAGGATAAGAGTGGCAAGAGAGAAAACAGAGGGAATATAGTATCGACATTATTCATTGAACGTTTAATAGCGCGGTGTTTGTTGGTTTTTTTTTATTCTTCAAACTCTGACAGATTTCCCTTTTTATTCGCCGAAATCCGTTGAAAAAGTTTTGCGAATAAAAATATTGACAAATTATTCGCACGGAAATCCCTCGCTGCGTGACGCGTTTGCTCATTAGTCATAATAACAGTCGGTTGCGCGTGAAAAAAAAATATTCAACGTTGCAACTAAAAATGTGATAAAAAAAATGAGAGGGGCAAGGTGGACGCTGATTCATACGGATGAAATGAATTTGACAAATCGTGCAAATCGTTTAACTAACTGTTGGTCGCGCTCGCGCGACACGCAAAACGCCTCCGTCGAGATATCTGTGAAATATTCATGCAGCGCGTGAAGAAATTTGGCGTCGGAAGCGACGTTCTGCCGAAAATAAATTGGCGAAAACGCCGTGACTTATACGAGCCGCTTAACGAGATAATCGAAACCAGAGAGAAGGCACCATTGACGTCACGGGTACTTGCGCGTGGAGATCGTTTAACTTATCTACCGAAACACAAGACAAGAGAGTGAAATGCAAAAATATTGTGACATATTTAACTTTAAATAGAAATCCAATTTCAAAATGAAAAAATGTCTAAGTTGCTAAATGGGGTGCGGTTCTAAACTTTGTAAATTAATTAGATATATCAATCAGCAACTAGTGCCTGTAGACCATATTTTAATACTTCGTTAACTAGGTGAATTATGTTATTAAACATTTCAGCTACAGTTATTATTTTTGTGGTAAAAAGTCAGCAAGTGAAAATTAATGAACATTCACTAATGATTACACCATTCCCATCGATAAAGTTGAAATATTTTCAGATTCTATTATAAATTTAAATGTGAATTTTACCTAATGATAAATATGTTTTTAGAAATTATTGGACATAATCAGTGTGAAAATACTTTCCCGTAATCATAACAATCAATCACAATATCAATTCGAATAATTTATAAACAAAAAATAGACTTATAAATTCATTCTTTAAGATGTTTTTTCGGAAACAATTTCTTTCATACGCAAATATATATATATACTATTTAATTTACAAGAGGACAAGTGAGAAGTTAATTAGCAACGTTTTAATCTCATCAGAACTGTTTCCCCTGACTCTAGTTAGCTCGACTTTCACGAAACAAAATGTAACGTGTGCTAATTGTTAAATGTTTGTATTTGTTTAATAAAAATGACAACTGAGTTTGCTTGCAATTCTGATTCCATACACCGAAGAAGTTTGTTCTCCATCCAGTTATATACATGTTAGACATTAACACGCCGATTTTAAAGCTTAATATTTGCAGTTGCGTAAACGTATATTGTTTCGTACAATTCATAACGAGCAAGGCGTTGACAATTAAAATAATTAATACAAAATTTTTCACACTTCAAAATTTAAAAATGAGAAACTTGAACAATAGTATAATAGCAGCGAATCAGAGGTTTAAAATCACTTGTCTAAAATATAAACCACGACGATAAATCTGGCACGGTCGTCGCGTCATTTCTTTTGAGTTTATTAAAAAGGAAAATCTGAAGAGCGCTAGCCATAAGCCCGACTTTATTAAAGAGGTATCGAAGTATCTGTCATCAGTGACTTTAATAAAAAGTAATAAAAGCAGCTATTTTCCTTGACTATAAGCCGCGTGCTGATATTTATCATGAGTTTTAATAAAGTTATCGTATCGCGCGTATTATCACACTGGCTGCCATCACGCCACACTGCTCATAAATATTAATACACAATTAACGTAATGGCGTCGAATTTGGGAAACGTCTCAATGATTTCGGACGGGATTATGTATTCGTTCTCTAAGAATAGGGACCGAGCACAAGAAGCAGGTTGGAACGATGTTGTTTGAGTACCCAAGCTGTCCGCTTAATTTGGCAATTCAGCTTCTAACGTTGATTCGTTGCGAGGTAAAAAGATCGAATGTACATCAAATTCGAATTTATGTATAATGGAGGTGAGCCTATCAGCGCCAGCCACTACACCGACAAAGTTCGAATCATTATGTCCGTCCATCAGTTCGAACGGCCCACGCATTCTTTCCACGTTGGTGATGCCTACCTAAGGCAGCCTTTCTCTCTCACTCACTCTCTCTCGCCTGCTTTTCTTTTTGTCCTTTTTTGTGTTGCTCGCCGCTGAACTGGATCCCGCTGATGCAGCGGCCGAGGTGGTCCCGGCTCTGCTGGTGGCCTGCTCGCACTTACACAACCGATCGCACATTCGATCTTGGATCGAATCGCAAGCCTCGCGCAGACGACCTCGGCGTCACCCGCGACGTCGCCACGTATACCATGCATGCAACACGCTCCGCAGTCTTGTTCCCCGCTTAGCCACATCCTGCCTGACCACATTTATACAAATCTTTGCTAATATTTATTTGTTACACTTTTTTCTCATCATTTTATCCATCTGCAAATGAAATACATTTTAAATAAACTTGTGCTGAATAATTTATTATTATTCATGAGCCCTTGTCATACATAACAAACTCTATAAAAATGTTAGAGATTATTTTAATAAATATTAATTGCAACAATAAATAGAAAACAATATTAATGATGTTTCAATTAAAGTGAACCGATGAAAAGAATATAAAGACATCTGTGTATTTCATTTGTATATGTAGTTGCATACATAATGTATGAAAAAAAAAAAAGAGTTAATTTCGTGTGGTTGGATTGTAAAATTGCCTTGGAATATACAGGCTAATATTTGTAATAGGTTTCTTGGTACTGCAATATTTTTCGTTAGAATTATTGTAAATTGAAGCAACAGTGTGCGTGTGCATTTTACAACGAAAAATGTTTTTCACTGGTGTTGGGTCTCTTAATAAAAGTACAAAGTTATTTCTTTTGTTTATTTGATAAAATTACTCATTTGAATACGATTTTCGAAAAAAATCTTGAAACTGCAAAATGAAAGAGGAGAAAATATCTTAAACTAACGAACGATCTATCAAAGTTATAAACTTCGCTAAATGACACGTACACGCACAATCCCATTGCAAAACCTCTCGAAGAATTTTTCAGTCAATTCAACTTGGTGGCCATACAACGTTGCCGGGAGAAAAAATTCCTGCGTCAACGGTTTTGAGCTCCGCCGACTTATAATTATTATAAAAGCGTTTTTCGATTTGCTTGCAATAATTCATCGGTCTGATTATATTTTTCTTTGATTTGACATCTTGTCGATAATAAATCAGAGCGCGGAAATTGGTTGGTAAGTCGAGTCAATAAAACTGACGTAGACCGGCGCTGACATTAATGATTATTAATTGGTGACAGACTTATCTGCGAGTGTACCAAGTGCGTCTCACACAGCTAATTACCGCCAGCAATACCGGTCAGCCAATCCTTCGTCGGCCGAGCTTTTGATCGCCGAGTGGAGCAATGTTAGAAAGTGGAAAGTCTAATTTGATATACAGATATCGAGCAGCGATAACGTCGCACAATAATGACTAATGATTATCGCGGAATTCAAACGCGCTCACCATTTCAGACTAATCGATATTAAATTATCATAACGACAAATGTTATTTGCGGCAAATTGTTATTTTAACAAGTTCATTTCATTAATATTTCTCAATCGTTTTTCAAAATATATTCTCCAAATTTCAATATAAATTACAGATATTTACAAATATATTTGAAAACAAAACACATGCATCAACACTTTACTTTAATTCTTGCAGGTGATAATTTAAATTTATGAATTGTTTATAACATATTGTGTAACGTATGAAAAAGCAACGTTTTCATAATAAAAATGTCACGAAAGTTAGTTTTGTTTTTCAATGCTCAGATTTAGAGTCGGTTTATATACAACTCGTTCAAATTTTATTTATCAATTCGACTGTAGTATGTTTGTAAAACAAAAATTGAATTAAGTGCATTTATGTAAGCAAAGTGTTTTTCATTACAAAACCTGTTCAAATATTTGCCGATAGGTTCTGCGGTTTCCAAAAGCATACACTTACACACACACGTCGACCTCGTACATCATATTTCCGTTCTAATGTCGATTCGCTGAGTGTTTTGCTGTTATCCAATCGATAGGAGGATATATGTGCCCTCCTCGTGTTTCCACCAGTTAACTTCTGGGCACTGGAAAACAAAAAAGTACTGTCAATTTTAGTTTATCACAAAGACAATAAAATGTGAAATACAGCCTGGAAATGTGTCACAGATTCGCGAAACATAAATGTTTGCTTTTATAAATCACAGTTTAACAAGATTTCATAAAAAAAACAACATTTTTTAAAACTATTTTATTTATTTCATCCATTAAACGACAAAGCCATTTACACCGAACACCCCCTTAAAAATCTTTTTTTATACGTTCTACAAATTTATCGACATTTTTTTATAGACACAATAATGTTGATTGCTTTTCATTTACAAACGAAATCGAAATTGTAAACGTGAGGGTGATACACGATGTGAGAGAAAGAGTGAGGGAGAGAGAGAGAGAATGAGTGTTATGCGTTATAACAAATTGTCGAAAAATTGAATACATTAGAGATTATTTATGAGCGCGGGTGTGTTGCATTCAATTGCGAAGCAGTGACGGGCGCAATGCGCATAATGCGGAGAGCGATGCCACCTGCACCGCAGCTTTGTGGGCCCGCCATCGGAGAAGCCCAGGGAATTAAGCATTGGCGGAACTCGATCCGCGGCATTCGAGCACGTTTCTCGAGCCAGCAGGGCCTTCTCGTTATTTCACGTTAATGCTCTTTCGCTGCTGTACGCGAGCGGGGGAAAAAATACACCCCGATCCGACTTTGCGCGGACAAACGAATGGATAATATGATACCCACTAAAATACACCGTCATTTCACCAGCTCCGTTCTTTTGTTCGATGACTTTCTTCTCGGGCAAGCCGATCCTGCGCCATTTGGCACGAGGTAAAAACCGTCTCAATTTCTACTGAAATTGTTGCTTCGCCCATACCAGCTGTGAATTATTGATTCATAAAGAAAGCGAAACTCGGCTCTCTCATCCCGTCTTTATTTTACTTCTCTTCTAAATCATCCGAAACCACTCGAAACGATATATAAATCAACGTTTTCGATAGACGAACAAAAAACAAATAAATCGGATGTATATATTTTTCTCGGTTTTCGCACCAGGTCGCCAGGTACAAGGCCAGAGATTACGAGCGGTCATTCGCCAGGTATAATTAATAGGCGAGCGGCAAACACGAAAGAATAATTAGTCGTCGCGCTCTAAAGTTCATATTTTACAGCAAAGATTTTATGTCCCCGGCACTCCGGCCGGTGTTTCATAAGTGTGTTGTGCGAGCACTTTTTGCTCGCGCTCAAAATTGATGACGCGATTCCTCGTGATTAACCCTCTCTCGTGGGCGGCAGACATACTTACCACCTAATGCGTGCGTCGCCGTAAATATAGCCGATCGTGAATGCCACCCCCGCAACATGCCGATAAATTATTCCATCCAGCACGGAATCCGCGGAAAAAAACGCGCTCAGCCAATAATTCACAATCATCGTAACGTCGCTGGTTGAACGATAAATTTATTAACAACTTGGGCGCTGAATTCCATTCCAAGCTCTTGATGACTTCGTTATACCCGATATACCCTCTCGGCTCGGGTTTCAAACCCTTCTCCGGGGCAAAAAAAGCGTCGCTATCACAACAGCCGCGCTTGTTGCCGCAAACAAATCGACCGGGTTGCTTTGATCTTGATTCTAGATTCACGACAAATTACATGAAAGGATACGACCCATTATGTCCTTCCTCTCTCTTTCTCTTTCTTTTGCAGGAGAATTTTTTTTTCCGCCCGACTTGTATAACACTATTACAAAAATATTGTATTCACAGAGAAAAAATCCTTTTATAAAAGCGATCGACCGCGTGCCGACCATGCGAGCTCAAAGGAATTCGATGTTGACCGCTTCTAAAAGGTGTTGATTTTGACGCCACAACAGCTTCCCAGGCGGTCCAACGCCCAACTGACAAAGTGTCGCGTTTTGTCCAACGGACCGATATTTTGATGGGACAAAGACGATTCCTTGTCTCCAAGTACGAATTCAACGTCAACCGAAAAGCCGCGGCGTTGTAATAAAATGTTGTACGCATGAATACGTGTTTCCGCAATTGTGAAACTTTGCTCGCTCCAGCATGATCACACACTTTTGCCACTGTCTGGCCTAATAAAGATTGATCGTCATGCACTCAGCTGATGGCTGAACCAGATTTCACCGTCACTCCGATATTGTTACATCAAATTGGAAATTTGTTAATGGATTCCAAAGCCTGGACTTAAAACAACAACAACGAATAAAATAATCACAAAACTTTGATCGAACGGAAAATGGAATTTCGAAATGTGAATAAAAAATGACTGAAGATGAGGGGGGGGGGGGGGGGGGGGGGAACCGTGAGACGAGTGATCAAATTCAGTTCAGTGACCTTGTTGGAAATGCAAACAGGAGAGATCCAATACAAGATTTCCGATTTTTTATTCGCTTTTGAATAGCGAAGAGAGACGCTCGGAATGAGAATAAGGAGAGCATAATCCCGGGGATTTTCGTGGCGGGGACAGATGCTTTCTCGGTTAGATCCAATTTAACGAGTGCACCCTCCCGATTCGACGGGCTCCGATCGACACGGTGACGAATTGGGCAATGAAAGAGCGCGCCGAAGGAAAATCTGCTTTTGCGGTCGCGACGCTTTCGGGACCTCGGGGCCTGTGTCACTGTGTCACGTAGCTGCAGAGACTTAGTCCGCGTTACGAATGCAAAGGGCGAGAACGTGCTGCCGAGGCCTCGACATAATAAAGCCTCGCGCACATCGCTGATCACAAAAGGGCCCAGGTTCGTTGCGAACAACTATTATGAAACGAGTTTCGGGGATTACGATGCCAAGACACATTTTTTTTTGTCAATCTCCCTATTGATTTTCGGATTTCAGTTATTTGCCAGAGGATTTGGCGGATCTCGTTTGCGCGACAGTTTATAGAATGCAACGTACCAACAAACACACTCGGCATGAATTATTTTAGTCGGACGAGAAAATTTGTTTGAGCGACATTTTTATTCGGCCGCTTATTTTGATTTTTTTTGCCTCGTCTTTTTCTTCCCGTCCCTTTTTCTCCCGGTGTTCTTGCCTTTGTCGAGAAAGTTACTGAAGCGGGAGGTTTTTCGGTTTGGAGTTCCTCGCCAGGTATAATTTGTGACATAAATTATGAGGCTGAATGGGCATCGCGCAGGTTGGGAAATAATGCTTGTCCCACCGAAGAAATTTATCGGCGGCTTTGCAAAAGTGTCTTCGCGTTGGAGCGCGACCACTCCGGAACACGTGTTATACATTGTCAGGCTTTTAATTTCACATTAATCCGACCTGAACGATTGACGTGCTCAATCGTGGAAAATTATCGACCCGTCGTCGCATAACCCGGTGATGTTGATACTGATGAAGTGCTTTCGGAGAAGAGCCGCGGATAAGACGCCAAAGCCCTGGTTAAGCCGACGAAACGTTTGCTTGACTTGAAGCTGCGTCGACTTAATGAACACCTTACCGGTTGAACGGAGAGCATTTTGACTTGCACTGTTCGACTAACAATTTAATACGGTAATAATGCAAATGGCAAAATAATTGAGGAGAAGACAGCCTCGTTCCCACGTTTCCTAAACTGCGTCCTCCCAGTTTCATGATCTTCTTGCAACCTAACTTTTTAACAACATCATTTTCTTCAACATGAGATTTTTCTTATTTGTTTGTTGTTTTTTTTTATGTGGTAAATTTTATTTTGTTATTATTTTTCATTCAATATTGTGACATTGATGTATCAATTGGTACGACGTTCTTCATCTAACTTGACATTCTCTTGACGGGAGTTTCCTGTTTTGTATAGCAAAGAGACGGGCTTTCAAGTGACCCTTCACGGCGAGTCTTCATAGAGTACTCTCTCTTTCTTTCTCTCTCTCTCTCTTTCCTTCTCTCCCTCGCTCTATGAAGGACCGTAAAGTTGTCCACTTCGTAAATGCGGAGTGAAATGGTCTTAAATGCTGGACGTTATTATTTCATTATACAAGTATTATACAAAAATAAGAAAAGCAAATGCACCGTTACGGCGAGGTACAATTAAAGTAATCAGCGAGACAACGGCTGTCTCAACAATGCCGATTGCAACCGAATGTCAATTATTCGAAACATTTAACAAACAAAATAGAAGTTAATTAGAACAAAATTTGCCGAGCTAACTGCCGGGAGGATGCCTATACTTGTAGTTTCTGAATGTAATTTAATTTTCAATAAAAGTCGACGTTGGTAGTCATTAACTCGACTCGAGAGATTGCCGTTAAAAAAAACGTCATTTTGATGGCACCACCGTGCTTGCTCGCACTATTTCGCCGCCAGCCTAATGGCAAGGGAGCGGCTTTTTTTTCCGAAAACTTACTAAATTATTACTTCCCGGCGCGACGCTTTTTTCGCCGCTCGATAAGTTCAAACTGAGCGAACGCACGGCATACGCCTAGACTCGCGATAACACAGCAAATCAAAAGGCGAAGCAAACAGCAACACTTTTTATGGACGCTTTGACCTATTCTATTCATTTTATTAGTTTTGTTCTTACTTTTCCCACACGGCTCGGCATACAAAAATGAAGCAGCCTCACTTACATTCAAATTGACGTTAGAATTTCAAATTATTTTGTCTTCGTCAAGCACTCGCTGTCATGCGATTCTATTACAGACAAAAATATCGCACTTAAGTGTTTGCGAAAACTAGAAATACGCTCTCGCGAGACTGCAGAAAGAAGAAAGAAGAAGCCTTCGTTAATTAATTTCAGGTGAAGGATGCAAAGCGAGCTGCCATAAATGCAAGTCTATTTGCCTGCTCATAAAATAAATTCACAGAAGAAAAGAGGCTTTTTTATTTGTAAGTTTCTTTTTGCACTCTCATCTTTAAAATTTATTCCGCGCGAATAAAAATGATAAAAAGTTTGTTCGCAAGAACAAAACGAGACTGAATTCTTGGACGAATACTTTCGCGGAGGCAATTTCAAGATGGGCTGTCAAATGTTGACCTTTTTTTTATTTGTTCGGTTGTGTCGACCGGGTCACGAGATTCGAAGATCTGTGCGGGCGATAAACTCGTCAAGTGCCCTCGAATGTTCATCAAGCAGGACACGGAGTGAGACGAAGTTAACCAAGCGAACTACGATAATCGAAACGATCGGAACTAGCCGGCCGGGCAGGCCGAGAAAAGCGGCAGATCAACGGCAAAAGAGCGGCTGGTTTGGCTCGCTCGCTCGTTCGCTCGCAGCGCGGCTCGAGGCAGGATGAAGACGTCCGTACCTGCATGGCAGCTCAAGGTCTGCCACTTTCCCTCCTCTGTGATACGATGCCTGCGCGCCGACTGGCACCCTCTGGGCCTTATGCCCCCACCGCGCGCCCAAAGACGCGCACACTCATTTTCTCGCACCCTCGTTGCACGCTGGTTGGTTCATGCTAAACAGGGGAGGGCCCTCCATCTCAAAATAAACTGCACTTACTTTGCATTTCCTTGCATTCTAACCAGCCACTTTTCATTATAAACCGATTTACAGCTCTTCTCGAGAACTGAAACTCCATACAGTTTTAGTCATCGAGGTTGCTTCTTTTTAGTTTTTTTTTCTCCGCAAAATTTTTTTTTTCTTTTGTTCGTTCACTTTTTCTCTCTCTCGCTCGTTTTATTTTGCAAGTAATGAAGACATTATAGAAAATCTTTTAAAATCTTCTTAAATGCACTTTGAATTTCTTGGAACAATGGTTTTTTTTACAGCTACTAATAACCATGATTGGTTACAAAGTGTATATAATTTAACACAACTTTTTATTCACAAAGACGAGTGTACGAAATAAATAACAATAATAATAATAATATATATATATATATATATACAAGACATCACCGCAACCTTTCTTTTTTGTTGTTGTATACTGTGGATGTAAAAATAATAGCCCATCTTTTCTGAGAAGATCACGTCAACGTAAATTGAGGTTGACGACAAAGCGATAAAAAGTCACGGAGCTAATATTTGCACCCCGCGATTGATGCCGAGTTTATCTCAGCGGATAATTTTAAACGATATCCGCATCTCATCGTGCACGATACGCGCAGTTAAAAATGATGCGCAAAAGTGAGGGGTCCCGGCGTCTTGCGCACACTATGTTCGCTCGTCGAGAGCTCACCTTATGCCGACCGGGCCCCGAAATAATAGGTTGCGTCCGCGCGCTCATTAACCTTTATACCCCGTTCTGACGAACTCTGAGTACCCGAGTGATCTCACTTTGCTCTCTTCCCAAGATCTCCCGTCCATCGTTCTTTTTCGTTAGCACACACTGCTCTCGTCTCTGATGTACCGCCTCGGCCCAAGATAATGAACCATTTTTCCATATCGCGTCGTGTTTGTTTTGACGTTGATGCTATTATTATACATCATTAACATCTTACGTCGAGCACATTTCTCGTGACATTGAAAAAGCCGAGCGTTAATAACAAAAATAACAACAAAAAACTAAACTCGCTAATAAACAAGTGATAGAGAGTATTTTACATGTGATGTACACCGACGTTCGTTAGCAATCAACGTGGCTAATTGTTTGATCCGATAACGCGATCGGATGAAAACTTTGTTTTCATGTAAATGACTCGCGTAATGAGTGACGCTCGCGCGAATGAATTATTGAAGCCACGTGAGCGCTCGGCGTAATTAAAGCGCGCGCGGTCGAATGACAAAACGTTAAAGTCGACAAGAGAGGAGCACTGAATGCGGCGCAGTGAAAAAGCCGTCTTGTGTCGCGTTGCGTATATAAAACCGCATGAAACGTAATAGAGTCGTTGCGACGGGAGATGTTCGTAAATCAGACTATTAAGGTCCCATACATCATTTGTAACATCTCCGGTTGAATGGGCTTTTCAAGCGGTTCAGAAAGTTTTGTCGTCGCTGGGGGGAAGAGCCTTTGAAAAACATCCACTGACATTTTTCGCGACTGTACCCGCTGCGATGCTAATGGCCGGCCAATAGAATGCGCCACCAACAAAAAAGACGCCACCTGCGTCTTTATGTGTGTCCTAGCCGAAGGGACCGGCCAGGCCATTGATAGTTTTCCAGTCGACCAAACCCGTCCGAGAGCGCGACGAAGAAAAGAAATGTCGCTCTACGAGTGCTCCAATTATCCAGCTATCTCCGTTTGCACCCGCGTTCCTATTATCGGCGATTAATAGTGCCGCTGACACGGCAAAAAGCTTGCAACGTGTTTTCGGGATTTGTCGCGCACATTGCTGCCTTTGTATCCGAGTCATCGCGCTTTTAAGTACCCCAAATATTTTTCCTCAAAGGGTTTTCACTAGCAGCTTCCAATATTGCACTCATTTTGTTCCGATCGATTCGCGAAGTATTCAGACTCTCTTTTTTTTCAATTCGCTCGTAATTGTTCCCGAATTTTACAGCGTTATACATTTGTTCGTTCAATAATTGTGTCACTGAAAAATTTTCAACATTTTATGAACGAGAGACATAATGGGTTTGATCAAACTTTTAATTATCATGGAGTGATCTCTTATTGAAAGTTATTCGATGAATTTTATCATTATCAATTTTATTTGTGATATTTTCTCTGGAATATAAATCGGTCCATTTTATTATATTGAAACCTCTAGAAATCTTTTTTTTTTTTTGGTTATTGTCGGAAGATGTTGATTACCATTTTATTTATTATCAAGTGCTTCCAAATACAAAGAAAAATATTATGAAATAATTGAGCAACCAATTTCTGTTCCACGATTAAAATTCCATGCACGAAACAAAAATTTGAAAACTGGTTCACTGTAATCATCAGTCATGAAACGTATAACTCAGTTATACCAAAACTGTAAACAATAATTTTCTTTTTAATTTTGTGTCAACGCACATGCTCTGGTAGCTAATAAAAATTCAATAAACTAATTGTTAATCAAACGAAACTTCTTTCTGTCCATTAATGTACGAGCCAAACAAACAAACATGAAAAAAAACATCATAACCCATCTGTTAGCATGGCTGACTGTTCGATGATTACACATATCGACAGATTAGGCGCTTGGCGTTACTACAATACATTTCCATGAATTAAAATGCGTGAATCGACCTCTCTCGTGATAAGCCGATTAGCTGCAAGTCTAATTTGATGTGCGGTTTTTAACTGTTGCGCACAACTTGGTATATCATAAAGCCGCAACTTTCCCTCGTCCAAATTTTTGCATCAAATATATTCGAGCACGGGTATGTACACAACGCTTTTAATTCGTTGTTTGCCAACTTTTTTTTGTACTGATATGAATCTTAAACGTCACTGAATGAGCGAATTCATTGAACAATGTGTTTATAGTTTGTGGATAGAATTGCAGGCTGTAAAAAGTTAGCGTTTCAGGCAAACGACCTTTCTGTCAGCGGATTAAATCATCGCCTCTCGATCTTTTCTTTTGGACCGATTATAGTCAGAGGTCTCGGTTTGTCTTGCGCGAACGCGTTTTCTCTCTCCGATGATACGCCGATGTCAGACATGACTGAACAAAAAATAACGCCTTGGACTTCCGCCAAGCGACTGAAACCGCGGCGTTTTTTTTTTCGTGCCAATCGGAAGAGAGGTATTTGAAAAACAAGAATTATGGCGCTCAACATTTTTAGCCGCTTCTTGTCGCGCATTTTCTGCACGCCTGATCTCGATGCTGCATTTGATCATCGTTTAATCATCTAGGTACAAACTATATTATTATATATAAATGTGCGTCGTTTCCTTGGCGGTCCTCTGCCATTTTCACGTGTTGCGTTTAATTGTACGTTTGCGATAGCTGCGGGTTCAAACGTTTGTTTTAGACCACTTTTATTAATGATCGGTTTAAGTGTGTTTATTCAATTTGTCCCGCGCAGGTTCCATTTATTGTGTTTGCCAAACGAATACAATCGAAAGCATTTATCGATTCTTGCTATTTTTTTCCCACCCCCCCCCCCCACACGGCCCTTGTTGGCCGTGTAAATTAGAATTGAATTTGGATTCAAATTGTCCGACCAATTTTACTGTCAAATGAGAATTACAAAAAATATTCGCGCAACACATGCTCTCTGGGTTAGCCTGTTAATTTGCAAGTAATAAAATTGTTGTTCGAATTCATAAGTTTGGTTATTTTGACGCAGAGCGAAAATGCATCCGAGGATATGAATGCAGCTTAAAAATAAACCTCGACGGGAAATGTTGTGTAATAAAATTGAAAAGGAGACATTATATACACTCTGAGCGAAAACAAGGGGCATAAAAAATGCATAGTGATTTATCGTTGTGCGTTGTCTCGAAGCTCAGCAATAGAAAAACGTCCTATATATATTATTCAGTCATTTACATCACACGGCTTTAAAAATCTAGACTGCAATTTAAAGACGGCGAATTATTAAGCCTGGCTGGCTATTTTTAGATCGCGCGAGTCATTACACTTCATTTGCGAACGTGCAGTTTATAATGTACAAACTTCTTGGTTCAAATTACAATACGCGTGTCATCGTATGTCATTTTGAATGCCAAAGAACGCATTTGTTTTAATTCTCGTAATACACGCTACTCAAACGGTATTCCACCAATAGCCAACTGTTGTTTGCAAGTATACAAACGCGCAACAATGCAATTTACCTTCAACATTTTTCAAAACATAAAATTGATGCACTTAGTTGCAACAATTGTCGGGTAATTAAGTATAACGCCTGTTTAAAGTTTATCAGAACGAGGATTCTTTTAGTTCCATTCACAAACTCGAACGATGAGGTTGAAATAAAAAAATTTTATATATATAACATTCCAAAGGCCAAGAAGGAAAAAGAGAGGCAAAAGAATCCGAATGATTTACAGACGGTGCTCAATGCGTAATAGATCGAAGGCTTATGTTTTATTGCATGATATTTCAGGCGCGAGGTTTTAAGAGGAGTTTCCGCATACTGTCGCGATAAAAAATCAATAATACGAAATAAATCGACTGGTGTCGTGGATCTTGCGGTAACGAAGGATCGCATCGATCTGGCCGCACCGATGACCGGAACAAAGACTCGCCGAAGACCTCAGCCACTACTGCCGTGGCGGCTGCGCAACCTGCGGATTTATCATCGTGCCCTCGACGGCTAGATATCATCTCGCCTCCGCACTCTGTCCCGTCATATACGTATAATCCTGCAGCCCTCGCCTCTTTTTATATTTATTATGCCCCCACGGGTGTGCTCGTCTCGCCGACGGTGCGTCGCCGGCTCGCTGTTTCACTCGCTCATAAGTTCACAGACGCTTCACTGCCACGAATCACGGACCGGGGTTACGCGATCGCATTGCTTTATTTACGGCAGCAAACGCGCCACTCGATGTCGTTCGTCTTGTTACATATTTCTATGACTCTGTGACTTTTCTTTGTTTCTTTATACCTCCACCCTTTCAAACCTCATACCCAGCCATCCAACAAAGCAACAAATTTCATTTTAAACGTCTCTTCAATTTCGCAATCGTTTGTTCATTGATAACAAGTACAAAGGCGTATTTTAAATGAATGTTTTTCAAAACTAATCAGTGAAAAGAATTTCAAGTCTGTAGATACCAAAAATAATAAACAAGCTAATGAAGAAAGTAAAATGAGATAATGTATGTGAAAAAAAGTTATTAGTTACTTTTTGTAGGTGAAGAAAAAACATTTCCCTTGGAAATTCGTAAATGAAAGGGTAATCAAGAATTGTTTATAAGGGATCTTGAAAGAAATGGGATCACAACCAAGTATATACTTCTTTATACTTAAGCCGCGGTTTCTTGATCCGAATTTATGAACTGGGGGGGTTAATGATTGTTGGTGATGATTAGGTTGTAACACGGATGAATAATGACTAGGACGCAGTTTAATCAAGAAATATAGTTATGAGTTGGATGGTATTATGGACATGAATAAATGATCCACTCACCAACAATACTTGTGGAAAAATTGTGTTTACATGTTCCACCGCATAGATTAATAAATTGTTGTTTAGCGGCGTTCAGAGTGCGAGATAAGATTATGTTGAGTTATGCTTTCATTCATCATTAATTGTAGGGATACGTTCAAACAGGATCAATTTGTACTCTAATTTAAAAAGTCTTACCAAGATCACTGCAAGATATCCTCATGTTCAAATAGCTCTTATCAGGCACTGTATAGATAAACTCTGAAATAGAAAATGATATACCTATAAAAAAATATGTCATACAAAAATAACATTATAGACACATACACACACATGCGTGATTACTTTCAAAAACATATAACAAAAACTTTGAAATAAAAATGTTTATCGTTCAGATGCAAATGCGACAAATGGAAAAAAGTTTGCAACAAAGGTCGACGTTTATATTCTTCCAGATTCGATTATATCTTCCGGTCTAAAACAACCTCTGCAATTTATTTGCGAGCAAGATGTGCTTGATTTTTTTTAATTCAAGTTTGCCATACTTCTATCGCTAAATCTGTTTTGAATGTCTTGAATCAGAATGTTATATTTCCAGCGCAGATGATTATATCAAAAGTATAACAGAATGTTATTGAAGGAATTGCTTCTCTGCGGGAGAGATAATAGAATTAATGAAGACGGATTAAATTTCAACCGGGCATATTTGAGGGTAACTTATTACATTTTGTGCCAGTTGATAAATCGTCTTTCAATCAGATATACTCTTTTTTTAATCAATATATCATTCCAACGTAAATACACTTAAGTTAAAATGTGACGTTTATCTTTCCTTGTATATTTTTTTATGAATGAAAATTTCAATCCAGCACCTGCGACCTTTTTGTATTTCATCGTTTCAAAAATAATAAAACTTTAAGATATACTTGTCACAATTTCAAACCACGAACACACTCGAGCGTATAAACAGTGTAATTAAAATAAACTGAAAACAAGTAACCGAAGCGTACTATTATTTCAGATTAGAAAAATCAAAACAAATTCGCGTCACAATTTTTCCGATAAAACATTATTATACGCTACACATTTACTATGTTATCACCGCGGGATGAGAGAAATGGCATTTTTTCGACACTATGGAAACTGATCTCATATTTTTTTAAATTCGATATCAAGTGACACAGTAGTGTTTCTGGCCTAGGATATGATATGTACGTCAGATTTAAAATGACGTGCTTCTTCATGCAGCCCAGAGATGACGAATAAAATCTGAATTCTCGACAAAGATATGCAACACTCTGTTTCCATACAAAATGTATCTCAGAATAACTTATACGTGCTCGAAAACGATTAAAATTGCATTATTTATTTCATAGCAACGAAAATGGTTTTGTACCTTGGGATTTGCTCGGTGGAAATTTTAATATAACGATGTATTGATTTGTACGGAAATAATACAGGGAATAATTGTTTGTTGCATTATTGACGCAATAATAATGATTAAAACATGAAAATGAAACAAACCAATTACAAAATTGAATTGTATCTAAAAATAAAATTAATAAATATAAGTTCTGTTTCAAATCTGTACATGCACTGCAAAAAAAATGAATTAATTTTTGTTCCGCATCGTGAATAAATATCTTAAATGGGCTCAAGACTTGAAGAAACTGCGCCATTAATTCATCGCAAGCGTTGGAATTGGATTTATATGTTAAATAATTGGACATTATATATTTTCGTAAAAATTAGCAATGATTTGTAAGTACATGGGCGCGGACCATTATTTCCGCACCAGTCAAAATTGCCAGCTGGCTGCCCGGCAGTGCTCTTATAACGATCGCTATGTTCCTACGATAATTATTTTTTCGTTATTACACGCGCGATTCAGAATGATCCCTACTATCGTTAATCTCGCAGTTAGGTGTTAATGAACGCAGATGCGATCGCACTAAATTGATCGTCTGTTTGCACTGCTCCATTATTATTTGCATAATAAATCGTTCAGATGTTAATTGTGTAAGAATATTGCACGGCTAAATAAATACGCACATGCAGCATTCTAGTTACTTACGCTCGGGTGAGAAAAATGCTAATAAAATAACGCCTTTGGCAAGATAAAAATTAGTTGGTATACAAAAATTAAGTTTCGATCGTAGAACAAAATTGCAAAAACGCACGCGCTGTGATCGCGTTCGTTACTTCAACAAAGTTGCAACGTACCATCCAAAATATTGCACTTTCCATTTGAATCGATCGATGCATCAGAATCAAATTCCGCGAGCGATTTAGGCCAATGGTTTGGCGAAAAAAAAAAAAAAAAGAATCCTCAGAGACGGGAGCCATGCCAGAATAGAAAACTTCAATATAAAACAATGCGTTGGCCAAAAAAGTTACGATCTCAAATGACCTGAATCGAAACGTAAAACGTATAAATGTTTGGCTGGTGCACAAACGTCAAAATAAATGTCGCACGAAAAAAAATTCGGTCGTCGAACAAAAGAGCCAGTTCGATTCGAGAGTTTGATGCGATCACACCGTTCGAAGTCCTAAAACTCAAATTCATTTTTATATTTTATGGATGACAAAGTTTCATGCCGCATGAAATAAAAGTCACCATTTTTGTTTAAACACATAACTGCCAAAGTTTTGATTCATCATACCAAATTAAACTCGCGAATGAAATTCATTTTTCATCACGCGCCAAGAGCCGAACTTGTGAAACAACTCCGCTTTTTTGCGTTAAATTTTTGTTTCAAAATGCGCATGCGTCCCGAAAATGCACTCGCATAAGACAAAGAGAGGGAAGAAATAAAAAAATGTATATCATAAATCAAAAGCATCTACAAGTGCTAACAATTTTAATCAAGCTCATTAAGATTCACCGCTGAATCGAGGTAAAAAATTATAATTGATGCGTATAAATTTCCACAAATTAACATTTTAGTTGCGAACAATTTGCCACAATTACGCGAATTCTTCACGTCGTTGCAGAACGAATGGTCGTGCGTATCCGTAGTACGAGCTTTTTGTTAGTTTTTGCGACGCTGCGTGTCTTGCGAGACGCGAGAAAGCGCGGCCCCGCAAAGCACACACAACGCCGAGAGGGTAATCGCGCGCGAATAAGGCGTCGGAATGTTCGTATATACGCGTCGCCGCGATAAGCAATGGACGGCCTCGCGGCGGCAAAGAAAGAAACAGAGCTCACGAGAGAGCACTGGCGCTTTTTTCTCCTCCTTCCTCTATCGCTCCTTCTCTTCGTAACGCCGTGACAGCATGTAATCTCAGACTTGAGAACGAAATAACAGGTTCTCTTACCACGTCCGGAGTTGCGTCTTTCTTGCGCGCACGATTGTCGAGAGAGCTCTGCGCGACTGTGCGCGCGTCCATTCCCCGATACTTCAATTTCGACTCGAAATAAACTTATCTCGAAACGATTCTGCCCTACCCCGAAACACAGTCATTTTCGCGCACCAATTTCTGACGATTAAATACCGGCCGCGGGATTATCGGCTATTGATTGTCGTTGTATAACGCCGCGTGTGCGATACCGTATCTCTGACATTTATACATCCCGTCGTTTCTCTAGGTCCGATGATTTAATCTGATTTTTCTTTTTTATGTTTCAGGTAAGTTGATTGGGACGCCGCTTTTTGTCTTGATAGAGAAGTGTACCCCAGTGAAGAAGCAAACGAGGGACAGAGAGACAACTAAAATAAAGCCATTCAAAAGATTAAGTTACAGTTAAACACTTTTCAAAGAAAATAGTTTTTATCAGATCTCGCCAAAGCGAATTTCAACGGGAAAAAAAAGACACCAGTCTTTTTTTGCTGTCGGTTACACAAACTGGAGAAAAACCATAATTTCAACTATTAAAACATGTGTAATGACTTCATCGTGGCTCAAAAACGAAAGCTGACGTCGTGTGCTCTCGTTCTTTGTATTCAATTTTGTTTTATTTCTTTGGGTTCGCAGTAATATCTGCTCGAGAGCATCTCTCAGAAGGAACGGAGTATCATCCTGCGACTAAGACAAAAAACACGGTCCCCATCAAAAAAAAAGCAGAAAGTTCCAAAATAAGTTGGCCGAAAATAATAAACCTGAGAGCGAAAACTAGCCGAGAAGAAGAGTTCAATTACACTCAGCCATGGGTGTCAGCGTCCTGTATGCCGTGACAGTGCGGAATAACGCAAACCCGCAAATCATTGAATTTGGTCGGTCAAAAAAAACTGGCATCAAAAAAAATTGAATGGAGGGTCGAATGGCACAGAGACGAAAAAAATGATGAATCATCCGGTCCTAGGCTGGAACAAAACTCACACGTGTCGGACAAAAACGAGCTACAGAAGTCAGGAGGAAGGGCAAAGGAAAAAGGGTCTCATCAAAAAGATGATGGCGGAAGGAAAAGAAGGCGATCATGTCGTCACGGGTGTCATACGCGGCAGTGTGATGGACACAATTCGGTTCGTTCGCGATAGCGCATTATTGTGCACGGTACTTAACGGCTGAATCGATCAAGATCCCCGGTTCTTTTCCTTTTGCACAAAGAATCGTTCACTCTCAAGTCACACAATGGAAATTTAATTAAGAGTCGAATACCACGGCGTCACGCCACACCGTGATAGCCCGTTCATGCGTGGCCGAAGTTGACGGCGCGCGAGGTTTGCTCGCCGAGTGACTCGGCAATCTGCTGATTACTGAAAGGTCCCGTCGCGACAACGGAACGATAACATGCGAGCACACCTTTTCACCAGGTCGACACAAAGGACGCTCCAAAACACCTTCACAATCGCCGATACACCTATCGATTACTCTCCTACTTGCGTACGCCCCGACCTGCCATTCTTGCCGCCTTGAATAACGTAATCCACTTTTGCGAGCGAGAGCATGTTCAAAAAAACTGATTAAGGACGTTCGAGGAAGAAACGGTGTTCATTTGTTCGGATATGAAATAAAGTTAAAGCAATTTTGTTTCAAAATCAACCAACGTGGTATGCATTTCCCGTGGGATCCCGCGTGTATTTAATATTAACTGAATGAAAATTCATCGATCAAGCGCAGCTTCGCGGGATGTACTTTTAATAAAATGAGTTTCCGAAACTTGATACTGAACATCAAGTTCTCGACTTCGATATTAAGCTGCTGCTGGTATACGCCACGCGAGGAGTATTAGAACCGCGAAAATAAATCCAATTTTGTTCAAAAATTGAATAACGTTTTACATTTGAGGTGTTTCATGGTGGATCATCCGTGAGAATATGATGTATCAGACACGTGGTGTGGAGAAGACTTAAAACCCATTCAACCGATTCACTGATCGCCAAGTAATTGTGTCGATGGGTGTTAAAAATCTTTTCATAACCTGAAGCTTGGATGAGTTATACCTGCTCTCAGATCGGATCAGAACCCTAATGCTATTTCCGAGTCGAAAATTGAACATTTAAAGATGAGGCTTATCTTTAAATTCGCAAGTCATTGTGTTTCGAAATAAAAAAAAAATAAAAGATAATTATTTCGTGCTCGTAAAGAAAAAGCATTTGATTCATTTAATAAATCAATTGAAAATAAGTCGATTTCTTTCTTAAAATTTGGTTCAATTGATCAGTTTACAAGATCATTTAGTGCTAACTAATACTGAAACAATTTCATTTTTATATATTAATAAAAAATAATACAAAATTTATCAGTCATGAAGAACGACAGTAAAACCTGTACAAACCACGGGATTTCAGCTAGTAAATAAATAAAAAAATAAAAAAAAAGGAGTTTAGTTTAGTCTTGTACCAGAGCGCCAACGTAAAACAGATCCATCACACATGTCAAAACGCAAGCATCGACGGTCGCCTTGGAACAGCGCGAAGGAGCAGAATAAAACCGAGAGACTTGCCAGCTAAATAAGGAAGGTGCATTTGGTCTTGATTACAGTGCCATTTGGATCTATTTTTTAGTACGTCGCTTACAAACCGCAACGGTAATTGCGCCCCCTAATAATGTCACGCAATGGCGCTAACTGCCATCAAGCCGAGGGATCGAGAGTGAAAAGAAAAAAGAGATAAAGCGAGAGGGAAAAAAGTGAGCGAGACGCGAAATAAAGGAGCAGAGGCAGACGGGCAGAGAAGTCAAAAGCAGTTGCGCTTTGGAGAGGAGAAACCGTGAATATTATCTCGGGGGTCGGCCGGTTTCAGGAACCAACGGGTGTGTATAATATAATCCGTGGCCGAGAGCGAAAGGTGGAAGGTTTGTGCGAGGCGAGAGTGGTGGGAGCCGGAGCGCGAAGAGCCAGCAGAAGAAATAAAAAGAGAGCGTAGCGTTAGGGAAAGATAGAGAAAGAGAGAGGGGGATGGATGAACGATGGCTCGTCGACAAGAAGGTGGGGGCAAGGTGGATCGCGGATTGAGTCATTATGCTCGCTCCGAGAAGACCACAGGCCTTGATGCGGGAACGGCTGCCATCGGCATCGTGAAAGGGAACCGACCGGATGATTCAACGTGCACGCGGACGTACAAAGTAATCGCGATGTCTATTTTCTGCGTCCTCGTCTTTCAGCGGGTCCCTGGGCTGCGTCTTCCTCGCCGGCTCTTCACCTATCGCGCGTAACTATCGTATAAATGGTACGTTCGGTTCGTCCGCCTTCCGTCGATCCGCAATCGAACCGGTCCGCCAAATGGTTTGACGAACGCGTGCACACTATCACCAAAGACCCCGAGCGAGTTATTTTTTTTTGTTTATTTTTTTTACACGATTATTACCGTGAAGAAAGACTCCACATGTCCAGGAGCCTAGTCAAATTTATCTGGCGTTCGTGTCTTGTAAATTACACGACATATCTTGCAATTTTTGCACAGCAGTCCGACCGCTAATCGCACGAAATATCATGCAAATTCGGCCGCGTTATCGTGCGAGTGTTATAATATAAGACCTTGTAAATGCAAATTTCGCGCAAATTTCATTTCTTTGCCCACACTTACACACTGGCCATAATCAATGCGCAAATTATTTGCTCTTCTTATGGGGCTTGTAAGCGGAACTTTTGAATTCCGTACGCACACATGCACAGCCCGCCGAGCTGTGCATGAATACTATTCATTTAATCAAGCCCGGCAGAGAAAAACTGCGCCCATTGGGTTTTGCTCCTCTCTGACCCACTTTTCACATTCGAAATTGGTTCTCGGGATAATACGACCGTAAAGAATTATTTTTACCGCCTTTAATTCCTTAATCAGAATCAAATTTTCAGACGCGGATTCAATTAGATTTCGAAGTTTCGAACTCGAAATCCTTGCCGCGTTAATTCAATATTTATGCATACAAAAGTTTTAAAAAATTCAACTCAAAGCAAAGTTGTTGGGAGAGCGGCGAAAAAACAATCATAAACTATTGTTTCGACAGGAAAAAAACTGTGACGTGAATTCCAAATCATCCGAGATTCTTTTCTCAGCCAGACATTTCATACAATTAAACGATAAATAAAACGACTATTTTTCTTTTTTTTTTTTTTTCTTCGGCCAATTCTTTTTTATTCCCGTCGATACAATTGCGTCAACTTTGTCAACCAAGTTAGTTCAGGCGTGATTTGTTTCGTTGTGGTTTTATTAGTTCCATTAGTTTAGTGGGACTTCGGTCACGTTTATCTATTTTACTTGCTTTTTATTTTCTTTTTTGCTTTTTTGATCTCAACTTTCAAAACTATCCGTCGCTAATTCTTATCGTTATGCGTTAATCTTCCGAAACGAATTTTTCATGTTCATCTCGACAAAGAGTTCACAATAGCTTGCACATTTTCGTTTTGCTTTCATTTCAGTTTCATCCTGCAATCTCTGAAATCAAGATTGAAATGCGTCTGCAGCTGAATATAACTCATCGCAAATTACTCTAGGCATTGTGTACATTTTTTGTTCTTGAAAAATCGATAAATTTAATAAGACTCATCATGCGCGGTGGTGTAAAAAAGCCGATGCGTAATCCGGTACTTTTCTTACAACATATTTCCAACAGAATCGCCAACGACTGACTGCAAAAATTACGTCCTATGTATCTTTTCACTTGTGCAAATTTTCCTGCTTTGTGAAATCAAATACTTTTTCCATCACACTTCACAATAACAAATCATCACTCTGAACGTACGCATACTTCTTATAACTATATTTTCATGTCCATTTTGATTCGTCTTGATTTTTATTTTCTTCTTTTTTATGAAATTTTCTCGACTTGAATATATTTTGCTTTCTCATTTGAAACATCAACATTTCACAAGGATATGAACAAAGCAGCGCGATAAAAACCCTCGCAACAAAAAAAAGGGGTATCAATGAAGCTTTCCAAGAAGAATTTATTCACGCTTCACACCTTCGTTCCTTACACGAAAATCAATGTAAATGACCGTACGCCACAATGCCGGTGAAACAACAGTATTCCATCATCACGGGTGACAAAAAAATCGCCTGAATCATATTTCATCTCTTGCATACGTCTCATAGGGCAACCCCGGATGATTTGTACTTTTTGAGGTGAATGAAATCGAGACCTCACTACATAAACATACCAGACGTAGTTCCACCGTGTGTCATGCAAAAAAAAAATAAAATTACAAAGCTGATGATTGCGAAACACATGCGTTCTCACGAATTCGAAAAAATCAGTCGAAAATTGTCGGCTTGGAGTCAGAACAAAAAAAAAAAAGTTCAACCACCTGTCTTGTATACAGAATTTTTGACTGAATAATCGCAAAGTCACGCTTTCGATTTGAGCCCTCCTGTCATCGGGTGGCACCTTTTAATCTCTTAATACCCGTAAGGTTCTTTCTAACGCCTTCTTATATATTTCAGTCGTGTATATTCTATAATTACATAATTTCCATATTTGACCTCTGTCTCTGCCAGCTAAAACTTTTAACACGTTTCTCGTATTACTAAACTTCTAAACGTTTTGACGCTCAAAAATGTTCTATTCAATAATATTAATCGAACAACACTCATGCTCATTTTAATACAAAACGCGAGAACTCTTTCATGCTTCGAAATCAATGCCGAAACAATTTGATCCACGTTACATAATTTATGCGCGAGATCGCTCCGATGAATCGCTATATCGCAGGGCTAAGCGTTATATTAGGTAGTTGGAATTCATCAACCTTTGGCTGCGTCGTGTTCGTTCAACTCGTACTTGTTCAGCTATCAATCTTTATTGTGGGGTATACAGATGGCCAATCTGCTCGAACATTCAACAAGATTACTTCATTTGATCTTGCAAACTGACTTTACTACACATCATAAATAAAACAGGTGTATAGCTTTGTGATAGATCTCCCATAGTCGTTAATCTTTTTGGAAAAACTATTCAATTTCAATCATTCCTCACAAACTTTGACATCATAAATCATTCGAAAATCATTATCGGGAGAATTAAAATATAATTGCACTCAAAAATCAACTACCAAAAATGTGTGTAACATGGCATTAGAAACGTCTTGGACAATAAGGTGAATGAAATTCGAAATGAAAAATTATAAGGTTACGAGTACAAATTACAAGAGCTTGAAAATGGGAATCGAGAAATGGAATACATGAGTGATTCGAAAAATGTTTCTGATGAGTTGACGGTGTCAGACGTGTTACGAAACGAAATAACTAATTTAGGTCATGTGAAAGAGTCCATTATTCGTACCATTAAAAAGGTGCGCGATTCAGCGAAAGATACGCGGTCATTCGTTTGCAATCGGACGAAAATCGCGCGCGTCGTTAGTTGTCGTGAATGTGTGTGCTTATAAAATTTGCCGTCGTCGGCATCAGTGTCTCTATCGCGCGCTCATATATAAACTGGACAGCAAATCGCATACGCACGGCATTCATTGGACGTCCACGCGGACACCGGTAGTTATCAATACGCGTTGCGATACGTAGTTTAAAGATTCGGAGAATTTCTTTAACGTGCCGTAACAAATGATCCACTTACCATTTCGCACGGCCGTGAGTCAACGGATTGTATTAACAAGCACTTATTACAAGCGTTTCGAGTATTAAGGGACGCAGGCTTTCATATCCCTTTTCAAGTTCCTTTTTTATTTCAAAAACTGCCGCACGTTTGTTTTTTCTTATACTCTTCAGATTTGTTGTCTCGGCAATTAATCATTTCTTAAATAGAAGGAATGTGGTTAAAATTATACTTTTATGAATGTATTGACAATCTTTGGATGCAATCGATTCGATGATGAAAACTTCATTGTTTTTGATCGAGATTATTTTAAACCAGGGAATACTTTTTGGGATAAAATTGGAAAATGAAACAAATTATGCACTGATGATTTTTGTAAAACATCAGCAAGTAAAATGTTTCAACCAGCTTAATTATTGAAACGATAAAATAATAATCGATGCAAATGTATTTTTAGTGTTTTTTTTCGGACTGAATTATCCAACGTGATCCAAATTAAAAAACAGAATTAGATGATGAATGGACTTTCGTTAAAATTTCAATTTTTGTGAAATGAAATTTTTTTTAATGAAAACGGCTTTTATATTTTAATTTCCTCACTTGAATTTACAGTTTTTATTAAAAAAATATAAATATCCGATGCAATTTTACTTTCTAAAACATATCTTCCACATTTGATTGACTAAGTTCAACATTCATCGTTAACCTCAATAGTAACTTTTTATTCGCACCAGAAATAGGTGAAAAGAATTTGCAATCTTTTTTTTGTACGACAGTGTGTGTATTTTTTACATTTTTTTCTCGTTGCACACGCTCTGATTCAATTACGATCGCAAACTTTGTTTCGTCGACGTGTCAGAGACTCTCACTTCGACGTTTGGATTCGATATGTTATTCAAATTTTCCAGCTGGTTGCAATCGCTGATTGAAACTCGTTCATCAGCATCAATCAAAAACTGACAGTTTTAGGCGGTACGCAGAGAAGGCATTACGTGGCATATAACACACGATTAATAAAATTTAAATTCTCAACTGACTATCGCATCGGGAAAGAAAATCGTCGAGAGAAGTAAAATGCAGCAGGGACGGGGAATAAAAATGAACGATCGCAAGGACGCGAGCTGCGTTCTAAAAAATTTAATTCCAAGGAACGATGAACAATTCAACTCATCTTTGTACAATTTTTGAAAGACGGAGTCAAAATTTTACGAATTGAGATACACTCTCGTGGGCTGACATGTAATATTGCCCTGCACCTAAGGTACAAACGCTTTTCCATGGCGCAATTAGGTCCTAACGAGCTGCAAGCTCCCCGAGGCGTCGAGAGCTCTTTGCTTTTTTAGCGGCACAATCGACAAGATTTTACGAGCCTTGCCCCCATTGCGGTGCTCGTTAATCGACGATGCGTGTTGTTCAAGAATCGTGATCCGCGCTGGATATGAAAAATTACAAATCACTTTAGACCCCGAACCTTTTACGCTCAACCCGGAAGCAATGAACAAAGTGATTCGCGCGGCTTCGCGGCAATTAAAGAAACGCACTCTGAAAATGGAAATGCGATGAGAAACGCGAGTTTTGCGGAACGGAAACGTGCCTCGGTTATTTCGAAAGATAAGATTTCTTTCGACGTCCGAGCCGCGCGCGATTTGAAAGTCAATTTGATGCCAAACTCTTTGGCTAATGCAAAAATTGTGTTCGCAACATTTTTGTTTCAATCGCGCCACAGTAACAGCAAAACGACGATGAGAATATACTGAAACTCTTTGACATCCACGGAGGATGAATCAAAGTTTTCAAAAATTCTCCAACTCGCGCTCGCGCGCGCGTGTGTGTGTCAAATCAAATCGTCGTCCTGGCGCGTTTGCCAACAGTCAATAAGCATTGATCTCATATAAGATGAACGGCTTTTTGAGAGTGTATTTTGTTCTATATTTCGGCAGCTTGCGAAATTTTTCTTACGAGTGTGTGCCGGATATCGCGTCGTATACTTTCTTCTTAGTACAAAAATAAAAGTATACACGAAAGTGCATTTCCTGCTTGTAGCTACGAGAGGATTTATCGAGAGTTATTTGGCAGCGTAGTTTCGAGGTCAAAATTATTTTTGTTCCGACGAATGATGACGTTCCGGTGGATCCGGTGCGCGGATACAAATGAGCGATAAAACCGAGCTCCGATTTTACGGCCGAGAGACGTAAAGATCGCGCGCAACTTGAGTTGGTTCATCAATCATCGTCGGATTTTGTTTTCGGGAGAAGGAGGTGGCAGAAAAGGAAGTTAGGTCTTCGCTCGTTGGATCCATCCATCCCTTTTCATGCGAATTCAATGTCCATGCAAAGCAAACAACGGCCCGAACGGCTGTCAATTATACGTAATATACGGCCCGGGCCTTAGACCCATCCTTTAACGAGCGTGCGCGGCCTATTCGCGCATACAAAATCCAGTCCTTATTTCGGCGCGGTGGCGCAGCGAAAAACCAGAATCCAAAAATGCGATGTCGACGGCAAACGAAAACGACCCGCGGGACAATCGCGCAATCGGGATTCGAGAGAAATAAACTGACCGCGACGCGTCACAAAATCAATGCGCATTGTTCAACCGAGCGCACGCCAATCCGCGATTGAATGGGAAATGGTACGTCTTCGATTGTATACAAATATTTGATTATTACGTAAATGCAAGTTTGGGAAATCAGCCGGACGAATCGACTTTTCGACAGGGCATATACTTTATAAATTGTCGGGCATCACTATAGATAGATAGATAGATAGATAGATACATAGATAGATAGATAGATAGATATAGATATAGATATAGATATAGATATAGATATAGATATATATATGTATACGTCGCTCGCTTTTGTCAGTGAACCAAATCGAATACAAGAGCGAGCAATAAATAATCAGGCCCGATTACATTGGCTAAATGTTTTCAGCCGGGTTCTCTCTCTCTGCGTGCTAGTAGCTCTCTGATTGCCTGGCGTGAATTTTTGATCCGGATTCAGGCGACAAAGTTAATTAAATTCGCAAGTTCCACGGCATTAGACGTGTTACGGCCAATTAAACGCCCAGTATTTGCTAATGGTCACCCGCCTGGTTAGACACTTATTGAATTGTAAATTTGTGAAATCAAGGAGTGCTCTCCCGTGCGGGCTGCGCATTACATTTTTCACACGGAGGATCTCTTTTGGTATTCGGCTATGATGCTCGTTCAACTTCAGTTTCGTATTTTGTTTCATTCCTTTTATTTTATTTTTTATTTTTTTTTCATTTCAATTCTTTTTTCCATGAAAACGTGCCCTTAATGATTCGAAGCGCTGCCGTGTCTGCTCGGTCCTTTGAGGGAATCCGGCTTCGTGGTTTCCTAATTTGCTTGCTTCTTGCGCACTGTTTTCGGTTTATTAAAATGAAATTTGATAAATTAGGTTTCTCGAGTTTCCCGTCGGAATTATTTTGTTATCCAACACTTGCATTGTAGCTTCAAAGTTAAAGATTTATGATAGATCAATATTAAACAAGAAATTCCGAGGAAAAAGCTGAAAAAAATGGCTCTACAGATGTTGGAAATCCGATATTACACAATATCCTAACCCCAATACGTCAACGGTAATTTTAATAAGCTTTTCGAACGGAGTTATACGAAACTTTTTGTTTTCTCTTAAAACGAATGGCGTGTAAGTGTATCGAAGTTTCATAGTACCTGCCAAACCATTGTAATCAAGATCAAAATATGTATCATTGCAACGAAACTGGAGCCGATTGACGTTCAATTTTCGGCGCCTGCAGAGCCAAAAGTTTTTCTCGAGGCTATGAAGTTTGAGCTGCGCTGATTAGTTGGCTTTCTCGGCTAAACTTTTTGAAGGTTTGCCCGTCCTCTTGTGGAGAGCCAGCGGCAATTGTCCCGGCAAGACAAAGCGCGAACGAGACGGCCGACAAAAAAGGGCAAATAAAACAAGGACGCACCGAGAAGAATACATCTCACTCTCGAAATGAGTAGCGACGAGCGAGAAACTCACCGCGACACCTCCCTATTCGGCTTAAATTCTCTCAAGAACCAGAGACAGCGAGGGTTTTCGAGCACTCTGTCGGCGTTTCGCAGACGAGCCGATGGAATCCCGGCGAAACAATTTCTACGTTGTTTCGCGGTATGTCAAGATTTCGTGCGCGTTTTCAACGCATGAATACCTGACGAGCAGCAGAGAGATACAAATGATGATTTACATTTCACAGAATAATTGAACTAACTGAAAATATAGTAGTATCTAAAATTTCAATTAATTGGATGATTCGAAATAAGGTTTTCATAAGGAGAAGAAAAAAAAAAGAAGTTTAAAATGTTTTAGCTCGCAGTCAGAGTTTTGTTCGCTCTCAGAGGAAAAAGTTGATTGTTTTGACAACGACAGTAATTTTATTTGCGGCTTTGAAATTCGTCGTTTTAAGTGCATTATTCAAAGTTGCCGTCGGATTTGAATAAAGTCGAAGAAAATTAAATCGACGTGCATTTGAACGTGCATAATATGATTCAGCATAATCGCGCGTCGTGCTGTTTTTCTTTTTTTTTTCCTTTTCCTTCTTTACGCTGTCTTATACTTTGTTTGTAAATTTTCATCCAAATTTTCAACACATTTAAAAGCCAATAAAAACAAGTCCGACAACAGTCATTGCTCTTTCGAGTCTCAAGCAAATGGTTTTAGTTCTTATCTCAACACCGACACTGAATATAACAAGCAACAAAATGACTTATATGAGTTCGTGAAATTAATTGATCTCTCAATCATTACGTGTTTCGCGTACTAAAAACTCGCCCATTTTCACCGGTGTACATTTAATCAGCCGATAAATTATACCCGATGAATATAAATTAATTTGTTAAATTTGTTTATCTTATCCCCTAATGAATTCACGTGGACCGCGTGCACGATTAATAAAACCGACAATTTCGCCGCTATAACTTAATTAATAGTTTCCAGTCTGAAAAGTATACGGTGACGCAATTTAAACGAATCGTAAAAAAAACTGTTCGACACCCGCGGTGTTGAAATGTAATTGCAATAATTAAAACGTTAAACGAGAAAGTTTCGTGATAACAAGGAATGTAAAATGCACGCAGAAAACTATCGTGCTATCTTAATTCTTCGCACAATGCAATTTATTATACAAAGATAAACCGCAAAATTTATATTAACATAACCGAATTGCGCAACTTTTGCAACCGAAAAACAATGGGGTAGAAACGGTTAAATTCAGTCCAACACAAGGGCAATGGTAAAAAAGAAAAATCAGTTCAAAACGATACGTTTGTTGCGCGATCGAGCGGATACTCAAGTGGAGCTCGGTGACAATTTCAAAAGATCTATACGGTTAATTTGCGCGGCGTAATTTGGATCGATCGTGTGAAAAGGGGTCTCAACAAGGTAGCGTCCCTTGTAAAGTGGCAGAGTACAAAGAACCGTCGTAACATCAGGTGTCGCATGATGGATAAGGATGGGGATTAGACAGAGACTGATCAAAGCTTACAAACCTGAAACGAACGCGCTCGTAAACGCCAACGCGCGAGTAATAATCATTATAATGAGAAGCTCCCTCTGAAGATAATGACGAATATAACAGCCAGAGAGAAGATGAACCGGTGCGTGATAAGGGGTTACGGGGTCGAGCCGCGGCCCGCTCGTTACCTCCATCGGCCATCGCAAATCAAACCGAGAGCCTTGTTATTGGCCAAGAAAAAAGGTACAAAACGTTTCACCAATCAAACATGACGTTCAACCGGATTTGCATCTTGCAAATTGGCCGTTTCAGTTTGCCACACCAGCGGGAGGAGACAATCCGATCCAAACTGGCGTGAAAAACAAAAAAAAAAACAAAACTTCTGTTCTGATATTTTCGTGGAAACTGATGAGAAGCCTGCGATTTTCTTCGCTGTGACAGATGTACTAATGACGACGCGACGTCACGGCAGATTTTCCAGCTTTGTATCAGACAATGCGACCAGGTCTGTGTATCGTTACCGTCGTTCATTTACGTTGCCGGTCAAGAATCATTCATCATCAAACAATCACTTGTTGGGAATGGAAAAAAGAAATGTTTTCCAGCCGATTCGAAATGGTCATCATTGGTAGCTACAACCGTGTCAAAAGTGTTAAAATGTTTGTAACTTCTGGTCATTATAATGAACTGGACTTTGATAAATTGATGAAATCAGAAATTCTGTACACATTGGACTTGATTGTGTGTTATAATAGTTGATGTATTGACAGGTGCGAGCAATGTTTCCGTGATTCGCGAGCGATGGGAAAAAGTCAGCCCATCAACATAAAATATTCAAATGTTTGAGTGCAGAAAAGCTTAGAACTCCGCTGAATCAACGGCGTTTGCGGTTCAAAGTGAAGAAAGAATATCATTTGCATAGAAAGTTGCCTTTTTAAGATATTCAAATGTTAAAACAGACAAAAATTTTGTTGGTGCCACTGCGTTCGTGCAATGACGATGATTATTATTTATGAATGATAAATAAAATTTCAAACGAAGGATTATTTTGCCCACAAACTACTGACGATGTTCATTTAAGAGAGAATCGTTGCCGTGTTTAACTCGTCGGTTGAGTGACAGAAATTTGTTCGATTTCAACAAACGTCACGCTTAATCAAACAATGTGATTAACGCCCAGATCAAACGCTTTATTCCAACTAGATTTCGTGAACGGAAAAACAATCGATTGATGGGGTGAAAAAAAAAGTAGAATCTGTTTCACGTTACAGGGTTTCGCATTGGCGACGGCCGAGAATAATAAATCTGATCTCCCCGCCATAATTACACGTGGATTACATGAACTGTGAATCCCCTGGTGAAGGATTCTTTAGCTCGGGCTAAATCCTGAATCTCATCCGGCGGTCCCTTCGAACAATTTTTCGTCGCACATTATTCTTTCCCAATTTCTTTTGCCACCCCAGCTTTACAGTTATCTCGGAGATCTACTCGGGAGCAAAAGTCAACCTTCATCATTTTAAAATCCCAGGGCCGAATAAAAAAAAGCGTCAGTGTGCTCGCGGAACAAAGGAGAGCGAATCCGGTGGTCTTATCAGCGGAGAGTGTGGCCCATGTAATTTGAAATAAATATGACGCGACAGTGGCGGGCCGACGAAAAAAAGATGGCGCACTCTCCCCAATGCGAAACTTAAGCCGGTAATATGACTTCATCCCTATCGAGGTGTCGCTCTTGTCGACGCGAGGGTAATAACACACGGGGATAGGCTCTTAAACAGCCAAAACGTGTCCGGATTGAAAAGTGCAGTCACGCGTGTACTATACGGATTTATGGAGAGCAGAGACTTATTATTGCATACATCGGGCGAGGGGCAAAAAAAGGGACAAAAACATGTGGCTAACACGTACGAACTGTGATTATATCTTGCACTCAAGTGTGAAACACTTGAGAACCGAAATTCTTTGTCTACAATACAAAGGATGGGCAACAATTTCATGTTTATTTCATATTTTCTGATGGTGGTCTAAGAAAACCGATTTCTTTTATATTTAAAATTTTGTAACATATTTTTATTTTAGTTGTATATTATACAAAAAAAATGTATAATATTGGATGAAAAGAAAACGAATGTAGATGTCGGGAAATCCGAGTATCTGTCAAAAATATGAAGTAATTAAAAAGGTATGATTGATCATGGCAGAGCAATCATCAATCATAATTACCTTGTTTCCGCAAAGCCGTTTATTTAGAGAGAAATTCAAGAGAAAGACATTGCTTGAATGTGGTAATTAACTCCTTTTTTTTTCTCGGTCTTTGGTTTTGACATCTCAAACCTTGAATAAAAAAAAAAAAAAAAAAAAAAAAAAAAAACTGGTCATTAAACATTTTACGAGATTTTATAAGTACTGTTACTTTTTTTCGGTTGTATAATCTCATCTCATCTCATAAACTTAAAGTTCAAATCCATTTTTGAATGACAGTGAAAATAAAAAGAAAACTTTTTTAAATTCTTTCTTTTTTTTCACATTTTTTCATCATTATTTGATGGATATGCAAGTTTTTTATATTAAACTAATAACACTGTTGTAAACGACAAAGTCCTTGACGCATGCACCGGTATTTTTTCAATCTCTAAGTGGACGAGCGTAAATCAACGAACAAATCAAGAAAAGAGACAGTCATGCAGACCTCGGCGAATAAAGGGATCGATCACAACGGGCCTTTAATTACGCCGATATCACGGCCATCAATGCGTGCCATTATGCGCGGGTCCGTACTTATCATGTTCTCTCCCGTGTGACCTCGCGTCAACACAAAAAAAGCTCATCGCGGAGCTTTTTCACACAGCAAAAATGAGCATCATTGTTGCCTCGTCTGCAAATCGCATTGTGACGCGTGCCTTTACGTCAATTAATTTTCACTGATAATAAAAAATCCTCTGATATTTAGAGCTTTTTGTGCATCATTCCAATGTCGATTCTACCTCAGCGATACGGATTTTCGGCTTCAATTCGCTCTCTCTTCTTTTTAACTTGGCATGTTTTCGTTGTCAGGATACTAGACGATTGGAAAAATTTTTTTTTATTCTGTTTCGTGATGGTGTAGCATCCTTTTCATTTCACCCATTTCGATAATTGAACACCGAATTGAATTTTCATTCAGGCTTTTGTTTTTGCAAAGATATTTATCAGTTATTTAATTTATATTTAATTCCAAATTGAATTAAACAATTTTAGAATTCAATAATATTAGTAAACTCCTTAACTGTATTTTCCTTTTTTCATAACAAAAAATAATCAAGTTATTCTAATTAAAAAACAGAACAAATGAACTGGTCGTCTCATTTTCGCACCTAATTATTCCATTCGCGAGATACCGTGTTGTTCTTAAACATATAAATTAAATTATTATATCACGCCCTGACGCCTCTAATCTCCATCAACCGCTGAGCCAGTATTTTATCTACATATCTCTTTCAATAGAAAACACAAAACAAAATGGAACGAGAAAAAGCGACCGCTTGCTAACTATTTGAACCATTACCACAGTTCAGTTTACTAATAGCCATGATAAATATAATCATTGTCTAACACTTGAACGGTCTCATTAAACGAGCACCTGCATATAAATAGCTGCGAAATGGAGCTCGGTGTGCTGATTAACGCGCGACTTTTATCTCGCCTCTGCCTTCCAAATACTAATTTTTCAATCAAGCCCATTAACAAAACGCTAACATCAATCACTCTGATAAGTGCCGCACATCGACGCGAAACCATAACCGTGAAACTGAATAGAAAAAAGGAAAAAAAAAGAAAAGAAAGAAATTGCAGCACTCGAAATGTTTTATCGGTAACAACTTACTTTCGAATCTCAATAAAACCTTTATCTATCGCGCCAAACGAGTATTGACACGGCTGATGTATGTTCCGACAAATATAAAAATACGTGCACTGGAGTCACGCTAATTAGGTCATTTCTCGGCCATGCGTGATCACACGGCCGTGGTCTGAAAACAAAAAAAAATAATAATAACTTGAGTGTGCATACAGACGCGGACATGCGTTATCGCGAACGGGGTGCGCGCACGTTGGCGTTATAATTTACGGCAGTTAGCTCTGCGCCAAGTCCGCCGGTAAATAATATACACTCGAGGAAGATAACCATGGCGAGTATTACAGGACGCAAACATGATCGGCCGTGTAAAAGCGGTACCCCGCTGCAGATATGATTAGGATGGCGCGCGCCGATTTCGCCGATCTCCGCCGAATCCCGAGCATCCACGCACAATTGTTGATTTATGAACCAAGGAACGTAATCTACGCCACTGGGGGGATTCATTTTGAATTAAACACAATCCACAAAGGGCTTCCAAGGCGGATGTTTGATATGGGCCTGACTCTTTTTTTTTTTCATTTTGTGTTTCTTTGCTTTTTGTTTTCGACGAGGACAAGCTAAAATATGGTCACCGGGGTACTCTGAAATCGTCCCTGATAACAGATTATGGTATTTTGTTTGGCACGCATTATTAATATCTTGTGGAGCGTGGTCCCGATGAGATGACGTGATTTATTGATGCGATTGGAAATGGGAAAGGATGAGAAGCAAAAAAGTATATGATATTTCGTGCGACATTTTTTTAATCAGATGTCTGAAAAATTTTGCCTTGCATCCGTAATTGAATTTCTCAATTACTCCGGATCGAGTCATTTTTATACGCGAATAAAAATTTCGTCGACGAGGAGTAATTCATTTCGACAGTTATTTTAAATAGAAAATTTCTCACGAACAGGAGAATTGTACAGAGATGGCTGATTTCAATTTCATGAAGACAAATTTCCTCACCTTTTTTTTCTTGATTAAATTATGCCGTTCGCTGGTCGACCGCGGCCTTATTATATATTATTATTATTAAATTAATAACAATGTTGACTGCACGTTCATAATTACTTAAATAATTAAAGCTGCCGTGAACGCTTGCACTTTATGACTGGATTCTGATTTTATGACAAACATGTTAATTAGTAATAATTGATGTATTAATTAATTATAATTTAATAGATAGATCGGAAACGTAATAGTACGGCTCTTTATGCTATAAATTGAGAACAATTTATGCGACAATAAAAATTCCATTCTCAAATTAATTTGGTAAATATTGCAATTTGTATGCGGTTCGAGGCTTAACAAAAACGATGAAATCATGTCTCGTCATTTGAGGGAAAACATATTTTTTTAAATGATGATTTCTATTTAGGATTCTATTCGCATGAAAAATTTGTCTGAGAAATATAAGTTCCAGGGAACTGACAGACGTTACGTAAAATAGTTTCATTTAAAGCGTACCTTTATCTTACATTTTACGACCGAGAGAAGTCAAATGTGATGCGCTGTGCGACATTTACAAGATACTTTCCTCGAAAATAATGTACAACAATTTCTATCAATTCCAGTTAATTTTACGCAACCTCGACGTCTGATCCTAATTTCCCTGGCTCTTTTTGTCAGAAAAAATTTCTAGAATGTTTTCTTACTTTCCATGAGATGATATTCGACCATCGTTGAATCATTTTTCAACTTCCGACGGTACCTTTTTTACAACAGATCATTTTCCGTCTCACAAAACCTTTTATGCTGTTTGTGATGTACACTAAACCTTTCTTTATCTCATTCAAGATTTTTTATCCCGTCATATTTTTTCGACATAAATTACGGCCTAATTGAGGTTTTTTTTTTCCTCCATATTTTGAAGTTCCAGTTTTTTTACAACCTTGTTTATCCGTGTAAAATTTCAAAACGTCAGAAATTCGTTCGGCCATTTAAATTATAATTTCTCATAACGATATTTCTCATAAAGAAATATTTTTTTTTTATATCTAGCCTTCACGTTTTTTGGATTTCGGTAAGAGCACATCATAATGGGGATAAATTATTACATCCTTCATTACAATTTTTCGTACATTTTCGTTTTTGAAACAACTCAATTCGGCGTGAGTCTAATTTATTTACCAACCAAGAGATTCCAGGAAAAAGCATGGATTAAAATAAACGTGATTACGCCAGAACAAACACACTTTCAGGATGTTAATAAAGTGAAAAAAAAATCTCGATTATATTGAGATGTCAGAGAGGAGCTGGTTCCGTGCATTTCATATGATTCCATTAACCCGACATCGATTTCTTTTTAATAGCCTTTTTCCGAGTTATCAAAAAGCAGTCGAGAAATAAAAAATAGTAAACGAAAGGATAAAAACCATTCGGACGACAAAATCATCATCAAGCTCAGGTAGCATCGAGAGACCAGTAAGTTCAGAGTGGCGTAAAACGCAGTTATTCATGATTTCTTATCCTTGGAATACGCTTTAAAAAGAGAGGCAAGTTATCACGCACGACTGACGCAGATGCCTATTCCGGCTACCGGCGTATTTTTTTCAAAGGTTAGTGTACCTGCGGCTCTCGACCGGTGGCACCTTTTACACGATCCTTGCCTTCGGTACTCATAACGGATCGCATTATCTACGGTAGTTAGAGACACACAAATATATAACTTACTCAAGTCCCTGGTTTATGTGAGTCGTAAAAAAAAATCAACTAGCAAAATTTTTTATACCCTCCGCATTTGTGCAACACAAGAAGCTGAGAAAATTGTCGAGCGCGATTAGGTGCACGCTTTTACAACTCCGGGGGTCAAGGTTTCAATATTTTACGAACCCAATGAAAAGGATCGGTCACAGGATGACAAGAATTTCGTCTAGTTTGGTGCAAGGAAAATATTAAAAAATACTGTTAAATCGGGAATGCTAAATTTATGACGGCATTGTGTTCACACATAAAAGGTAGACGTCTTGCACAACCCAGTCATGCCGCGAACACAAAAGTCCGAACAAAATTGTGACCTGCGTGTGCGCCAACGCCGCAATTCTAATTAACGAGATGTTAATACTAATCCAGGCATTTACATGCATTATCGTGCGATCGTTTTGTGCGGAATACGAACACTTTTTACCGAGCGGCCCGTGTTATGCAACTGCACGATCGCATTCAGTCGTGTAATTCCCGCAGGGCATTAATTACTTACAAATTAATTATATAATGTATCTAATATTTGCAATCGAACATACAGCGAGATTAGAGTATTCGATTAAAGTTCAACGATTTAATTGGTATGCATATGATTTCAAGCTAATTAGCCAGATGCAAAATCATTCAGATGGCAATTCTAAAAACACTGCTATGCAATTTTGGAACTTAACAAAACTGAGTTTGCACAAGATAAATAAACAGTCGGAAAAAAGGAACTCGTATTAAAATTTGATTTAACCGCATTACTAGCTCGTGAGATAGAGCTTGAAAGAAACCGTCGACTCGCCAACTGCTTTCGAGTCACTAAAAGCAAACATATATTGTAATACAAGCTGAGCGCACCGTCTTTGAGGGGCCTTTGCACAAGAAAAGCGAAAAAAAAAAACACACACATTTTTCCCAAAACAAACACTCGTTTTGCAGAAAAAAATCGCCCTCGAAAACTGTCATATGCGCTTCTTTACAGTCCTGCATGAGGAATAAATTATTCAGCGTCCGGCGTGTCGCTGTTTGCCGTGACCGTCTGAGGCAATGAATTTTTGTGTTGAGATTTGGAGGGAACGAGACAAAAATTTCGACTGAGAATGACCAAGCGGCACAATGCAGGATGCTGGCTATTACAAACAAAAATTCGATTTTTGAATGAATTAGCGGACCGAAAGAGTTCCCGGACTCGGAATTAGGAATCAAAAAATTATGATAAACATGATTTCGGTTCGCACTTGAAATCGACACATGAAATTGGATGATACCAGGAACAGTAATAATAACGTGCGTAAAATATGTACCCAAGGCGGCCGTGCGTCTGACGTTTATGAGACACTTAGGGCTGATTCATTCCGTCACCTTACAGTTTTATCTGGGCGGCCAATAACAAACGCCGGATTCGATCGTTTTCTGGTAAAAAAAAGAGGACCCATTCAGACATAGTCAAATACGAATTGTCGGCTATCGACACAAAATAAATACAAATTTATCAAATGGTAACACAAAAAAAACCTTATCTTGTCATTCACCTTATCAGTTATTTCTGTTTGTACGTCGAAATTTATTAGCAAAAGGCCAAAAATTTCGAGGGCGACTTATTCGACGCCTATTATGTCAATATTAGACTTTCAAACGTGAGGATGAAACATGCTCTCGTATCACGAACGAAAAGTGTGTATCGAGAACTGTTAAAGGAATATTATATCTCGCGCTATAATGGAACAATGTTAAACTCGGCAAGTTCAAATACCTGTCCTCGAGCGAAGTTGCAGATAAGAAAACGTATAATGTTGACGAAAGGCGCAGACAACGGGGCAACCGCGAACAACGTACACGAGGGGAATTTGTTTGCGATGGTCCGCGCATTACAACGTCCAGTGTTTGTCGTAGGAGTTAGAACAGTCGTGTATGCAGAAATACCTACGATGAGAAAACCCGTCGTCTTGCCGATGTGTTAGCACCGTTTCTCGTTTGCCTTTTTCATTTGCTTCAATCTTCCTCTCTCTCTCCGACGTGTTTCCCAGCATTTTACATTCTGAAAGTTGCAAATACATATTTCATTAGAGACCACAGGAAATGTAATGATTCTTTTTAATCGTCACCAAACCGGATATTTCAATTATAAAACCGGCGATAAACAAAAGTTCTACAAATTTTATGTGCACTTTACATTTGACACAATTTTTTTCACGTTCATTAGTGTACAAAATGTTCGATTTATTTTTACAGTCCTAAGCTCAGAACGAAATTAAAAAAAAGATTTGTTGAAAATGTATATTTTTACGTTTTTTTTTTTTCCAGACAGCATCACTGATACACTGACATGACAACAGCGATTAACCTCTCCAGACACTTTTTGCTCGATTATTATTTTTCCCATTCGTTTTTACAATTGAAAATAAAATAATCAAAAACGAAATACCAAATCTATAAAAAAAACTTGTCGTTCTCAAAAAAAGTTGGGACACAAAAGGAGTACGCAATACGAAAGAAGTAATAACAAAAAAAGAAACTTCTAAAACACAATGTCTTTGATTTGCAAGCGTTATAAGTCAATCAATCCGTCGTCAAAGCGGACAAATCCTTTCAACGCAGCTTCTGTCTCGGCTCTTCTCTCGTGTTTGTTATTCGAAAAAGCATCTTTGCGAGACACGCTCGTTAGACTGATATATTTTTAGGCATCCATCGTGTGTACAAGAGCAAGCGAAAAGTTTATTATACCAGTCGTAGTCTATTTTGCAAGTAACCGGAGAGTTTGGCTAACTAATGCTTTTTGGTTTTAGGTGACAGTGGCGGGTTCTGGTGGCACCAGTACGAATACCGTTAATCCGAGTGTAAACGACATGGACTGGTTCGCCGGGGTGGCGGAGGAGGAACTCCTGTACTATACGGGAATTGGCAACGATGCGGATTCCCTGTGGGCCGTCATTGGTAGTTTCGTGCCACCGCCACCGAGGCCACCTTATCTTCCGGAAGACGGCATCGCAACTGACGGACTCACTACCTGTGACCTGTGTTCCTGGGCACTCAGAAGTGACAGGCACTCGTTCTCTCTGGACGGCACCCTAGGTTAGTGCACATATACTAAGCGCATTAAACTTACACCATAAAAGTCAAATATAAACTTGGCACTATCAACGACTGCCCAGTCACGATCGATATCAAAGTTTATGCAGTCCACAGCGCGCATTATGTATGGATTCGTGTTCAGGTGCGGATGTGCAATTCAAACCTCCCGGTTAGCCTAAATTATTCATGCGACTAAGTGAATACAATAATAAAAACTTGCGTGCAATATTCAAAGCACAGAGATCAACCGCTCGTTTATTTTGCAAACTCGCTTTGGTAACAGCGTTTAGCTCTGAATTTCTCGTTACTAATTAGTACAAGATTCATCGTTATTAAGTAACAATAACGTAGAGCTTTGGCAAAGTCAATTATCAACGGTCCATGTGCATCGAGAGCTGTGAAATCTATACTATTGTGCTTGTACGCTCTGAATCATCAATTATTTCACATGTTTGCGGTCAAATTATAATTCTCCAATCTAACTTTCTCACAGAATCGTCAACAGTAAGGAAAATCAAAACGAGGTCTGTCTGTGATTTAATATTTTAACCAAAACGTGCATCTAAGAGAGGGTATAAAGTTTATAAACATTCGCTGACAACGGTGCAAAGTTTGCAAGCACAGTTTGATTTTACATCAGGATGGCGTTTGCATGCAATTTTGAAACCACCAGGTGGATATGTCGCGCAAAACGAATTACATCAATGCTAAATGTCAAACTAATCCTTGGTGTAAACATGTCTTCTTGGCTGACAGCGTGGTTCTCTTTGTGACACACGATGTTACTTGTGGAGACATGGGCCGTGCTTGTATATACAGGCGCGTTAAAAAAAAAGATGATTCAATTGAGCGCTGAATGTTTGAATAAACACGCGTCACAATGAGGACAACGCGAAAACAGAATTAGAAGACGGACCGTGTACACAGAGCTGTGTGTTTGGCCCTAAGTTTGTAAGCTCAACGAGAGAGTGCTCAGAGAGAAGAATATGCTTTTCGGGATCCTCTTGAGGTGGATAAATGAAAAGAGGCCTTGTTTGTCTGTGGTGACAGGAGTCTTTAGAAAGCCAATGTCGGGCTATGGGAAATGTCTTTTAAAGTATGAAATTATTTTAGACACGAGAAGCGCTTGCCGCGACAGAAAACTCTCCCACGTTTTAATGGCATGCAAATATACGCGCCACAACCGCGGATCGTTCGAAAAAAAAAAAAAGAAAAAATATGGATGTAAAAATTATACTACACACTCGAGTTCGCTCTCGCAGGATGGGCTTCGCGTCAGTAACACTGTTTCATTACTTAATGCATTTTTAATACCCGATTATTTCGTACTTATAATTTCATTCTTGTTTTCACTCGAACGAGTTTGCTGTTTGTTTTTATTCAATGTTGCAAATCGTATCGTGTTTTTTGTACACAGTTTACATCAGTACAAACAAACATACAAATTATAATCAGTTCTCTCCAGAGATAAAATTCAATCACCGGAATCAGAAGTATAAAACGATATTTTATTACCATTCGAAAAGTTATTGCAAAATATGAAATCAGCAGCAGCAGAGACATTAAAAGTGTATCTGCTTTTATATTTCCGAGACAAAGTTATAGCGATCGCAGATAATGCGGCTGAAACGTGCCTCGGACCCCTTCACGTTAATTTCTCTTCCACCCTATTTAATCCGGAGAAAACGCCAGCCATTTTACTCGAGCCCTCCTAATTTCCGAAATCGTTGTGGATGGTCGACGTGACGCGCGGATCCTTAGAGCAAATTACTTTTCAGCCGACGGACTTTCCCTCTTCGTTCGTGGGTCCCGGTGCGTCGCCCCAACCTAACCCACATTTAAAACCTAATTACTCGCGGAGAGAGTACGAAAAAGGGGTTTAAGCACGCGGATGCCAAAAACACTCTTGGAGTCGTGAAAAGCGGAGCCCCCCATGTAGCGACGCGTGAGAAACAAGCGCAGATTTCGCATGTGGCTGAGAGATAGAGAGCTTGTAACGAGCGTGGCTCTCGTCGATAATGTGCGTTCTCGCGTGCAAAGAGCGAGAGCAAAAGGCCCAAGACTCGCTCGCCGTACGCGAGACCCAATGGGCGAGCGCATGCACCCTGCTAATTTGAGTCGCAATTAGGCTCAGGAGGATGAAGTGCCTCGGCATAATGCACAACCATAGGCAGTGCGAACGGTTTGCCGCATCCGGTCGCTCCGACCAACCAGCATCGAGACGCGCGAACGATCCTTCCGGTCCCACCTCCGGCGTACCCTTGTGCGTACTAAAAAAACACACGAATTAGCATAGTATGTCTCTAAAACCAACATGGCTCCCTCGTAGGAGTGAACAATGTTGCCGGGCGCCCGCCGCAGGGATCTTGCAACGTAACGGACGACTTTCTTCCCGAGCGCCATTTCCATCACGCAATTCGAATTTCGAGGAAACGAGTTTGTCCGGGCCTCGTCCGTGAAACCGACTGACGTACAGCTTCCTCGATCTTACCAAATGATGCCGCGTCGTAACAATGTGAGGGAAAAGAAAACTGTGCGTGTTTCCGTCCGGATAATCAGTTATGACGGGAGAGTTTTTTTTATTTTTCTCCCCCTTTGTATAGCTTGTAAATATATCTTTCTTCAGTCGGATCTATTACTTACAACCAAAGTTGCGTCGTTTTGCTCCACCACCGGTCTATGCTCTCTTCCTATCCGCCATGATTTGAAGAAAATTCTCAAGTTTATTTACGGCTCGCCGTCGGCCCTCTGCAAAATGGCAGGCCTATTTACGACAAAATTCGTTTACACGCGTGTATATCTTTATGGCGTACAGTCGTTTCGTTCATTACGCTTGTAGATTAAGTCGGACGATGAATGATGGTGATATAAGTGTACTCGGAAGTCGACCATTTTTGTTCGCGTTCCATTAGTTCTCTTCGAGATGAGCGCAAAAAATGATGTCGAAAGAGGGTGTGGAAGGGGGGGGGGAGCGATCTACGTTCCTTCGTGGATAATTAAGGTGTAATTGGCACGGATTGATATGAAGTTATTCGCAAGGATGATGCTCACGAATTTGTAGCGACTAATTTATAACGATTACAGGGAAAACCCACTTTAGCCCCTGATTAAATGTCGGAAAAGTTTGTCGGCGGCAAATTACACGCACAACTATTTTACGAACAACCATTCAATAAATAATGAAAATTGGATGGCAAAGTTGCGCCCGGGTGATTTATGAAAATGTTTTGGATGAAATAAATTAATTGAGACTTGTATATAATGCCTTTTTTTCTCTTTCTATAAATTGTGAAATATACAATTAATTAGAATTCCGATTTGCTGGTTTCGCGCGCGGATAATAAGCGCTGCTTCTTAGATTCAATTTTTTGTAGGCTTCCTCCCCGTTATGATAAACGATATCAGCCATAATGTAGGTTTCCCAATAAATTCGCTCTTTCGCAATGTGAAATCCCTAAGACACAATTCGAGATTGAGTTTCCCGGCGTGAAAATAATTGGCGAGGTAATATATGATACCGGTGTGCATGTAACAGGCAACTGCAATTTATTAAAAGAAAGTTAATTTGTTGGCCGGTTGATTGAATATCAATGAAATGAGATTGCAACTTTTTACAATAATTTTGCTAAATTAGCTAACGCGATACACATGAGATACCACAAATAGCGTAACGGGTTTTAACGTTCGTTAGCTGTCAATGAGCAGGTATCGTGATTTAAAATTACCTGCACGACGACGGGACGCAAAATTAATTAACGCAAACAAAACTAATCCATGCAGCTTTTGTTGCAAAGGTGCCTAGAACCTACGACGTTGAAAGTTGAAGTGAAATTTACAAGGGGATCAGTTCAAAGACGACTCATTTTCCGGATACATTAGCAGGTTTCTTACTAAAGCCACTTATCTAGCCAAGTCAGATATGGTACGAGCCAAAAGCGGCGAAGAGAAGTGTGGGCAAAAAAGCCCCTCGGCCCTCGAGGCAGCATCTGCTGTTAAATCATCAGATCCACTTTCTACTTTGCTATGATATCCTTATTTCGTTGGAATCGCAACAAAAACCCTCCAATTATGCCGAAACCAAGACAAAAGTGAGTGGCAACAAAACCTCCACCGTTTCGGAGGCTTCTGGCTTTGTCAGAGACCATTTCTCGGATATCGCGCGGCACTCGAACAAATGACGACGGATAATTGGGACACATTAAACAATTGGCTGAACCGAGTTTTCAGATTCGGCGAGGAAACAAAAAGTCACTCGCATGGTCGTGTAGGTGTATATATATATACATACACACAAATCCGCGCAGTCGGTGTCGCGCACCTGAATTAATTTGACGTTGTTTTTGTTGGACGAGGAAAATCAATTCGTGCGCCCTTCTCGTTGCCTTCTGCTTGCCTCATTTGCCGGGTGCGCGCACGTTTGGCTTCTTTCCCATCGTTTCGGAGAGAGGACGCTGGCAGCGTTTATCGAAAAGGTTTTGAGCCGCGCGAGATACGCTCGTTAAGCTTGTAATCACGCTGGTTCTCGGTCTCTGCGGGTTTATCTCCTGGCGAAGCCAAAACAGGCGAGAAAGCGCGGCAGATAAGACGAGCGCGCGCGCGGATTAACGAGTCCTCGCGGCCGGTCGTTAACGGGACTGTCCGTCGCTGCCTAGACGAGATAGCCATCGCTCGAACTAGACGAGAGAGTCGCCTTTGATCGACGAGCTCCTAACGAGCACAGCCGACGGCCACAAATTTATTTACCCGACGGCGCACCGGGGGAATTAGCATTGCAAATTCCCGAGGCGTTTGACGATCCTTTGACGCCGCCCGTTGTCGAACAAATTTGCAACCCGCCAGCCCTAATTCCGGCTTATCGCCGCGCACAGGGTTACACAAACATCCACTCTCGCTTCGTTCCTTTTTGCCTAATATAATAAGGCCCCGGCGAGAGATGCAATCAATGGGATTTCACGCCACTTCGCGAACCCGATCCCCGATGCGGATTATACTCGAATTTATACCGCCACGGCTTTTAATGTTTCGGATAACGGGGATTCGGCGGCTTTTAATGCGCTGTTTGCATTTCGATAAAGTTAAGTAGGTGTTAATAAAGCGAATTGGCTCGCGGCGGGAATTCGACATTTTTCTTTCTTTTTTCGCCACAGTAGAGATTTGTTTGAGTAACGAAAACAAAAAAAAGCAAACTCTCAGAGTCTAGATGTAATCGTTATAGTTATATAGAGAAAGCCGCATGAGCAATCGGTTTTGCCCGGCGGGACACTTTCAGCGTGGCCCGGACTGTAATTTGTGCAAGTTATAAACACTATGAAATATATACTAACAGTCGTGAATAATTAATAGCAGTGTTTGCCGTGGAATTATGTTAATTAACCCCGTCACCGGATGATGAATCTGCCCCATCCGAAGATATATTTACTGGCGGTGGTGCGCGCAGTGGCGGCGCCCACTTTTACCGCGCATTCTAATTTTCAAATATCGCTCGTGCGCTACTCTTTTGCACAAGCGTTCTGATAATCGATTCGCCGAAAATGAGCTTTCGGCCCCTTTTGTTGGCAGCTTAAAAGCACTCTCCCGCGCTTTATTGCGCGAACAAATAAACTTGCCGGATTGCTCGCTATCTTCTAGATGAAGTAAAAATCAAACATAACTGGGCAAATTAATTTGATTCCCGTGGTGTCTATCCGTATCTCATGTCTTTAATTATTGCTGCCGTGCTTTTATCTTTTTTTCTCCCTCTCTCTCTCTCTCTCTCTCCCTCTGCCAGCATTTCTTCCACAATTTCTTTCCGCTTAATTGCCTCGAGATTTTCTTCTCCGTTTCGATATAGCTTTTCGCTAAAAAAAAAAATATATATATATATATATTTCAATGCAAAAATCGTGATAAAACGACGTTTTCTCTCGCGGCGAATTCCCGTTCATTTTTTAACCCTCCCGCAACGTTATCTTTCAGATGCATCCAAAGAGGATGTAACTGTGAAAGTTTCGAACTTGGCTCTCTCTGTTTTTATGTGAAAACCGCCGAGGAAAATGCACGTCATATTTGCCGTGTGCACGAGACCGGCAGCGGCACGATTGCGAGAGGATCTCAACCAAAATCGATCCCAATGGGAGACTCACCGTTGATTGGTCGAGCGAGGCTGACGTTCGGACTCGACGTCAACGCAGACACACACGGATCCATACGAGCCACCGGAGCATGAGACCTCACGATCCAGCAGACCGTGCGATCAGGCCCCACATGCTTCACAGAAATCTTTTTGTCTGCATATTCCTGCGAATCGAAATTCCGCAGATACTTCGCATCAAATACGAAATCTCTTTATCATTTAAGTGGCTTTTTGTCCACCGCAAAAATCATGGTTAACAACATTTTACCGAGCAATAAGAGGCTCGCGTTCAAATGTTGATTCAACCTTTTGTTCCAGTCTTTTGAATCATTCAAAATGAATTTTCCAACTTCAAATTACAAATGTTAGTTCTATAAAACAATAAACGTTCGGAAGTTTCAAATTCTACATTCTACTGTTTCATGAAAAAAAAAAAAAAAAAAAGTTTTGCTTTTGATGTTAGAGACGTAAGAGAGACAGAAATATAAAAAGGTCAGATATATTGTTTAATCAATTGTTCAATCAAAAAAGCATAATTGCGGTGACATGAAAACACGAAACGAGCTGTCGAGTGGAATCGCCAACCGCGCCATAACTCAGGATTAATTGAACAACTCCGGTATCATTTTTGTTAGCCGTCAATGAAAAGTCCGAATCGAAAACCCGTCGCCCACGTGGACTTCTGTTAATTGAGTTCGTTAGTTTTACATAAATCCCCGCGTTTCAAAACGTATGGAATCACTCCAATGCAAATGTGCGCGAGTGTATATATAAACTATCGTGAAAACATTGTTCATAAATATTTATACGCGCTCTCTTTCCTCAACGTTCTCCTTTGAATTCAACAAAACAAATCCATCGATCCATTTTCCGGGATTGAAAAAAAAAGCGCTGATTAAATGTCGCGTGATTTAAATATGGGCCTTGCGTAATCGGGCCGTTTGGCAGCTGCAGACAAAGAGTGTCGTGGAAACGTGCGAATAACGTGTATCACGACGCGATTGACCAAAGTGTACAATAGTAGCTCGGCCGAGTCGACCACACCTCGACGGACGCGCGCGACCGAAGATTGAGAGATGGATACACAAGAGCGATCGATCGCGTTCACCCGCCAATATAGCGCTACATACGTAAACGTCTACGTGGTTTCTTTTCTGCACTAGTTTTTTTTTCGCGATTTGCATGCACGATGAAGAAATACTTGCGCAATCTATCAAGCCTGACTAGATAGCGCAGATAAAAAAAAAAAAAAAAAAAAAAAAAAAAAAAAAAAAAAAAAAAAAAAAAAAAAAAAAAAAAAAAAAAAAAAAAAAAAAAAAAAAAAAAACACAAAAAACAAAAAAAAACAAACAAACAAACAAAAATTGTTCCGATCGATTAATCTTTCGCGTAACTGGATTAAACAAAGAGAGGGCTGTTCGATTTTGACACGCAGAAAAATAAACTCGCATCGACGTATATGAACCGCAACTCGCAGGTGCAGAGACCTAAACATGTAAATTTCTTGACTGGAGGCTTGACTATTTATTATGTTTCCGTTAAGCATGCCGATGATCCTGTAGAGAAGAAAAAAATGAAACGCAGCCACGTGGCATTTCCCATACCGCAAAATCGATGCAACCGAAATTGCTGGAATGATATTTCATTAGTTTGCTGTTGTGAGTGAGTCTAAGCCGATGGGAATGCTACACGAGCCAAGTTAATTCCAGTTTAATTCGGAAATACGTCTAAATTAAACATTTTATCGCGTACACCGAAGGGACACCACTTCTTTTTGACGATTATATCCGTGAAACCGCGACGGCGATTTTTGAAAGGTCACATATGTTCGCCGAGGCGTAACAATATAGCAGAACAAATATATATCGTGAATGCATAATGGATTTCGCCCGATACTGTATAAATTAGTTATCATTAATTTCGCTCGGGGCTTGCACTCTCCCCCGCAAGGAACATTTTGTGACCCGAAACGTTGTCGTTCAACTTTCACGCAAAAATTGACCAAAGACAAACATTGAAGGCCGGTGGAGAATCGACCGACTAACGTTATTAAGTGCCTTACAGCTCTCGACGAGAAATTTCGAAGTTGAACATTTTTCGCGGAATTAAAATGTTACGGACTGCTCACGGGCGATTCGCGGTGATTTACATACATTATCGTCGGCGACGTAATTACTGGTGCAAAGTCCGTCGGGTCTCCATCACTTCGACCGACATTGTTGAATTTCCCCGACCACAATACCAGTTTATACATTAGCGCCGTTTCTCTACGTCCGATCATTCAAAAACTTTTAAAACAGAAAGTTTGGAATTTCACGTTAGTCGAGAGAAAAAGGATGAATTTTTTTCTTCTTCTTCTTTGTTTTTTTTGTTTTTTTTTTTTTTATATCACATTTACTTTTGAATAAGGATATTACTGGTATTAGAAAAATCAATTAGAGAAGCGGTAAAAGTTGAGTGTATCTTGTACATCCAAACAAGGATTTATTCCTGCGCCGGTTGACTTTTTAATTAGCATTGTAATTCCGAGGATTACACCGACCACGAGTGAAATTCATATGATTGAGTCATCGCGCCTGGTGTAACATGTTTTTCCTATTAACCTGAGATTGCCGGCCAAATAAAGATCCATTAAGACACGGTGCTTTATAATAAATCCAAAAAAAAGACAAGGCGTTGAAAGTGCACACGCTCTCTACGGCCGATTGACTCGTCAGCGTCGCTCGGTAAATTAGAAACTATCAGCGCAGCCACGAAAAGAGAAAGACGCGAGGTGTCTTTAATCGGAGTTGGCCTAATCGATCCGCAGCCTTTGGCGACTCGGTGAAATGATTTATGCCTATCGGACCGAACGAGTAGGCGATTATCTCTGAGCTCCGTCTCGTCTCACGTTGAGAAAACCGAGCTTTTCTTCACCTCTTGATGTTATGCAACCGGTCATTTTCCACACGAAAATTCAATTCATGGCTGAATTGTTTACATGAGCACCACATCAACTGAGACATCGATCATGTGACGATTAACTCGAAGCTAAGCTGTCGTGCATATTACTCTCCAAAGTACGTTTAGCTGCTGCTTCAAGATAAATTGCCAGCATTTTCAAGATTCATTAACGGGGATAATTTAATTGATTATTTTTTAAACATTATAGAATTCGACCCATTATCATAGGTTATATAAAGTCAAGTAAATTATGCTCTTAACATTTACGTGATTAAATAATCACAAGTATACTGAATTGATTTTGCAACAGAATATGATAACTAAAGAAAAGTTTTCAGATAGAAAAAAAAACTGAAAACAAAAAACTAACATTTTACAACATTCCAGTTGCCTGATCGGGAGAAAAAGGAAATGTCAAAAATCTTCCCACAACACGTTTTTGAAATCCCCATTTATAATCTCTCTTTTTCTTGCATAACGATCAAGCATTTTCAGAATGTCGAATGTTCGGCTACAAGATAAGTACAAATTACTAACCCGTTGTGCATCCGGGTTTACTGCAAAAGTCGGTTTATAGAGGCACGAACATTTTCGATCGCAACATTGGAAATTGAAAAATTGCAGTCGCGCCGCGACACACCGAGATTTACGACCAAGCGCGTCCTATGATGTTTCAAGATGTATAATTATTATTGTGAAGTAGTTTAATTATGATGGAGTTGTCGTGCAAAAAAAATTGCCTGATAGCAGTGGGTTCCGTTACATGATGTATGCGAGAAGCAGTCGCGGATAATGCGGCATTTTTCGTAGCTCGCGGGGCTTAGAGTTTGTCCAACGGTCGTCCGAGGTCGAGGACCCTGATCTTTCATTGATGATCATTCAGAATCAAAAGATTCGCAAACACTCAAAGTCAATTACTTTTGCTCCGTATGATGCAAAGGACGACGATTTATTTGAAATTTGATACATGTACCCGGGCTGTCAGGCAAACTAATACGGGTAAAAGTGCATTTACAAGAAAAGCTCTCTCACTGAGAGGCGCTATGCTTTTATGTGCAAATAACCCCGACAACTGTGTTTCGTTGAAAAGTTCAAATATAATATCAGACGAAGACGATTCGGCCGTAATAGTTTAGCAAGTTCGAGGATCGAAATAAAAAAGAAAGGAAAACGACAGAGACGCAAAAAACACCTCGAAGAGAGGAAATGCGAGTTTTTTGTGTCGGTCAACAAAACAAAGTGGTGGAACGTACAAACTTTTTCGGTTCACCGTTTCTTTTTTTTTTTTTATGCAGGATACCAAAAGTAACCGCAACAATTTGCGCGGGTAATTGCGCGAGCCGATAAATAAATCATCCGATCAAGAGACCAAATCCGGCGAAATGGCGCTTGCAGCTGCTCATAAAAAGTGCGACGGTGCGAATTTAAAGGACGGTATACACACGAAAGTGAAAGTACAATAAAGCCGTTGAGGTAAATGAAACTGACGCGACGAGCGCCTGAGATGCAATAAAATTTGCACGGTGGAGAACAAAAAACAACCGCGATGGTTCAATTATCGCGAGGTTCGAAAAAAAGTTCAGTCGCACATAATGACATCAACTAATGACATATTTATCGACGACTTTCTCGCTGCGTCTGCGATACTAAAATTCGAATATATAATTTCGCGTACGTGAGTTCCGCAGACCGAAATACCAGGAGGCTGGACATCTTATTACAAGCGCGCATGAAAATGAAGCCGCTGCGATCGGGGTCGAAAATGATTATTGAATTTCATTTGGTTTTCGCGTGTGCTCATTAAATTGTGAAGTCACACGCATCGGTTGGATGCGCAAATTGCGAATAACTCGCTAATATTAAATAATTCACAGGGCGCTTTTAAGAATAAATTGTACGTTTAAATTCTATCTTGTTTCACGATGGTGTATCGTGAATTTCAGCGCCAAGAGCTTGTTACAAAATCAATCATTCGTGAAACAACGTTCGAATTTCCGGCCAGACGTACAAAATGAAGATATCAAATTTTGTGAAATAACTTTCTTCAATTTCTCTCATTTACCGAACGAACACCGAAGCCAGCTAATTGCATAATAATTTTCTAATTGAATGTTAGCGTACGTCGGAACGAAAGAATGCCCGCCCAATTGGTCGGATGAAAAATCAATTATTATATACACCGGGAAAAAAACACGACAAATTAAAACTGAGGCGATGTTGTGTAAAATTTCGAGACACCGCGTACAAGCTCGTGCATGTATATCAGCCTGGCAATTTGCCGATTCGAGGTAAGCGTCTACTATCGTGTTCGATTCGACGTGTCCTTTTTTTCAGCCCGGTGTGATTAACGAGTGTGGATCGACAACTACCTACTCATAGGAATACTTGTTCCTCGAGTATGTTAGCGGATGTTCCAATCCAACGGGCAATAACATCATTAACCAAGTTAACACCGACTTTTAGGCTTTGACAACACACGCGAATCCGTCAGCCGCTTTTTCTGTGCTGATGTTTTCATTAACCGATACCGACGCCATCGATATATAATATTATCGTTGACGAACGTTTTTCGCAACTGTTTGAGCTTCTGGTCTCCCATCACGCTCGGTTAGAATCATTTTATTTGGTGTAAATATAAAGATATCTCGTTGTTTTTATTTTCCATGCCGCTAATCTATATGCATGACAATTTTTTACGCATCGATGATATTAAAACAAGAGTAAATATTAAAAAATATTTTTACGTGCACACGCGGCCTCTTGTGTGATCATACCGACATTTCATATACTGATATGTTTACAGCCAAACTAATTGGAATGCCAATTTTATCTCGTGCGTTGGCGTTTTGTTTTACATTGCATCGTTACTCTGATGCGCTATACACAATGTCTTTGTTTGACTCTGTTTGCAAATGTTTTATTATTTGCTATTGATGTGCACTTCGAAAAATATCTCTTTTTTTCTTCTCTGAATTTTTTTGAAATATTCATGCACTAATAGTTTATTTATTTACCCATTAAAAAATATTTCAAAGCGCACTGCATGTTTCAATTACGGGACAGGAAATGAAAAAGTGAAAAATAAAAAAAACACCGTACATTTATTTATCATGCAAATAATGCAAGATCCGATTGATTAAATAATAAAGCAACCCAGATAGTGAAATCGGCAAATTAATAATCAGCAATGAGACAAGACTTATATTTAACCGTTGAAATGAAAATTGGCTTTCAATTTATTTCATTAATTGACAATGCCAGGATCGTAAATTCATATTTGAATTTTTTTTTATTTATCGTACCGATCGACATGCAATGCAAATAAAATGGTAAGCGATCGCGGGGGTATGCGTTAGCGATATCTCGCGTTCGCGTTATTGAATATCGATTTGTTCGTTTCAACTATACAAGAAGGTTGTACACTTTCTGTCTCTCTCTCTCTCTGTTTCTCTCGCGGTCTGTCTAAGAGGCATTGGTATTTTAAAACGAGTATATATACAAGGGAGGCAACTTATTGACAGGACGTAATTACAGTAAATTTCTAATTATCATGAGAAACGATCGGTCCGTAGCTCCGGCGTTTGTCTCGGCCTACGCAGGGGAGTAACGTCGCGCGCTCTAGGGCAAACACACCGGCGAGAGACTATTTTATCGCGCTCTCAAATCGGGGGGGGGGGGGCTTAATTCGAAGCGACTATGTGTTTAGACGCGTTCGCCCCCGCCGCGAAAAGCACTTCCGCGAAGCCTTTTTTTATGACTTTTATGCAAATCTCGCGGGATAATGTTGATTTTTCGTTCCCCCAACAGTTTACATCTGCAATCAAATGGGCATTTTATTTTCATAGTTCGACCGTTTCGAGATCCTCTTATTGCGGGAATAAAAATTAATAGTTTGCGAAACGGTGATCTGAGAATTCAATTTAAAAAAAACAAAAGGTGCACAACGGTGCCGTTTACCTAAGACCCCGGTGTCTTTGAATGTCGGACAGAAAAACAGGCATTATTCGTTGGAGGAATAAAAAGCCCAAGAAAACAGTAGCAATTCTTTTTTTTTTTCCTTTTTCATCTTTGAAATGAAGAGAAACTTGGGAAACGGACGACGGCAATAAATTATTTCGCTGACTCTTTGCTGCAGTTGAATGTCATTCTTCAAGTACGCCTTTCAATTTGAACAATGAAACGAAAAATGATTTTGTTTTGAACATAAAGAACAATAAAAATAGAGGAATAAGGTTGGGCAATAATTCAGAGTGAGCGGACAAAACAAGTTGAGAGCAATCAGCTGCGCAGCCATTAAAATACCGGTGGATACGCTAAAATTGCCTATCAATGAAATCAATAATATAAAACGTACCTGTCTTTTTGTTACAATTTAATAAGCACCATCGCGTAACGGCGTTGCTTACACTCCGCTTTATATCCTTTTTGTTCCACGCGCAAAAATACACCTCAAGATTAATACTTTTTATTTCATCTTCGTCGTTGTTTTTCTTATTTTCAACTCGACATAAATCATATCACGTCGAGTATCATTGTGCATCTGAAACATTTGCACGCCTTTGGGCACTTGTTCCCATAGTATGAACCCGCGCCGAACTCGCACACAAGTCGTCTCTCTCATCGAGGTAGCTCATTGGCAATTCTCATGTGCAAGACAGATAATTAGTGATTTACATAATGATCGCGCGAGATCGGCCTGTCGTGTCGCTGAAAGCAATCCTGCGAACGAAAACGTACGCTTGATCGATATAAATTATGATACTTTTCAACGGCGATATATTTCATATGTTTCGCCCGATACTCCCCATCCTTTTTGCCTTTTATTTTCTTTTTGTGTTTTAACACGCAATTTTTTATCTCGATGCTTCCACGCACAGCTGACTGGCGAGCATGTGAAAAATAAAAGGAACAAATATCCGCGGAATCATATCGGAGAAATGTCCTGAGACGTTCGAGACGGAAATTCGAGCGCGAATGATAAAAAAAAGAAGGAAATTATTTTTATTCAATTATAAAACGAAGTAGAGAAAAAGTTTCCTTCTGATGTGATAATTTCCATTTAAAGGATATCTCAAATATTGCAGAACTTGCGAGATCAGATAATTATTCTGTCCGTTTGTTTTTGTTTTTTTTTTTGGATCGACTTTTCTCTTTTCGAACTTCTTTGTAAGTCAAATGAAAGAAAAACTTTGAATCGAAGTGGAATTAATCTAAAAAACAAAAAAATGACAAATTATGCTATATAAATACAATATTTATACTGTAAAATATGAAAATCAAGGTAAGCTTTCCACATGTATATAAATAATAACTTTAAAAATACGTTCAAACGCGGATTATTTTCGTTTTATTTTTATGAAAAAAATTGGTATCCGTCTGGAAATTCACATCCGTCGGTGCGACACGAAAAATCATAAAACAACCGAAAACTAGATTACGCGCCCTTTGTATAAAATATCTTCAAATATCGAATTAAATTCGTCGAGCATGAATTCGATTTGTCGGACAATGTATATTCAAGAGCAAAAATATAATTTACAGCGAATGATATCGGATGCTAATTGAATAGCGATTCGACGAGTGTACATATACATACGTGTGTGCGTTGTGCGCGACACACGCCGGCGCGACGCAACAACAAAATATCTCCGTGAGGCGAGACAAATGTATCGTATTAAAAGTGTTGTAAAAAATAATGTTATCACGTGTGTTATCTCCGGTCGCATAATTCATGTCGGAGGATAGAGGATGTATGCGCTCACGCGGCCGGCGGCGATTTTGGCCCATTTTCGAGTAGCAAGACCCCCTGTGGCCGCGGACAAATCGCTCTTAACCCCGCGCCACGATAGCCTCGTTTATTCCCGAGGTTCGGATAATCGGCAAGAATAATCGGTGATCGCACGATTCTGGCATTATACAAATGGCGCAGGGACATTCCGTCGATGCGAACTTAACGCGCGCCCAATATCAGATATAAACAACGATTGTTCACCCGATCAAAAGTTCACGGCCGAACAAACGAGCGCCCATTTATCCTTGGCTTTGCATTAAAAGAAATTCGCCATTGAAAGAGAGCAGCATGCGCAGGAGAATGAATGAAAAATTAACACCAACCTCTGGGTTCTGCCACTGATTTCGCCATAGAAAAAAAAAAGGATGGTCCTTAATTACAGAGACTTTGTAATCGATCATGGCAGGTGTTAAGAGAGGATCTGAAAAAAAGAAAAACGATTGGTATGAAAATCTAGGCGTCAAAGCCGCGGCATCAATCATTCGTTGTATTTACATTGTTGCAAGTTCGTTAATGCCTCATTGAAACGCCTAGCAAATTTCACGCAGCCCTTCTGTGGGTGGGTGTGTGTGTGTGTGTATATATATGTGTGTGTGTGTGTGTCTCTCTCTCTCTCTCTCTCTCTCGTCACTCGGTATCAAAAGGATCGATGCCTGTCATGAACCGAACGCTCGCACAATCAAAAAGGGAAAAGAAAAAAGCCAACAAGTTATATCTTCGTGCGGCGTGTCTTCCGCGTTCCCAGGGCACGCGAAAAGGAATAATGAACCGTCGAAAAAGTCGGCCGTGGGTTCGCGTACCCCCACCCACCACCCACGCGACGCCCCGTCCGCGTTTAAACTGTACATTGTTCCTGGAGCTATAATTTATACGACTGTGTGTCTCACGTCCGTTGGCCTGTCGGGTATATTAAAATAAATTCATCCTGTCAAAATGTGTTGAGTGCAATTTTCCGATGGCTCAATTCGTTTTCTCTGCGGTCAACGATACGTTATAATGGAAATAGGAAAATTATGTTCAACGCACATCTCTCTCAACGAGTGATAATATTTTTTGAATTTGGTGAGAGGAGGTTGGTGTGTGTGATGTGTGTGCTCGAGTAAATCTGAAGGGCGCTTGTTCCGAACCGTTTAGCCCGGGATACTTTCGGCTCCAAAACCATAACCATAAACACGATCGTAAGTGGACTCGCGTTATGGTGGTTAACTCAGTTACGGATCGATCTTGAGCCGGAGAAAAGCAATCGAGGCTGGAACAAGGTTTGCAGGATTCACGCAACATGAGCACACTCACTGCTTTCCCTCTCTCGGCCCGACGCCCAAATCCATTTTACGTGTCTCATGCTCGCTCGGTATAATCAGAGACGCCGGGCTACGCAAAAACGCACCACCACCGCAACTATTCACTCGGACAACTTTATCGCCCGATGAGTTTCCTTTGGTTTCGATCTTTTCTTGCTCAATTTATAGGCAAAAGAAACGGAAGAAAAAAAGAACTTATCAAAACGATTTCGGCACTTGATGATTTGTTTTTTTGTTTCACCTCCCTTTTTGATATACAAACTTTGGTCCAAACCACAGGAATGATGATAGTCAATTTTTGGAAGGAACCTCTAAAGAACTAATTTAATGAATATCTGTTCTGGTATGTACGTTTTGTGAGAGCAAATATTTAAAATGTAATTTTTTCGTGAGAATTGATGGAAAGCAGGATGGTTTGAACGGGAATTAATGTATGTATTCAGAAAGCAAACAGGAGTTTGAAACGCAAGTTCGCGCCATTGTGTCTTCAGATAAACAGAGAGGAGAACACGCTGCAGCGTGAATAATTGAATGAAAGGGGAAACACATGACACGAAACATTAATTTGAACGATTAATTGTGACTGCGGCGAGCAAACAGCGGGGTCCGCGATGTGTGGCGCAAAATATATGAAATTGATTTGCACGTCGATGCTCGGCTCTTGCCAACGCGCGCGCATGGAATGGCCCGACCGACGGTTGTTTTGCAATTAACTTGACACAGCACCCTAAAGAATGCATTAATTTAGACGAGTCCAGACGATCGATGTCAATCAGATTAAGAATGATGGGTCATCCGGGCAGTTTTAATTACACGTGTCATCGCTGATTGGGAACTGCGACAACATTAAAAAAAGCAAGAGGAATATGCACCAGAGAGACCGAGGTGGGGAGAAAGAGAGCAAAAACGAAAACAATATATGAAAAATAGAAAAAGACGAAAAGTGAAAAAAAGAAACTGTGAGAAACACAACGGAGAGAAACGAGTAGGACTAAGAAAAAAAAAGGAAGAAAGATAAGTGCAGGGTATACAAAAGAGCGGACCTGGTCATTGGCTGTCGCCGTGGCGTAAACGTCATATTCGTAACTGTCGGTGCGCCGAGGCGCGCACGAATTGACTCGTATGGGCACTGCACTGCGGGAGATGATCGATAACTCGAATATAAAGTGTTGATATCAGCTGCCGCGCGTATATACATGCGTTGTACCCGCGTCAAGACGGAGATTTATCGAGCGTTTCATGCCCGTCTCGCTTTGTCCGTGCCCCCTCGGGGTCCCAAAATGATCGGGCCCCATTGTTTTGGGCCCCGAATATGAATTATTAACGAAAACAATTTCGCGCACTCAGCGCGTTGCCCATTATTCGTCGATCATGGGTGAATCACACGGTTGGTACTTTTATCAAAGTGAAAATTGATTTACTCGCGGCAGGGGCGCTGGATTCGAAGTTAAAAAGGCCCGTCGTCAAAAGCAACCGACGTGACATTGAGAACATCCTTAATAGGCGTCCGATTGCATTAATGTAAGAGCCACTGTGCACACTGACGTTAATTAATGTCAACCAATTAGTACAGTCGCGTACGCCGCATCCCAATTTCCGGTCTCGATCGATTGCTGGGACACGCGCGTTCTTCAGAAGTTTCGCGCCCCGAGCTGTACCATAGCTACGTGTTACACCTTGACATTTTGCTGTCAATTTGCTTTCGCGTGTCGATGTAACGACATTAGAGCCGCACTGACGTTAACCGCCCAATTCACCTGACGCTTGTTCTCCGTTTATGAATCGTGTGTTATAGGGTCAACTGGGATGAGAGTGACATGAATTGGCTAAATTGAACTCAAGTGTTTCATAATTTCTTATATGTCATATTTCTTATGTTTCATATTTCTTCTTTTCGTAATGTCTTGAGTGTATTTTATAAAATGAAAAACTTTGCATTGTTATAAAACAAATTGCATCCATTAATCTTGTCTATTAAAAATTGAGATAGCGCAAATTAATCAAGTCGCAATTAGTCCCGGTTGACCTTACAACCGCTGTTTCAAAAACGTACAACACTTGCTGACGACGCAAATGTAAACAAGAGATAGAGGGGTCTGTTGCAGCACAATAATCGATTCATCAGTTGACAAACAAAAAGCGCATGAAAAATGCATCTGGTGCGGTCAAATTTAAATCGTCTCGCGGGCGGGCTTTCTGAATATTTGATCCCCACGATTGGATTGTTTATCCGCAGGCGCTCGTGCATCTTTCATTCGATTTCCCATTCACTTCCATCGGGCTAGCTGGATTGGTGAATGTTCAATTGTTTAATTAATTAAACACTGCTAGACGTGAGTGATCATTTATAAACGCGAGATCAGAAAGTTCGTCAGCGCACACTGATGGTGTGTGGAGTGTTCTGCGAAAGCAGTTTTTGTTTCTAACGTCGACTCGTTTGCCTTTATTTTTTGTCCATTTGTAAAAGCATTCTGCATTTAAGCGATAACGAGATTAATGGCATTACTTCCGAGAGGCAAGGTATACTTATAGAGGCAAAGGCGTGATTACAAAAATTTTTGGATTTCCTCGCGGCTAGTGCGGCCATTAAAGTTACGCTATGCACACTCTTCGCGGGATGAATATTTGCGATACGCTCGCATAATAAGATACTCGGCTGGAAAACAGGATCGGATTCACGCATCGTTCGTTTGAATTACCGTTTTGTTTATTGCAATCGCGAACGGCTTTTGACGCACGCGCGAGCTGTAACGTAGTCGTACGAATTGCGCTAAACATTTCTTTATCGTCTGAAGTAACTCTTCGTGCACAATATACACGCTATTTTAACGCGCTCGTAATCTGTGCCGTGACAAACAACAAGGTGTACTGCGAATTATCCCCTCCCTCCACCCCTCCTCTCGGGGCCTTTCCTTTCTGATCGCACCAATTGAATTTCCCGGAAACTCAATTACGCCAAGCCAAATTTATGCCATTGTGTCTTTAGAGGTTCTTACTCTTTCCAATTTACCGTCGCGTCAAGATTGTAGGCACTCTGTGTTGAACTCGCTTTTGGATGTAAACATATTTATACACGCCGACGAAAACTTGTATAATCAGTTATACGATGGTTATTTCATTATTTATGGAAATTTTGGCTGCATTTGCAATAAGCCGATTATAAATTGTCGTGTATAAAATAGTTTTACATGTTTTTTCTTTTAAATATATATCATACCAATTTTGTTGATTGAAAAATAATCAAAACAACGTCACATCTCAGCAGTATAAACTTGATCGTCTGAAAAAATGATTCCTTAAGTAAAAAAAAAAAGAATTAAAAAATGTTATCCGCACAAAGATTATACTTGCTCTAAATTAACCAGAAATTTTTTATCCTCGTGATAAGTAGCAAATAGATTTTTTTTTCTTCCTATTTCAATCTAGATGGGCTATCTTTCAAGTCGTTGCAAGGTTTCGTAATGTACAAAAAGTTTTGCTGATACGCTCGAATCGGACATTTTTAAAAGTGAATTTCACGACCATGATTGAACTGGAGACGCGACTTCAATTTACTATATCAGCGCTCGATAACGCTCTGTGAATTTTCGCACAGGATGGTTGTCAATTTTTAATCAACGACATTCGGTTGATGATTTTCATATTAAGAATGGATGAGGACGCCGTTCTCGCTTCAAGATCGCAGTTTATATATAATTCAGTTGGCGTTACAATGCAGTTAAATGCAAATGCAAGCTTGAATTAGTCGAAACGGCTGGAATCCGGGTCTGTTGCGATCGTTGGTAGCCATTGCGCGGCATGGGAGCGCGGATAAGGATAAGACGTTTCATCGAATTTATTAAACGAGGCTGTAACCAGTTGCCGCGCGCGGTCTCTCCTACACTGCACTATGTAGGAGCACTTTGTTTTTACTCGCTCTCTCGCCCGTTCGCCATAAGCGGCCGCGCGCGGTGGATCGCCGCGTTTCTTCCTGGCTACATTATTATTATAGCCCGCACTTGTAATATTACGTGCTAGCTTTTTACATATATTTATGTAATACATGCTCGCGGTTAATGCACGTGCCCTTTACACTGCTTGTGCGCAAACACCGAACGGCAACAGCATCACCGAATCATTATTCAGCATCGATGATCAGTTCATTGCGGCTTAAAATTTTCCCTTATTGCCGTACAAGGCAAGATTTATCGCGGATATGCTTTCGAAATTGAATGCCTGTTTATTTATTCGCTCCAAGTGTCTCGTCAATTACATTGTCTCTCCGAATGTTACTGTAATTGAGAAATATCGTCCTATGGATGGTATTTTCACGATTTCTTTCAAAATGGAAGCATTCAAAGTCAACTTTTTTTGCTGTGGCAATTTGCAACTCTACTTTAGGCACTATTGCAATTAACATTTTCAGTAGAACCAAATTTTTGAACGATAATAAATGTTATTACTTTTCCAGCAGTAACTGAAAATCTCAGCGAAAATGAATTGAAATTGAGATGGAGCCGGTTTGGATCGCAAAAATGGTGAACTATGGCAACGCTGTTTCGGGTGTCATTAAATTTGCCGCGAAATGTGCGCGTGCCCGGCCCTTGTAACCGCCGCTGTAAACTTCCGTCCGTTCTCTTAATTGCACTATATATGCGGAGAGCGCGAAAGATCTGTACCCCTCGTTAAATGCAAAAGAGGATGCGTGCGTTTAATATATTTCGAGCGAATTCACGCCCAAGGCGCGCGCACACACCACTGCTCCGCCGAGTATATATATGAACTCGTCAAGTTTTTGTCGCGGCGGCTATAGGCCTCGCATGGAAATTGCTTCCAATTGTTATGCGGGCAGTTCGCCACGCATTTTTCATCGCTCGTCGGCAAGTCGTTTCGCGATGAAAAAAAAAATGTCCGATGTAAAAAAATATGCAACAGAAGAGAAATATTATGCGAAGAGACAAACAAAAGAAAAAAGAATAATAATCCGAACAAGTTTGTTATTAGTCATTTCATCTAAAACGACTTTCGCGTCTCATCTCACGAGCAAAGGTGTGAGCAACGGTACAACGTTAAACTCAAACTAGAATAATTTTATAAATGATCGATATTTTCACCGACTCTGTGGACGGTGTTGTATAAACTCGCTGTAAAACATGGCGTAGCTCTACGGCGCGGGCAAAAGTGCAACGGAGATAGAAGATTGGAATTGAGGCATGTGTCAATAGTAGAGAGGATGTTAATATTTGATGTTTGCTTTTTGAGCGTTACGAGACCGAGTTTTACACTCTATTGTTTTTCACACTTTTTTTCCAAAGTCTAGTGGAATTCACGAAGGATATTTTATCAGAATAAAATGCATCTTCAGCGAATGAAAATAAAACATAGTTATCCAATTAAAAAGTGTTGAGATTACGTAAAAGAGAGAGAAAGAGAAAAAAAAAGATTAGTTAAGAAACGTTGGGAATGACCGAAGTGAGTGGAAGTTCTGATTTATGATCTGCAATGGGAGATAAAATAGCGCGCCATATAAGAGGATGCAATTCGCTGTTTGAAACAATAATAATGGTACTGCGGTAGCTAGACATTTCTAGCAGTTTTAATTAATAAGGCATATCGGGCGCGGAGGTTTTGCATAAACGTATAATCAGACGTATGCGCATTTCATGCAATTACCTAAAGTTTACAAGCTGCCGCGAAAGCTCTGTCTGAAGCGTTCATTATGCGCGCTACGTCTTGAGCACTTATGCAGAAGAGTTTGCAAACTTGGGCAAAAAGCAATACGCGCCGGCTCGACTGTCATTGCGAATAATAATGATAATCGTATAATTGTGACATCAAGCACGTCGCTCTCTCGCGCGCTTTTGATTCTTCGATATCGCGTTTCGACGCTAATTTTCACTTGAGACTGATTTTAATTGGTGTTACTCAGACGTGATATGAAACAAAAAAAAAAAAAACGCGACGGCGAAAGTGAAAAAAAAACGAGTGAAAAAGAAAACAAACAAGGCCCTCTCCCGGCTGAATAATTGAGCCCACGAAATAACGTGTACGACAAAACTGAAACTTGATCGGGCAATTTGGAAAAGGCGCTCGCGTCGTCGTTATTACAGGGTGTCGGATTCTTCCTCGCAATCGCCATTGTTCACGCTCCGCTCCGCTATGTTTTCCACGTTTATGATAAACACTGTAATTCCGCTAACGAGATATTGCACTCTGGTAACGAGGGGGCGCGACACACCCCATTTCAGATGAATCCCGCGCGCCGCCGACGGTCGCCCCGTCGCGACATCTGTTTCTTATGTAACATATGTGTGGCATGATTCATACATGCAAACACCACTCATTTTGCGCCAGCCTGCGTCGTACATCACGCACCAGTCGCATCGCACTTTTATATCTTTATTCCATAAAATTCCACGTTCGTGCGTTCATTATAATAAATATATCATTTTTACGACTCTGCCCGGATCAACCGCGCGCGACACACACAGCGTTCCACCGTTGCTATTATTCTTCTATTTTTCAACACGACTCGGCTTGCTTTGTCAAGTCGGCCGGAAAAAAACGGCAAATGACTAATTGACATCCATTTCATTTGGGTTCTCAAAAGGCAAAAGATAATGTGAGAGGTTATTTCATTATTAAGTCAAGTCGGCTGTGCGAAAAAAGGTTATTTCCGTTGCGCCAATCAGTTAATTAAGTTGAAAAGAAAAGTACAAGTGTCAAGAAAAATGAAAATAAAAAAAAGAAAAAGTGGTACGAATCGTTGTCAGTTCAAACGAGTTTGAGTTTTAATTGAGAAAGTCGGCTGATTTCCGTTCGAGACAGTTTTGAGACAACGAACGATAAATAACGTTTCTCTGTGCATGCATGCAGTCAGTTATCTTATTTGGTTTATTTATAAATCGAGAGCTGACCGCGCGCTCGATCATATCCGACAAAACTTACAGAAAGAAAGCAGCTTTTTTGTTTGCATGTTTTTTCGTTTGTTTGTTCGAACAGAAAAAAAAGTTGCAACAGAATCGGACCCACGCAGAAACACTTGATTAATAGATTGCGTTCTCGTACAACTGACGTTCTCGTTTTGATGCTCTCTCGACTATCTTGAAAATGCGCCTCAATCGGGCAGAATAAACAGACGAACAAATGAACATGAAAGAAGCATAAACTTGCCGTCGGACGTATCGAGTATCGGACCCAAGATTATAACGCGGCCGTAACGGCCGAGTTCGCGAGGCATACATCTTCCTGCTGCTGTGAATAATCAGTGGCGATTGTCGTGATGCTTATTCCCTCCGTCTTTGAGAAAAACGGTCCCACCGCTATGTCAGCGGAGCAAAATTAAACGAACGTAAACTTGAGCGTTACAGATAGAGACGTGTCTGAATTGCTTTGATAAGGCGCCCAGACATTCCTGGAATCGAACAGCGCGCGAGCCACTTTTGCCATCATGCGTATTTCAAATCTAATTAGTTCCATGAAAATTGCATGAGTTTTGCGAATTATGTCAACTGAACGAAAACAACAAGCTGAACTCTATCCCAAGAACAATCGGAGAGGTTGAATTGCAAATAATTCGGTTGATTCAATCGAAAAGAAGAAAATGAACGTTTGAGAAATGCCGCTGTATTTTTTTTATACAAATGAAACCACAATATCATTTTATTTCTTTTATATAAAATAATTGAATTGCATAATAAAAAAATAAGTTTTCTCATTTCTCTCCGCATACCCAGCTCTTACGTTTCGCTGAGGGTGAAAAAAAATCAGCGAGAGGACTTTGCTTATCTCGTTAACCCTGGCCGATAAACTGCGCGCGTTGTGTGCACAGACTCATTAGTAAATTACCATTAAGATCTACGTAGGGGTTATGCACGCGCTCTGAAAATCTTCCGTTTTTAATTTTAATATTCGTATTTGATTTCCTCGGAGATATCTTGCGCGCGGGTTCTAATGAAAACTTTTCTTCGCGCCACCTCGTGACTGTAATTAACAAATGTAGCCATTTTCTCTGCAGCGTTTGGTTATAAAAAATGAAGAGTTGTTGCTCTTTTAAAAGGCCTCGCGAGAGCGACCAGCGGAGAAACGAAGGGCGTGCACAGGAGAGAAATGAGGAGAATTAGACCATCTCCCGAGCGTGATTCCTCATTCAAGTAGCATGTTTTCCTTTTGCAGAGGCACCTGGCGAACTCGGATGGGTCCTGACCTTGGTGATCGTATCTCTGGTGTCAGCTGGTATCGGTGCTGTCGTCATGGTCACGCTGCTTCACTGTCGGAGGTTGGTACCACTGCGATACATCATTTATACACAGACTACTAGTTCTACGTTATATATATCCTGGACAATTCGTAGTGTAAATAGTATAAGACCGAGTGAGGCTTTATCACGATTGCCAATCGGTCGGGATAAAATCAACTCAGATTGAATGCTGCCGTCTCTTTTTTTCTTTTTAGCAACATTTTTTTTTGTCTCTCCCCTCGTGATCTGCTCTCTTGCTATATTTCCCTCGGTGTTTTGTTTGCCGTCACGTCAAGGGTCGCACACTTAAGCGCCCGAACGTGACACAATTTATTGACGTTTGCCGCGCGCGCATTTGTTTAACTCGCACATCTCATATGACTGACAATAAAACAGGTTCAATTCGGAGGGTGCGAAAAAGCGCTGAAAATTCGATTTTCGCGCGTACGTGCACGTACGGGCAAGAAATGTGCAATTAAATTCTGTCTCGAGAGATGAATAAAAGTCCGATTTCACAGCGACGAGTCGTTCCCTGAGCGGAATATATCCGTCGGAATCAGAAAAGATTATCCCGTCGCGGACTTAATTTTTCATCCCCTATATACTGATATACCGAATGGCGTTTCCGGTTTTCCGAGCCGGTTACAACGCACGTCGCGAGAAACAAACCTGCCTTATACTTTTTAACTCCGAGCTCTTTTGTGATGATTGTGGTTAGCGACTGTTTTTGAAAGGCACAATCCTGCGCGAGACAATCCGAGCGTGCATCTTATTTTAATCCGAAAGTATATAAAAACAGTCGGGAGTTTGCAAATCGGAGCAGCTGATGTCTCGGCGAAGCTGTCGGGCGGGTTAATTCGCACGTGACAACAAAAAAATATAAGCGACCTGCCGATAATTGAAACGACAAAGATCGCGTTTTTGCCAACGAATTCTCTGCGAAGGAAAGAATACATTGCGCAAGCTCTCTCGAATTAATCAGCATGAATGAAACAGACGGGGACTCACGTTCCAGTCGTTTTCTTCGTACACTGAATGGCTCGTTTAATTAAAATGATTGTCCCTGTACAATGAACAACTCGGTAAGTAACACCGAAATGCTAATTCCACGCGAGAAGAAGCAACGGCAAAAACATTCGCTTGTAATGCGCATTGAATCGCGAAAACGCGCGCGATTTCCCGGGAGGAGGAAGAAAGAGGGGGAGAAAATAAAAAAAAAACGCCGGCGAGAGAGATGAAGCGACGTCGGAAAGTGATTACCAAGCGTGACTAATTTGTCATTAGGAGATACGCCAAGTCCTAAGAAGTCGCCCGAAAGAGATACAACGTTTCAGCACTCCTGGGGGCTGCGTTTCAATTTTTTTTATCTCGCACAACTTTTTATTATACTCGCGCGGGGAAAATTTTAAATTCATCATTAAGATAAGTGTAAAAGTTTGCAAACTCACGCGAGGCAGAAGTTGCGGGCACAATAAGTTTGAAACATATCTGGGAGATTTAATATTCGAATTGCAACAAAGTTTTATAAAATTGAATGTTAACATTTGGAGTTGGACGGAACAGAATAAAAAAAAAATAATAAAGAAATGCGAAATCGCAGTGTGTATTTAATTGAAATTTCATTATTCAATCGAGAGGAAAGGTAGGCGGAATACAATCGTCAAAGGGTTGAAACGATTGAAAAGTTGAAACGTGACTGGAGGCAATGAAAATTCTTAACAATTAACCGAAAAATTCCATCCAATGTTCAAAACCGTGCGCGGCCAATTAAAGTAACGATGCCCCTCGCGTGCGCACATGGCTGAAAATTTTTCAGATTTTCGAATTCCGTCCAATCATCGTCAGTTTTCCGCGCGCTCTCTACATCTTCTTGTCTGTTCTCGTTGTTTTTCTTGTCTGGCATAGTCCGCTCGGATTGAGCCTCTAGTTAGCAAAGTGAGTCGCGCCGATTGGTCCGGTCGATTCCGCGTCCCCGACTTGTGTATCCGTTCGTCTTCGTTGCTCATCGGCATTCCATCACAGAGGCGAATCTCGCGCGCTGCATCATGAGCAGGAATCCCGAGTGGGATTAGCGCGCAACAAGCTGCCGATCGGTTGCTCGCAAATGAGCGTCGCGTCCGCTTTTTTTCTGAGGTACGAAGATTTTCAGGGTGGTCGCTTGGCTTCTCCAACTCTCCTCCTTCGATCTAAAAAGAGACGCGTATATGGAAATCGTTATGCTAGCTTGCCTAGTCTTAGCGATTCTCCGTCGGCGATCGTCGCGATTCCGCCCAAAAAAATATGCGCAGCAGGTGGATCGGCTGGCGCGCAGGTGTTTTGCCACTCGGATTTATGAACCGATCTGAGGGGCCCTGCATGTGACCCAAAAAATCGTTATCGATCTTGTTTGCATATACTTTTCATCTTGCCCCGAACGAAGTTTATGATCATTGGATAGTCACTTTTTTCTATACCTCCGTCGATATATACTATCAGTTTAAATTCTTCTTTTTTTCTCCAATTTTTTTAATATCCTTTTTTTGTCTGCTCCTTTTATTTCCATTTTTATTTCTGCATTTTGCGCGCGGCCTCTCTTTCCGTTCGCGTTGTTATATTATCGGACCTTATACACCGCCGCATATGGCGACGCCACCGGCGGGATGCACTCGAGTTTTAATTATGCACAGATACGCGAATCTGGATTAACCCGGCACCAGGTGCAAACTTTCTTTGTGCGTTTAATTATGATGCAACTGTGAAATCTGGTGAAACGCAATCTGCCAGCTCGACTTTTAAAGACTGCTAGGAACGCGTGTGGTACAAATTGATGTTTTGTTCGCTCAGTAATTATTTAAATTGCACAAATGGCCGGCGACTTTGCTTTTAATGAGATTACGTAATGACCGTTAAAAATACTGCCCATCCCGTGGAAACCATCGCCAGCGGTCCAACTCTGCTTATGAAAACTCATCGCAGCCACTGTTTTTTTAATTCTTTCCTTTTTCACGAATCGTAATAATTTCTTAAACCCCGTTTTTCGTTTGTTCCTCCATTAAAGACATTCCACTTTTTTCTCTGACACGTGTGACACATTTCATCACTTATTGTTTTTTTCATTTTCAAAACGAGGTGGCAGAAAAAAAAAAGGAAACTCTGAAAATGTATTTGAATCTGCAAAGATGAATGGAAATGGAAAAAGTAATTTAAATGCACAACTGTGTTTGACACGCAGGCAGATGTCAAATCGAAAGGAATAAAAAAAGTTAATCAAGTTTGCAAACCGAAAGTCGTTCAATTAGACCGAACACAAACGGCATAACTCGAAGGGGTCGAAAATATAGAACGGAAAAAAAATTGGAACACACCATCTTCTCACCAGTTGGTCGCGTGTACGTGTGAAAACACAATATGCACTTGCGTTAGAAGAGACCACAAGAGTCAAGTGTAATTAAGATTTTTACTTATGCAAATTGATTTCGCGTGTTAATGAAAGATATAAATCATTCAGAAAATATGTTAATCAACGGTAAAGGAGGCATATGGCACCACAGGTGCTATTTGTCGATAATTGCTTCATTTGATATGAAAAGAGCGCGGTGCAACGCACAGCTCGTATATCGGTGCTTTGCATAATTTATAAACTCTCACTCACGTTTTAAATCAATACACATAAATCGAATATCCGACTGACGTGTTGCTCAATCAACTTTGCTTTCGCACCGATGAACTTGGTGCACGACTTATCGTCGGTCGAGTTTTTACATTTTAATTTGCTCTAGAAAAGTTGTCGATAAAAGACAAATTGCAATGAAATTCCATCGACAGTCAACTTCAAAGGGCTCACAGCGGACAAAAGGCCGTACAAGTGTCGAAGGAGAACTTAAGCAAGACACGCTAAGCCGACTTTTCCATGGCTTCCAAATCTTATCCCCGGAAATCATCTCATACAATTTAATCAAGTGTAAAAAAAATGCATCACACATCGTTCTAACGGATTTGCAGCTTAATTTTCGTTCCAATGTTTCCACCCAAGCTCAAAATTACAACTTGTGATTATGAACGCGCATATATACTTTTGGCTGCAAAAATCGTGTGAAACGAAATAAAAAAATGTTTTTAACCGCGAAAACGCAATTTCGACATTAAACCAAATTGATTCGTAATTTGCGGGTGTATTTTGAGGCGGTGGCCGGCTGTAACGGGGCCCAATCCACGCTGTTGGCTACCGCGATAAACGCGGCCCCGCGAGGAATTATGGCCGCATGGAAATGAATGGACGTTTCATAGCGATGCGAATTTATGCGAGTGCCGGGAAAGTCGAGAGTTTGTTAAAGGTTATAAATCGCGACGGGAGAATCGGCTATTCAAATGTGGTCGCAAGGTTGAAAATTTCGCAAAATCAACTTCGCGTGATCTCCTTCGCCGGTAATTGAGTGTCATGTGAACTGGAACGGTTTCGCATGCCTCGAAGGCGAGCCAACGTGTCAACTGCGGAGAGGTCGCGCGATCCAATGTTTATGAGACTTTAGTGCGGTTAATTGGAATGCGTGTGCAATGATTTCCTGCGCGATAGGGGAGGCCAGCACGTTTTGTAATGGCTGTATTATTTGGCCGCGTGTCAAACTAAACTGGCGAACAAAGTGATATTCAATCATAGCTTGTCGATCGCACAAACCATGCGCGATATATTTTAACCGTTGATTTTATCATATACAGATCAGATCTTTCTCAATTATAATTTAACCGTGAAGGAAAGAGCTTAACATTGCAAAAACCAAGTGTTTCATAATAACGAAGGATTAAAAAGTGACATTTACAAGGGTTGGGAGGGGGCAGAGTTTGCATTTTTATTAATCAGCTGAGACGGTTAGGAGAACACAAAAAATATGTACGCAATAATGAACTGTTTCTCTTTTTTTTTTCGATTTGCTTGCATAATAAATGTCAGCTGGGTAAATCTAAAACAAAGTGAAACCCACGCGGGCAACAGAGTAACATGCCAAGTATTAAAATGTAAACGACAAATATCAAGAGTGCGATATTTATGACTAATATTAGCCTACACGTGTAGTCATGATTAAACAAGATATATTAACCGTGGTGGAACGTTTAATAAAATATATTTCTGCAGACTCATCAGGTCCCCCTATTGCGACTGCTCACTGGTGGTCCGGTATTTTTACGGAGAACATCTGGCAGCCATAATAACACTCAACGAAATGAATTGTTCGAAATAGAAAGCCACGTAGTCGTAATAAAAATTGTTTAATACGAACAATAGCCTGGTTAATATGAAAAAAGTAAACCAATGTCACACGTAACGCACTTTGAACGAAATTATTGCGCTGTAGCAGTCCACCTCTTGCCCATTATTCGTTGAACCTGTTTTATCTATTGCTCCACCTTTCCTACGCTAACGCTCCGTTTTTAATCCATTTTATTTTTTTCTTCCTTCTTTTCTTTCCTACTTGGCTTTTTGTGCGTATGATCATTTGCAACATTCCTTTCGAGATCAGACAATCGTAGAATACGGACAAAAAAGTTTAGCTGACAAGTAAGCATAATTAATTCACTCTTCATGTATAACGAACGGACACTTTTTGCTCAACGCTGGAAAGGTATGTGCAACAGAAAAACGTTATCGATTTGATAAAGTGGAATTTGAAAGCCGAGAAAAAGCGAACACTCCGTAAGCTCGAGCGTCGCAAAGGTTAGTCCGCCAGGTATAGGAAAAAACGAGTTTGATCCATTCGCGCATTATAAAACTTTCAAGTCCCACTTTATCACTTCGATTAAGTTCTTTTGTCGTGAACGCGCTGATTTTTTTTTTCACCCCTTTTTTGCGTCTCATTGTCGCAAAATTGTAAACATTGAAAATGTTATTGAACGAATTTTTGTCTGTCGTCAGAATATTTTACAAAATTTAGTGCAACGATTACTTTTTAATGATTGCGTGATGAACAATTATTTTTATTGTAATAGTGAAAAAATCAATTTTAATTAGGTTTTAACGAATTTTTATACCGTCACTATGACATCGTTAAGAAAAAGAAATGCAAATCTGGAGATATTAAAAACAAACCACAGGTGATATGAACAGCAGTTAATAATAATAAAAAGAAAAAACTGAAAAAATCGGTATAAAAAGGCCCGTTTAAATGGTCACAGCAGATACAAAGTGCGTCGATGCAATTTACACGCACTTTGTATATCCGGTGTTGAAATGTGCTGGCTTATGAAGTCGTTTCGATGCAAAAGTAAGCAATCAGCAATCACGTGCAACTTCTTGTGCACCGTCACTAATGAGTGTCTTTTTATTTCTGTTTCAGAATGAAGAGCGCGCGGGGACGAGGTGAGTCAAACAAATCGAGACGACCGTCTGCGATCGAAGAATCACAACCGTGCCCCACATGAGACATCCTCGTAAACCCGTTGATAAATGATGATTGCCCACTTACGACTCAAACGAAAATTAAGATAATAAAGAAAAATAATCTCGCCGAGACGCGTTAATGATCGTCGCGTTTCACAAAAGCATAAAAATTTTCGCGCGCCAATGATTTTTGCGCGTTTAGCGAAAAGTGAACTTAACGGACGGAACATAACCAAATTCGCGCACCGAAAACGTGCGATGCGAATGGGATTCATAATTTTAGCGAGCCGACATTTTTATAAGCCCTTTGATTCGCTTTAATGACGACAAGATGAACAAAAAGTTGCCCGCGCGAGTAAAATATGTGTAACAGTTTTTTATGTTTGATGAGTTATATGAGATTAACTTTACAACCAGCGACTTTATATTGGGCTGTATAACTTGGTGCTTGTTGTAGATGATTCTTTTTTGTTTTCAGTTCCATATAAAAAGAACTTTCATTTATAATTAAATAAAAAAGAATGTACAACATTGAAAACAATTTGTACGGTAGTTCGAACCATGATGTTTCACTGAAATTTAGTCGAAATTGTTACAATGTTTAATAATCTACTTAAAAGTCCTTGTACAAATTTCCATTTCACGCGACAGCGGGGCGTCGATTATTACCCCCGCTGAATTAAACGTGCATTAACAGGCATCCCTCTGATGAAAAAGCGTCTGCTCGAGCAAAACACACCATCGCTTGCGTCGAAATTTCATTCCGGGCGCACTATATCATCAGCCTGGAATCACAACCCTTTCGCCAAGGTCAATTTAAAATCACCCTCCTAATCGCGCCATATTCATACAAAATAATGGACAAATTTTTCACGATCGCTTCCCTCTCGACTAAAACGATATCAGGGACCCTCGAAAGGCCGACAATTCGCGTATCTCCTCTCCAAAGCCCAATCTAACCGAACTAAAAATTATGAGACGAATTTACGATCAATTTCAAACGACACGGTATCAATTGGAGGAGAGCCTCTGAGCATTGGCGAAAGTCCACTGAAAAGATTACGTTTTCCAAGGCTCGCTTGGAGTTGAATCGATTGCTGTGGAGATAACATGTACGCAACTTTGTCCACACCAACTTTGTCGATGCTATCGCATATCGCGGACGAGTTTAAATCAGACAGTTAATTAAAGGCTTGGTCCGTTGATTCAGCCAATGGGCGCCCGATCCACGCATCCTATGACCCTTCGCACCGACTGATACCTTATCATTATGCAGACTAATTAAACTGCAGCCGATACCAAATTTAATCACAAGTGACGGAGCTGAAACGCTTGAAAGAACGTACAATACCGAATTTCAATATCAACATTACAATATCAAATTCAACATTAAATACAATTTTCAACAGTTGAGAACAATAAAATGTCAGTACAAGATATAATGTTTCAGAAATAACACGTGTTATTTAAGTACTTATTCAAGAATAATAAAATAAAAACGAGACAAAAGTTGAAACATCAATTTTCACGAATCATAATTTTCAAGAAAAAAAAAAAAAAGACTGTTTGGACAAAAGAGAATACAGAAGGTTGAGGACAATTTTCGCGCAACAATCAGAAACAAAGAGCGTCACAGTTGGCTGACGGCTCTAATTGGTTGATATTTGACATGGGTTTTTGGTCGTGCGGCGCCGGCTATTCCGGGCGACGTCTTTTGCACGCGTGAGCCTCGCGTGGCTGGCCGTTGTGAAAGCCGACATCCGGATACGTGTCGAGCGGAGACCCCCAAGCCGCGGCGTCATGTTGCTCGCGTCACGTTTCTGTCTCTCACGTACTGGCGCAAGACTCGCGATTTCTCCGAGCCGCGCGACATTACCGATCCGTCGCGATTTCGCACTCTCACCATCTGATCGCAGTCGAACTAACAAGCCGCGTCGCACTCGTCTATCATTACGTTATTCGTCGTAATAAATATTCATGGCTCGGAATTTTAATTGAGTGCGACGTTTTGCATTGTGTTTCGTCAACAGTTTCCAAACGGCCGATCACCGTACGCGATTAAAGAGCAGGGCACGTTATTTTCCCGTCTGATCCCATCTGAAAAATCATATCTTTAATTGGGCAGCGAACAACGAGGACTGTCGTGCGGAGACAAATTCCGTGAGGCCACCCTCCGAAGGGTATCTAACGGTCGAGATCACGTCAATGGTCAGAGCAACTCGATAGGCTCAGCGCGCCCCCAAGCCAAAATCTATCCCAGGCAACTTGATCGGTACATGATACACGCTCGATCGAATTAACTCGTAAACAGCTCCCGTAAACAGAGATGTCTGAGCAAAAAGGTCCAAGTTTGGACCAAAATATAAACCGTGCAATAAAATTTAAGAGGGAATAAAAATGATAACATTCGTAATGAAGATGGTTGGTTGCATAGTTTGGAATCCCGGTCTTAGAGACCACTTAATCCTAGCGCTGTTGCAATCGCGCCTAAAAATTACTTTATGAAAGATAACTTTTGATGTTAACGCAGCCAAGATAAAGCCTCTCTCGTAAACTATTATACACCACTGGTACAATGATCTTGCTGAAAAAAAAGGTAGTGAAATTGTTACTGCACGCGGATGTTTGTGCTCCGCTGTTTGAACAATTCTCATAACTGAAAACTTGGCAATTATCAGAGTCTCGAGTATAGTGGAGGCAAATTTTCGGTTAGGAGGTAAAACAATCTAGATTGATATCTTTATCGGCATATTGAATAGGCTCTAATCCGCAAACGTCCTGAACATTGTCAGAGTAGATTGAGTTTACCTAATCCAGACGGTTTATTAAGAGCCCCTCATGCTAACGTTCTCCCATGTGGTATAATTTGAGGTCCATATTGAGTTTCGATTAAAAATCATGTTCCAGGTAAAAGTCGATTGGTGAACGAAATCAATTTCGTGGTATGGTTATTTATTTTTGGATCGTTTTTTTTACCTAGCGAATGATGAGATTTAGAGTTTGTTGAGTTTGATTGTTTTAGACTTCGAGCATCATTCTTGTGACACCCAATTAGGATCCGGTTTCGAACAAAAGTCAGTGCGAGCGCAAACTTTTTACCGTAATTAGATTAAGATATGACGTGCCTTGTGCCAACAGAAACCGATGCTTATCAGATCAAAACGACGGAATAAGGTCAATGGCGTCATATTTCAGATCCGAATCAAGAGACAATCTGCTGAGCTCTCAGTTGTTTCCAACTCTCGTCACTGGCGCACGTCATTTCCTTGCCACTTCACCAAGAGGAGAGCTCATAAAAATGATGGGAAAACAGATACAGTCAATGACAGCGCTTTGGAAGTGCCGAGCGAACATTTGTAAGTGCCGAAAGGTGAATGTAGGTCCCGCTTTCAAATTTACTCTTCAAAGTTTCAATCTGATAAGTGCATCGGGGAGACTGCTTCAACATTATGACGATGACACTCTTGTGGAAAAGTTATACTGGGATATGAAAATAAATTTGTGTGACGATTTGGATCATTTCCTCTGACCTTGCAGATGAATGGGCTCTGCGGTTCAACGGAATTTGGCTTTCTTCAGCATGAAGCGTATGAGAAGCCCGAAACTTCATTGTTTTGGTATTAAATTTCGATTAACCCTTGTGAACCCAGAAGGAAACCCTTCACTTGGTGTATGAAGACTTTAAACGTCGACTTTTTGGCGGACTTAAAAGATATTTCTCTACGGTGAGAATTTGCAGCAACCAAAAAAAACAAATTACCATTTTGTTACACTCGTTACAGTCGCATTAAAATTCAACGTTGTTTCAATTTATTTTAATGAATCAAATAAAAACCGAGTTGTAATTATATTTTTGTAATAGTTTTTTTTCTGTTTAGTATATAAAAAACTTGTTTTTATACTATATAACGCAAAATTTAACGATGGGTTCTACCTTGAATCCGGATTCCGTATCTTGAATCAGAAGAACGGTTATGATTTGGAATATGTCAAGTGTACATAAAAAGAAATCGAAAAAAAAAATGTCTGTTGAACCGGCATAAAACATCTTGGTTGAACATCGCGTTGCCAGATTAGATCAGCATGTACGTAAATTCGTGTCAACTTTCTGCGAACTTGGTGTTAGATGGCAGATGCACTGCTATCCCAGAATATTTGCAAATAAACCAAAAACATTCTACCTCTCCCAATAATCTCCAAAAATAAATAAATAAGAACTGTATGCATAAGGTTTCACAACAAAATTGAAACAGAAGAGAAAAGGGGACAGAAACTCTTCAAACTCAAGAACAATTTTCATGATAATCGCTTTATTTTTGATGCAATTATCTTGATGCAAATCACCATTTCGTTATAACCGTTGATTCGTGCTCCGCTCAATTATAATATTACTCTGTTCGACATACTCCCGTGACGTCGTACCAACTGCCGCGCTGTGCAATCTCTCAAGTTACATTGCTCGGGCATACCACGGCGTATTAGCCAATAGTCTCTTCCAGCGTAAACAATCGACACGACACAAAATACCCCAGATAGCTCAGATTAGATATATCGAATCGTTTCTGTTCGGCTCCTGGAAATAAACGTTCGGACCTCGTTTGGCTGCCTAATTAATATGCAAATTATCGGCGATACGAGATCTCCGCGTGGATTGTGTGGTAGCGCGGGGCACCGTGCAAGTGCATAGAATTAGGCAAACCCAATGCGACAGCTTAGAGAAAAAGATCCGATTACCTCTCGCCGGTCTAACCGGCATCGTCTCTCTGCGACCCTAGACCTGCTCGTGCAGAAAAACAACAAACGCAAACAAGCCGTGGCAGAGCTCCTTCGAATACGACTTTCATCGACGAAATTGCCTTGCTCTCGCAATAACGAAGCGCAGCCTTTCAGATACCTGCCTTTTTTTTCGACTTGTTAATTAAACAAATCCATACCACCTATGCTCACCAAAACAAGCCGCTTATCCTACGAATTCTATTTTGCGACGTTGCCTTCCAAAAACACGACATTTCACTACCGAAAAGAGGTTCCAGTGTATCAGCTTTCGATATACGAATTATGTGTTTAATTGATTGTTTTTTGGTTTTGTTCGTTCCGTTATATCTCTCTCGAACTTTTATTGGTCGTTTGTGGGAATAGGATTTTTTTTTTCAACCGATAAACTGTGTACTTGTGGTATTGACCCTCCTGTGTCTGGGAACATCAAAGTGAGGCCAATAATTAGTTTCAGCCGAGCCTGCTAAATTGAATGTCATCTTGTTAGACGATCGATTGCTCGGGAAGCGATTTTGTTGATTTAACAACAATTTGACGCTGCAAACGTGGTGTAACAAATACAAATAATTCAATACAGCCGAACAATATGTTTTCAACTTATTTTAAAGGAAAATAACAAATGATTGTTATTGAAAATTCGTGATAATATCAAAAATTGTGGATCACCAATGATACGAATCAAACTGAATCCAAGATAGGGAGTTGGATCGTTCAAAAACACAAGTGGACCAACGAAAAATCAATAATTGTAACTGTTTTGTTGATCTAACACGAAAAGTTTTCTCAGCAGCCCTTAATAAAACAAAATCTCCCCTTGTTGGGAAAATCCCTTATTTAAGTCGAGTTTATTTTCATTTACCTTATAAAAGCAAACCTCACAAACTCGATCCCCCTCGCTTATTTAACTTCAAATAATGTTGTTACAATTAAACTTGAAAAAAAAAAAGACAGAGCGAATCCAGCGCAGCGTGCGAATTTTGACAATTCCCGGGCGGATTGGCAAAAACCTTTCCGCCGGCGCACAAATTAAGCTGAATTCCTTTCTCAAGCCAGAAAGAGAGCACTTCCGTAACGAAATTTTATCTATTACAATTAATCTACGACGACTATTTAGTAAGGGGCGATAAAAAGGAACTAACTCGAAAGGAGAGGCCGCTATTAATACCGTTTGCAGAGCGCAATTAACGACTTTTGGTGTCGACTTTTTATCGCGAGCTGCGATCGCGCGGTCTCCGACAGCCGCGGTTTGTAAAACACATACGTGATTTTCTGGCCGGTATAATCCGATGGTTTTTTTTTAAGTTCTTCATCGTCGCTTCTCCGTCGGCGGCGTGTCTGATCTATGAATTCCGAGCTCGGTTTTTGGTTTGGGTCGCACAGAGACGCACGCGGCTCCTCCCTTCTATCGTGTTGCATGTGACGGGCTATGACGGCTTCATAATAGGAACCGGAGAGAAAAAGGGCTTTTCATATCGCACTCATGTCATAATCATAATGCGCGCCGGGTTTTTGCTTGTGTTATGCGATGCATGCGGGGTGGTACCCGGCTGCGTCGAACAGCGATCGTTGCCGAAAAAAAAAAATATATATATATATATATCGTCCCGAAAAACGTTTATTGCGTGCGCGCGATCGTAAAAGACACTCCAAACACAATGGCGAATCAGCCGACAATGCTCGGATTGATCCAAATCGAGTATTCAAATTGATATAAGGCCTCTCAAGGAGGAACCCAGTAATTAGATACGATGCCAGCGCGCTCTCGTCATAAATCAATCGCCGCGCGGAGTAATTTTACAATCCGAAGCGAGCAAAAATCTAATTACACATATTGTTTTCGTGACTGTAATTCATATGAGCTTTGTTGTGCCTCACGCCAGAGACTTATATTGATAAGTCATCGCCCTGCCACGTATACTTTTTTTTCAGCTCGTTGCAAAAGTGTTGAGCATTTTTTCGTATGTTTTATTCAGTCGTTTATTAAAATCAAAAACCAAATTTTTGTACTATACTGATTGTTCGTTTGTTTTTTTATTTTTTTATTTTTTTTTTATTTTTGATGTTTTAGGTATGTTTAATAATAATTAGAAATAACGTTTCGTAATGTATAGATACAGTTGGTATTTGATTACTTACACTCGATATTCATAAGATTTTTCATCCGACCGAACAAAGTTTCGGATGGCACCCCATTCGTATCACGAATTCACAATGCCTCGTCTGTACCGAAAACTACTGAATTTATCTGCCTTCGCGCACACACATTCAAACATCAATCCTACTTAGCCGACACTTGTTCAACGCTTTTCCCCAGTGAGAAGAAAAAAAAATGCAACCCTGGGCTTTAATTATAATACAAACGCCGGGTAAAACTGCGCAATCAAAATTCATCAGATTAGATAAGCCGTGCATAATAATCGACGGATTAACATATCAAACGGACTCTGGTAGCGTTCATCAGATTACCCATAATCTCCTTTGCGACTTTTTCTTTCCTTTCCGCTTTTTTTTCTCGCACCGTCGGAAATTATCGAAGCATGAGGGGATTCGTTTCACCTGGACAATTCACGTGCCTCCGTGAGGTACGCGATTCGGAAAAAAAAAGAAAGCCCCCAAACCGCGACGCTCCGTTTGAAATTCGAGTGCTGAATCGTACAGCAAGACTCGGCGTTGCCTTTCCGCGGCTCAAGTAATGTTACCCGAGCCAATGATTTAACGTCAAGACATGCGCCAGTGGCAACCGGCAATCTGCTCGATTAGCTGTTTGTTACGCGATGACGCAACCGCCGACGCACTCAGGCACTAACCCAGAAAAGTGATTTAGGAGATTGCGCGGCTAATAAAGCCAATTTAATTGCCCGACTGCAGACGTTCGACGTTTTAAAGAGCTACTAGTTAGGCAACAACAAATTGTAATGAATTGCAACATACACACACTTATTTCTCATCGTCCACTTGTATTTTCTCTGTAACGTTCGATACCAAATTGTGGGAATATCACTTAATTGTATCAATTATTTATTGCTGAACTGGAAATTAAATGGTAATGAATGGCACAATTATGTCATTCGATATCAGTTGTCTCATTTTTCGTTTTCATACTAGTACAAAAAAAACAGTTTGGAAACTGGATTGAAAAATTGTTGTTTTTTTTTTTTTTTTTTTTTTTGTAAGTAACATTTTATAATGATAGAAGTGACTCGAATAAAAGTTGTTGCGGAAAAAAGGTTCAAAGTGAATAGAATGAGAAGTAAAGCGCAACAATTTTTAACGTCGAGTATAGTTACTTTTTATTGCGTTCTTGTATAAGTTTTTTACGAGTTACTTTGCGGCGGTTAATCGTTACCACTTGAATGTGAACTTTTTTTTATGGCATTTGTTTTATAAATTTGACGACTTATTTTTCTATATTTCTTTTATCATTCAACGTTCATAAAAATGTTGACCCCCAAAAAAAAAATGTTCAGGAACAAAAGATAATTTTTGTTTTGTTTCAGAAAATTTGCTGAAGCATATTGCTTTAAAAAAAAAATTTTTTTTTTTTTTTGAATTTGACAAAAAAATCGATGAAACAGAATGTAAAATTATATCTACTTGGTTATTATTTCATTTATTATTTGATCAATTTAAACGAAAATATAAAACATCGCAATACTACACAATAACAAACAAAATGAATTTCATTCTGAAGTTTCAAAGCATAATTTCGGTGAAATTAAATTATTAATTATTCCAATTAATTTGTAAAACAATACCGACGATGCCTAATATTTCAATTACATCAATTGAACGAATATTTGTTGTCCATTTTTCAAATGTATTTTGGTGAATTCATCAACGTTGACGAGAAATCAATTCAAGGCGCAGCCTGAACGATATTCAATAAGGGTAAAAAGAGGCTACACGCGAGAGGGCTCTTCGGTTTTGGTTTGAATAACTTTTTGTCTTGACGCGCAAACGAAAATTAATACCGATTCATCGTTACTTGTTGAATTTTTCACGGGCCAAAAATTGCAATCAAACGGTATTGATTCGCGCGTAATGGAACGAAGGCTGAATAGGGTCGCACGGAAATACAAAATACATTCAATGATCGCGTGCGTTTTATATTTTTGTTTGTTTGTCCATAACGGTTCGTCAGTGGGGAAGTCCCGAATTTTTCGAATCGCGATGGCACACACGCAATGACTTGATCATGAGCGATAGACAATTTGCGTGATAAACGAGAAGCATTGAAGTAATGATTTAATTACAGGAAACTGTTGCGGTCTGGGCGTCGACGAGACCGGTAGCCGAGATTCCGGAAATCCTAGTGGCGGTGGACCAGGTGATGGAGGAGTGTCTGTGATACCAGATCGACCGCCGCTCGAACTAGATAAATTGCCGCCTTATCACGACGTCGCACCCAGTCCCGGTGAGTACGCAAAATTAATTGTCATCACTTACCATTTTTGCATTCGTTGAGCTAACAAACCACCTTCAGCTGATGTATTGGACTCCAAGTCGATTTTCATAATTAACTGAATTTTAAGATGGCTTATTATCTATCCTGATATTTGTCCTGAAAAAAATAATAATACCAAGAAAATGAATTTAAAAAATGAATGAAAAAATAAATGAAACAAATAGAGACAAATCAATGAAACATTTAATAGGTTATCTTAAAATAGTTGATTGAAATCAATTTAAACACGAAGTTCAAAAGCGATCAATAACGATTCATTGACAGATCATAATTAACGACTTTAAAAATGCAAATTTTTTGTCCTGAATAAATTTCTCATTTAAAAATATTTCGATCCTACAAATCCGTATATAATGGTTTCAAAACTGACATTTATCAAAACAAAATTAAGTAAATTGCTGATCTTTATTGTGCGGTATTTTAAACGTCTGCGCTCGCGGGTGTAAATTGTTTCTCTCTAAGGCGTGTGAAAAGTGCCGTAATTTTATCATACCAGACTTAATTGTACGGTTTTCTCTAACGTCAGCCCCAGTTTATCGACACAAGTTTGCAGTCGCCTGGCGCGTGACATGTGATCTATCTGCAAAAGTATCGGCACGCTAGGTAAACGCTTTTTCCGCTCTCCTTTTTGTCAGCCTCTTTTATTTACTCCTCTAATGTTGATAAATAGCTCGGAAATGTCATCGGTCGTGACTTTTGCGCTTATCGAACGGGAAGTTTTAATTGAAACGAGAAAGACCGCTGAGACTTTGGTGTGTACCATCAGTTTTCATTTTTGTTTTTCCCTCATCTCAATTATAAATCTGAACTTTGTCGTGATTTCAATTTATTTTAAACATGATAAATCAGGGGAGGATTTTCTCATACTTTTTTCCTCCTTATCAAAAAGAAGAAATATCCTTGTGAGAGCTCCCAGATGGATTGGTGACGTTGCAAATTCTCGAAACTGGGATATCTCCATGAACCCCACGACAAGGCTAAATCTCCATGAAAAAAGCTGCATCCGTTCCCACGTGGACCAATTTTCCATATGGGAAATTAAGAATTAGCAAGTTAATGCACCTGGGCTTTCTCATACGGATTTTCCAAATAAGAATTAAGTACAGCAGATGTTGTTAAACGCTTACTTTCGAAATTAATCAAATTTACACTCAGCAATAAATATGCTCGAGCAACTTCAGCTTTGAAACGTGACAAGTGTTTGAATGATGAAAGAAATATGGAACATTATCGCTTCCTATATTTCAAATCATCATTCTTAATTAAGTTGCGCGACTACTTAACAGCTGCTATCGATGTTACAAGAAAATAGTCTAAAAGGAAGCATTCCTTGAATATATTATTAATGCAAATTAAGCGCCAATCTTAGGTCTTGATAGACCTTGCTCTCCGAGTCTATATCGTTTGTAATAAAAAAAACAGCATACATGCCAACTTAGTAGATTTCTATTAATTTTATTCAAAATGAAACTAGAATAAATTAAACAAAAAAAAAGTCGCATCGACAGCATTCATTTGATCCGATTACAAAAATTTTCATAAAACCAATACATTTTCACAACTCGTTGCAAAACTTTAGCGTTCACTCGATAAGAAAATGTCGATTCGTTAAATTACGCGAAACAGAGAGAAAAAAACAACATCCTATACCTCAACGCTGAAATACGTGTTTTTTTAATGACATTCAAACTGTTGGATAAACCCCGTCTCTTTTTCTGTTACGTTGCACAAACAAAATAACGTCAGAATCAACGCAGAAAACGTTTTCAATAGAACCGTACAAATTCTGATTGGATGTAAAATTTCTCAAGCACGATAATGTAATCTAGAGGACGACTGACAACATCAGCATCCATTACAGGCTTTTCTGAAAGTATAAATACCGAATATGCGAAATATCGACTTGGAGGTAGGAGGGAGGGGGGGTACGGCAGAGTGGTGCACATAAAGGTGCAAGCACCAGAGAGAGCATCGACGGTAGCAAAAATGTATTGCTGAACCGGTTGTGCGTAAGCGGGTGATGAATAATTGAAGACAGCCGGTTCAGAGTGAAAGCTATGAAAAGCGAAGCACAGAGAGAGGCAGTTCATAAATAATGAATGGAAATAACAATGGTGGTTAATTTTGCAGGGCACAACGTATGGTCTTGGCTCGGCTCGAGGCGCGGTGGCGGCGCGCCAGGGGTCGTCGCGACGCCGCTGTCCCTGCCGCGACACAGGCGGGCTTCGAACCATCATCCCGTTGAGAACCACTACACCCACATGCAGGCGGATGAGGCCCTTTACGCGGAACTCGACTCGCAAACGGCCAGTTACGCGAGCGATCTGCAGCTTCAGATACGGGGCAGCTCGACGTACGGTACGACTTCTGGCGGCCAGGAGGACGAGTACCACGAGCTCGATGCCGCGAGATTGCATCGTCACTACGGCTCGGCGAACCGGGACGGCTCGCTGCCGCGGGAAGGATTGCTCCGTACGCGACACAGCCAGAGGTAAAACGTCGCCCGATCGCGCCCCACGATCTTTCAAATAATGATTCCGCCATTATCCCGACCAAAAGAGAGAGAGAGAGAGAGAGAGAGAGAGAGAGAGAGAGAGAGAGAGAGAGAGAGAGAGAGAGAGAGAGAGCAAACGACCTGACCACATTTTTGCTACATTACGCACACGACCCGCGCGCCCGATCGCCTTTCAACTCGTCTCGCTAACGAATACCAACCGCACTTTTATCGTCAAATTCAATATCAAATTAAACCTCACTCGCTGTTCCCCAGCTCGGCCTGATGTATTCGCTCTGATATAGCGCATACGTCAAGCTGATTTATTCAATTAAATATACACAGATGATAATTTTCGCGTCAACGTATACGCACTAGAAGGGGCAGAGAGTAAAAAAGGGGAGGGGGAAGAATATAAATGAGCGGCAATTTTAATTGCACTTTTACGAGCGACGTTCCTCTTCGACCGTGTAAAACAATTTCCTCTGAGGGAAACTTTTAACCGACAAAAAACTGACATCGGTCATAAATCGCTTATATGCACGTACCTTTTTGTATCTCATTTTCCGCGCTAATTTACTTACGAGCCCGCGCGGTATACCCGGTGGTATTTGATAAAGATATTTCTGAATTAATCGAGTTCATAAAGAATACCGGCCGCGTTCGTTAATTGTCGGGCAAACAAAAGGATGCGCTCTATAATAAATGTGTTTTTAAACTGCGGTGTAAGTTGCGTGCCTCCTTAAACGAAAAACGGGCACTAATTTTACGAGGCCGTAAAATTTGTAGAGAAACGCTAGCACGCGGGTTCAGATTTTGCTTTCCAAATTTATTTGTTTACGAATCACACGAACGGTTAATGAATTTAGCAGTAATCCTACGCGAGTTACGAGTTTGCGTCGAGTCGGGAAAATAAAAGGGGAAAAAAAATCAGTTAGACGTTACAAATCTGAAGCGATATATTTTTGCTGGCGGCCGAGTTCAACGCAAAACCGGATTAATGACGGAATAACGTCGATTATTTGTTCCACATCGTTTCCTTGTGGAAAGAAAAAAGCGAGCGCAAAAATTCGCTTAGAAAATATTATCGCATTCCGATATCATATTTACCGTCTTCGTTTCTCGGGAAGCATTAAGTGGAATTCCGTAACTCATTTATCCTACTTGAGGATGCACGCGTCCCATGCTATGTTTATCGTAAACACCTATAGGTGTTTACGATAAAGCCTTCTAAAATTGACTCTACGTGGCTTCATTATCTCAAGTAAAATCCTGATTAATAGCAATCGCGAAGCGTTTCCGCTATGAGCGATTACATTTGTGAGCGTACATTGCGATTCAATTCCGTGAGCCGCGCGTGTTATATCGTCCGTACGAGAGTAGAGGGCAAAAAGTTTGCGTGCGCACAGCGATTACAATTAAATCGCGCGTTCGAATAGTTTCGCTTTAAAGAATCATCGTTCGTTTTGTTGATTTAATTACAATTCATCGGGTTTGCCTTATCGGCAAGAGTTTGCTCATTTGCATAATTGTTCGTCGCTTTTGTACGTTCGGCAAATTATCGCCCGTTTGGAACAAACCAAAAAACCGTTTTTCTCGTAAAACGGTGACAAAAAATACGTCATCAATACCAATCAAACTGGGATATGTGTTTCAAGGGGAATCGCGCGCTGGTTATCGAACGATTATATGCACAGTTGGACGCTGCTCGAACTCACAACTAATTTTCCACTCGGTTGCTGGCTACTTTGTAAATTCAACGTTTAAACTGTGGCGGCAAAGTTGAGACAAAAATAACAAGCAATTATGATTGTGTAAATAAACAAATGGAACCGTAATTGGTGAGAGGGTCAGGATCGATAGGCAAATTTCGTCGAAAGCCACCGGCCGGTTTAATCAAACTTCAATATTATACACCAAACACAACACGAACTCTGTAATTAGAAATTTCACAAGTTGTAACTGCACACTGAACGGCATCGGACAACTGTAGCCGCGAAGAAGAGGTAGAGTTTAAAGTTACGCGGAAGTGATTAACTCGTGATATTCAAGTTGGGCGAGGTAGCGTGCGTGATACTGAAAGGCGATTAAAAGTCGCGAAGATCCTAGCCGGTAATAGTATAGACTCAGTCGGGTAATAAAGTGATCATCTAATTAGTCGAATGGCAAAAATGTCTCTTATTTTCTCATCTGCAAAGAAATAATAATAAATTAATTTGCATCTTTGTACCAGACGAGTCTACAGATGTATCTTCTCAGAATGTTGATATAAATAATTTGTTGCAAAATATTTAAAATCAAATATCGTATCCAAACGATGCGAAAATAAATATTAAAGGTTGCCTAGTCGGCCAAATTGACGTTAGAAAAAAATGCTTAAACGAAACTGCCCTAAGTTACAAGCGTCTCCCCAACTTGATCCGGATACTTATTTATTTCTCACAAAGGTGGTGGAATCGTACGAATAGTGGTCTGTCTCAAATACTGAACAAAAGAAATATTTTGGTCGGTGCGTGCAATTCGATAGAGCGAACAGAAGGTTGGAAACAAAAAGAGACACAAAACAGATCGGCCCGACGATATGCAGCGACAGGAGAAATCCATCAAATCGCGCGCTTCTCCCCTAGCGACTCTGTAACCCCAGAGCAAAAAGACAGGTCGCAACTAGCGTAATGCATTTGATCTGTCGGGGCGAAGTTGCAAGCAACTTTTGGGATACGCGGACCAATAATTGAACCGTCTATTGATTTCAGGATACAAGAGCCGGACTACGAGATGTACGAGAACGGTCCGTCGACCCCGTTGTCGACGAACCGACACCAGCATCGTCACCACCACCACCACCACCATCATCATCGAATAGCGAACGGACCGAGCGACCATCCCTCGTACCAGAACACGGCGTACACGGGCAGCGACGCGGAACAAGACGGACCGACGCTGAGCAGCGCTCCCAGCAGCGCTTACTACAGCGATCTGAGCTCGAATTCCGCCAATCAGCAGATACCCGTGCAAACGACCACGAATCTGTCGTCAAATCTGCCGCTCGAGCCGCCGGCGTACCGGCTCGCAGCGATCAACGAGGGCTCCGGACAGTCCGACTACATATAGCGTCCGACCTATCACACGGCACCACGCTGCCAGTGTGATCACTTCAACAACTACTCCGTTAATTACTCGTCCTTTAAATCGAGTCGCCGTTTAGTCAGAGACGATCGCAACTGAGGCATCTCGATTTCGGCCCACCCCCGAGCTCCATCCCCGTAAATTATTCGCCTCGAGGCGCGTCCTTGCGCTTTCGCCTCAACTGTACATTATCGCTTGTCGCAACTTCGACTATTACCTTTTTAATTTTTATTTAATTTATTTATCATCGAGTTTAAAGAGCGTCAGTCCAATTGTGATTCAGCACCGATTGTTGGGAAAATTGTTGCACCAACGGAACCATTTTGAGCTCACAATTTTCTCCGCGACCATCTGGTTTGGCACGTTTAAACCAGAGGAATGATGGAACTGTCATTTGTGATGTTTCATCCCATCGTTGCCATTTAAAAAGTTCAGTCTCTGATAAGAAGATGGGGGATCGTGAGATGGAGTCGAGTGTGCAAAGTGACGATATTTCGTCATTCGACCTGATACTTTGTCGCGATGCTAGTCACGCAGAAAAAGCGCCGTTCGATGATAATCCGCGCGGATATAAATTGTTCTAAAGCGCAACAATTTTTCCCCAGGCGCATAAATTGCGCTCTCAAATGTAGATCGCACCCCGTTTATCGAGCTAACCATATTTGCAATAAAACGTCCGTACCATTTGCTTGACTCTCATTGCACATCTTATAAATATTAACATACAATAGTTGGTCGTCGTTTAACTATCCGCGGGAACTATATCATCGCGCTCCAAGTGTTTTTTTGTTTTCGTCAGGGCTCTCGCGGCGCACGTGGTACCGGAGGCAAGGAAACAGCCTCGATTATTATCAATCGAAGCCACGACAAAACTATTGGCGCGCGCGAGAGAACTCTTGGGAACCGAGGCCGGAATTGTTCGCCTTTGTTTTGCCATTGATCAGCGCCAGGGTCGCAGAGAGGCGCGAGCACAATAGAATTCCTCCTCCACGGTTTCGGTCAGCGGATCCGCTTGAACTCTTTTTTTTTCTCCCTCCTCTCTTTGTCCTTGAGTGCTTCGGAAATGTCTTTTCTTGCGTGATAATGAACTTTTTACAAGTCCCGCAAAACAATTATTGCTCCGCCAATCGTGAGCCGGAAAATAAAGACGCTCAAGTCTAAAACTTTCATCAGCGCAAAAATTACCGCCACTTTAATTTGTTTTCCTTTTTACCGGGCGCCGCGCGCCGTTTCGACAAATCTCACCGAGAGACCTACGATTATTGTTACGAACTTGCTCGAGCTTGCAAATTGTACTATTTGTTCGCCGCGGCGCACATTATCAGTCGCTTTCAATCGCGAGATTCCTCTCTCTTCTACACGCAATTCCTGTTTCGTTAATACGCAAACAATGCATTTTATTTAGCGGCATCCGAACGGGATATCGGTTCGTTTATTGTCTACCGTATCCGATACGTTCGGCTGACTTTTTGTGATAAAAAAAAAAATTTTTTATGTAAAAACCCGACGCCGTTTTCCAAAGCTGTGTACATATTTATTCGCAAAAGGGCTCGCGCAGGGAAATGAGAGAACTGCTCCGATTCATAGATCGGCCTCACCAAATCGGCCAATAAAAACCGGTGGACAATGCCAAGTTGTAACTACCACTTGTAATACTTGTACATAAACATGTAAAGAAATAATGCCATAGCAAAACAAAAGATCGTTACAGAATGTCCGCGTTGAAATAGTTGCATGGTATACGACGTGGGTTGTCGACCGGGTATAAATTCATAGGTTCTATCGCGGCAATAACTTTTGGCACGCTTATTTTCTCGGTAGCCAGCACACTTGTTCTGCAGCAAACAATGCTCGAAATAGTTTCGTTCGTACGTTCAAGTTAATTGCATGCATTTGCATTTACGCAATCGCGACCTCAAGTACCGTTTATTTCGCGCTGTATCATAACAAAAAGGATAAATCAAAAAAACCACCGCAATCACTACGCACTTATTCCGGCACACACTCGATTGTTCAATGTTATCACGTACAAATTTTTGTCATTCCAATATAACAATTGAAATTGCAAAGTAAACTTTTTCATCATGGGATTACACAATTTTGTGTCCCTTATAGAAGAGATTATACTTTGTACGTTATAATTTACTCGGTGGAATCTTAAATTGTTAAAATACCCGGTTGAGAGCACGGTAAGTTGGACAATTTATTGGTACGCGGTCTAAGCTACTTTATTAGAAACTATTAACGTAGACAGGAGAGGTAAAAAGGGTTGCGCAAAATTGATTCATAATGGCGATGTTATCGTTTTTGTTTCTTGTAAGAACCCATTTTTCTGCTATTCTCTTTGAGACCTCTTTTATTTCTTAATTGACCCATCATCGGCCGCAAAAAAGGCCGCATAATTCCGCCGAAGCGCGTTCGATTAGCGATCAAACGTGACGCAACCGAACGGGCAACAATGCGCGGATGCCGTGTTACGCCTTCGCGTAATGACTTGTACCGCGACCGACTTAGGCCGACGTTTACTTTCGTAATCTTGCATCTAATCGCAATGATCTCGATCGGAACGCGAGTCGCACGCGACCCGACCGCTTGTTTCATCCGTTCGCAATTTTTGCCGCCGCCGCGCTTTTCATTGATAAAAACACGACACTTTGCGTCATCCTTCCGCTTGTACAGCATTATTTACACCGAACGTTCGTTCTCATTATTTTACGCCGAACTGCAAAATATCAATTAAACGAACTTATACCATTCATTTTATTTGTAACCGTAAAAAATTTCACATTTTTTCACAATTTCAATTTTTTACCTAATTTTTTTTTTAAGTATCCTTATGACAGAAAAAATATTCGTTCCGTCAGAAAAACAATTACTTAAAAATTTTTTTTTTTTACAAATCAAAAGTCAATTTTGTTCTCTCTTCAATACAACTTTTTTTTTTATTTTGAACAGAAACAATTTCTTTCTGAGTAAAATAAATATGAAGATTGAAATGTTCGAAGTAAAACTAAAGTGTTCACACTAAGTACGATTTTTTTTCGAAGATTTTTTGGATTTCGATATAGCTTCGGAGCTTTCGGGATGTCAATGCAGTTGTAAATGCGTTCATTCGTTCTGGCAAAATGATACGTTCGCGGCGAAAGAAAGAATGCAAAATTTCGTGGATGAAGTTGTACCGAAAGAGCAGGTGTCTTGTAATTGGGAGAATCGCCACGGGCACTTCCGTTCACATTTTGCTGTCTTACTTTTCGTATCGTCCGTGTATAGGCCCTCTCACGCGATTTTTTTTATTACAATCTCTCTCTTTCGTATACACGCAAACGATTTTTCACAAAACTTTAACAAAAGAGCCATTCCCCCGTTTGTCTTGAAGGCTTCGCACGCGTAAGCTCTGTGTTGTGCCTTGTTATTCAGTCACAATTGTGAAGATGAATTTGTACATGTCAAATTCGGCGTCGTATCCTCAGGCAATTCTGCATGCGGCTGTTTATTTGACGCACCATGATTTTGCATTTCCATGGTTAGCATAATCGTTTAGCAAGAAATGTGTTTTGCAACGTTTTTTTTTTCTTTCAGAAAAAAATTCGAAACACGAACAAAACGTGACAATTGCTAAAAACGAGCAATTGTTTCGTTACAAGTATTAGAGCGTACCTCGCGTCGCTTCTTTCGGACCCGTTGCGACGTAGCGAAATTAATCTGATTCGCTCTCAATTAATTCGATTGGTCGGAATCGTTTGCTCTTAATTGTCAGCCGAGTCGCGCGACAAGACAAAAGAGAAAGATGTTTTATACTTCAGGCCCCCTTTAGCGTCCTTCGTTTTGTCTGGCATGCTTTACCGGCTGGACAGTGTTTTTAATTTATTAGGCTTACCGGATCCCGAGAGACGCATTCCCTCGCGAATAACAAAGGCTTCTGAGCTGAACCTATGCATTCCTGAATTTAAGAGTGCGTTTTTCATCGCCCAGTTCGTTTGACAAGTCAGCAATTGATGTATGCGCCAATTATGGCGTCATACTTGTAGCCTGACATGGGCCAAAGCCTGGGGGATAATTGCCAAGTGCTTAAATCGCGTCTGAGTTGACAAAACAAGCCAAGTACACCTGTACTTCTTGCCGCTATTAGCACGATTCTAAGAACCGTTCAACTTTTTTGTCAGCTAAACTTGTGCATCATTTGTTCCGTCGATTACACGATTTTCAACTCGGATTTCCCAAGTTCAGACTTTTTGATAGAACTACTAGAATAGTGCATAGAGAACAGAGAGTCGTAGGAAGTCACAGGGTCTTTTTCCACTGTCCCCTATATAGTCAATTTAGATTAGCCTGAGACAAAATAAAAGTTTCATATTACAAAGAGATTATCAAGAAAACTGATGGCCTTTGCTCAGTTTTTTAATCTGATGGGATGAAAATAACAAAGACCATGTGCCAAGGGAATATATTTTTCAATTCAGGTCAATCTAGCAAACAACGTTAATAAAAAATCTCCAGTAAATCCTGATTCTCTAAACCGTGAATATAATCGTGAAACGAGAGGGAAAAAAAAAAAGACGAGAAGGCAAAGTAGAATTATTATTAGATATCTGAATACTGACAGTGCGTTACGAAACAAAGAAGGTACCCAAGGCATTCGCGTGTACTCTCTATCCATTCTATTCAACTTAGTAAATATAAAATTCCTATGTTTTTGCGCAAAATTTTTGCCGTGGATATACCTCCTTCGTGCCCGAACGAGAAATGTGAAAAATGTATACGCGAGCGCACGTATGGAAGTTAGTTTTTGCATCGCACGTAATAGCCCTAGATTACGAAATAACTCCGACACGTTTGTCCCAAGCGTCGATATTCTAAATACCAACGAAAGCCACGTACAGATAAGTCGCATTTGGTTTAACCCGCTCGAACCAGTTCAACTAACATATCTCTCGTCTGTCCTTGTCTATCTATAAACGCGTGTAACGAAAAAACAACTACCTCCGATCAATTCGAGCGGGTTAATCGAATGCACCGTTGAAAGTCAGACAGGATCATTAAATCATGTGGAATTCCCAATTGACGACATTAAAAGGTGCTGCTCGTCCGTAATACAGAGCACGTGCGTCCTACAACAAGACACAAACACTCTCGGTTGAAACTCTAGCTTGCTCCGAAGGGGACATGCATATACGACCGGCGGATACGGCGTTCTTCTTCCTCGCGGCACGCAATAATTAATTGTGCCCTTGCGAGCACAATGGCGGGTGGGGATACCACCCACTTCAGCCAAGGCTGTACCATTGGCGCATTATATATTTCGTCGAAAAAAATCCCACGCTAGCTCTTATCGTTTGATTGGTGTTAGCAACCTATACTACGAAACCTTTTCGCAAATACTGGCCCTTATTTGAGATCTGATTTAATAGGCTTGATATTATTTTGACCGAAAGAAGTTTAAAATGAAGCTTTCACGTACTCACAAATAAGTTCAATATTAATCCAAAACTAACTGTAATCAGAGAGCAAACAGTCTTTTGCAAGAAAAAAAAACAAAAAAAAAACAAATCTTTTGGGATTACGTGAAAAAAAGTTACGACATAAAAATTGCTCAGTTTCAGAGCTGTCATGTGTGGGCGGGTTAAGCGAATTAGCGAGATTTAGGTAGATAATCGATAGCCTGTAATCAATAGCAACAACGTTTTCACATTGTTTCGGAGGCGCAAAGCAATCTCAGCGAAAGAGGGAATCAGCTCTCCGGGTTATCAAACGCTTGAATCGCTCCTTGAAAATCAATAAGCGAACTATCAAGAACTGTTCGTGCCTCCATTGAAAGTAAACGACGTCGGATTCCATACCGGAATCTGATACTATATCCGATTTGGAATCCAACGTTTCAGCAATATCCATTGGACATTCAATGTTGGAATTTGATGGTGATTCGAATCGGAATCCGATCTGTATCCTGACATTTTTTTAAGATACAAATTGTGTAGGCCGATGCCGCGCGCGCGTAAATGAATTTGATTTGTATGCGCGGGACGCACGTACGCTCAAACAATGTTGGAATTGTAAACGAACGCTCTAAACGGTTCCCGCTTTCGAACACGGGAGAGAAAGAGAGTGTAACCAACCACCATTGGATCGCGTACTTTGGAACCCCTCCGATCAGATAATTTTGAGCTGATCTAGCCAGAAACGCCAACCCTTAAGAGTGCCTCAAACCCGATAGTGGACGCGACATAATTTATGGCCCCAAACAGAAAAATAATCACCGTTTAACGCACTTTGCATTCAAAGTAGCAGCTGTTATAAATTACCGACGCCGTTTTCACAAGAAATCCAAATCGAGTTTGAGGAGCACTTCTAAATGGTCACTGGGAAATGCGCTTTCCGGGGGCAAATGCTAGTCTTTCGGATTCTTGAATTGTATAATAACCGAACAAGTTTCGTACATATTGAACGGGATACGCGATTAAGATTTTATACAACGAGATGCGAAGAAAAATAGAAAATTGCAACTCATCTGAATTCTTGACAACATCTCATACCGATGGTACATCATTTATCTCGAAAGCGTCAGATTGATCCACTTTTCAAAATAACCGATTTAAGAAAGTCTATTAGTGATTCGTCGTCTGAAATGCTGAACTAGTTGCAAAAAGTGAATTATTTTGAAGAGTGGATAACAAAACAAACAAAAAATGAAATGTTGATCAGACACTGTTATGAGAGTACTAGTCCGAAAATATGGTCGATCGTGAGAATTTGCGGCCGCCGATTGCCGCGAATGTAGATTCCCGAGGCCTTATAATGGCTGAGAGATGTGGCTTTAGGGACGGCAGGGCCCGCCCTAGCTGGCACTATACATATGTAGTGGGATATATAAATTATATATGTAAAAATACGGGCAGCCGCGCTCAAGAGATCGAACTCACAGATATCAAGATATGTGTTGGCGACCCCACCCCATCACATCTCCGGCTCTTTCTTTCATTCCTTGCATGATACGTACGAAGATTGCCACGCACACATTATTATCTTGAACACGCACGACTCGATCGTGCAACAAGAACCACCACCCTGTGCGCGCAGCTAGAACGTCATTATAATCTCTAGCATTCCGCGGGGCCCTAACATCCCGCTCCCGCATTGCTGTCGAAATTCTCCAGGGCCCACGACAAAACCGTCGGCCTTTCTAGGATCCTTCAAAAAAACCAATTTACAGTCCAAACGAGATTTTTATCGGCAAATTTCACTTCGGGTGTTTGCAAACACAATTAGAAGACATCTCGGCTCGGCTAATTAAGACGTCTTCGTGTATAGCTTCTTTCCAGAAATGATCAAATCTTGCGGTCCAATAGAGGTGACCTATTTTTTTCGTTCTCTGTCCAACTTACTCTTTCATTTCTATTCGACTGAAATTGAATGACAAATTGTCAAAGTGATGTATGTAATGTTGATAATGTGTTTAATTTAATATCATTATTTATTGTCCGAATCATCGATCCGGTTGTTAATGCACGCAAAACTCGTTCACACCGGCGAAATAGTACCTAGGCCATTGTAAATATGTACTTAACGATAGAGTTAAACTGGCGAGTAGATCGTGTTGTAATAAACAGATCGTATAATAAACGTAATGGCATGTACACTTCCGATTTAATGATAGCCAATGCTCGTGATGAGTTTAAATTATTATTATGCTCACTAATCATGAACACTGAGGAATAGGTCGTAACACTCTGAAAGGTCAGTTTTGCAAATTAGTCGAACTTTTCTTTCTTTTTTTTTTTTTTTTTTTTTTTTTTTTTGAGATGTTTAACTGTTTCTCAGTGACGAATCACTGTTGACTTTAATTGAGGATGCATCGAAAAACACAAAGTTTATGATTTGAACAAAACGAGGTCAACAAAATTTCGGCAACGTACTTTGCAAGTGTACATGATAAAAATGGTATGAATGTGGAACTGTGACTGCTCATTTTATTGCTCGTTGTTTTGTTGGCTGCCATCAAAAGTGCAACTTGTATCAACATATTTTTTTGCGACAAAACAGTGAGCAATAAATAAATAAGTGCATTACAACAATACAAAAAGAATTTGCTTGTTTTTTTTTATGACTGTATTATTTGTAATTTGTTTTTGTATATATATGATTTTAATATGTATATTTTATTAATATATAAGTGAGTGTCATTATGTAAATAATGTCATCTTTCATACGCAAATAATCATAATAAACTGACCCCTACATTTTTGTAAAAGTGATTGTGTAAGAGTATATGATATTATTGTATTGGTGTACAAAAGAACATATGTAGTCTGAGGACTGAAAAAAATGACATTGTAAATAAATGAAAACTGTTTTTACGTATAACAGTGACAATTATTTCAATATCCTTTTCATGTTACTTTTTTAATAACTTTTTCTAAATAGATAGAAAAATCAGTTTCAAATTATTTATAATTATATAGATTATTAATTGGTGGACTCAACTTTCGTATCAACACATAAATGGACGTTTTCCATATTGGTGGATATTTTCAGTATATTTCAATCAACTTCCGGTATCCTTGCAACGAAGTGGTATCAAATTTTAACTTGGACAGGATATTCCCTGTCAATGTATTATAAAACGCTTGAACTGAAATTACATACTCTAAAACGATTTATAAACAGACGTGCAAGATCAAAAATAATTCATCAGGTTTATTCATAAATTGCGGTACGATTTGTAATTAATGATTAGTTAGTGATTCGGGGTTTCGTAGCCACACGTCCATAAATAGAGTGCTCGACTGGACAAAATACGCCTTCAATTGAATATCCCATATATTGATTTACTACATTTAGACGAGAAACGCTGTTTCATTTTTTATAACTTCACTGAATGGATGTTTTATTTTGGTTATCTTATATTAAGCAACACGTTCAGACTTTCGTTTATTATAAAAATAGTATTGAAAGTTGAAAAAATTGGATGGCGTAAGAAATATTTGTATAAAGGTAAGTGCAATGTTTCGAATAGCTGGTATGTACAATGGAAATTCTCTAAAGTAAATGTTTTATGTCTTATACTCTTTATTCACTTGTCTACAAGTACAACTTGCTAACACGAAAACAATATAATCGTTTAAATAGTTTTCTCTCTTTACAATATTATCTCAACAACCGTTACTCAATCATTATTCAACCTAATGATCGAAGACTACCAAAAAAAAAAATAATAATGACTAAAAAAAATCATAAATCATTTTTTTGTCACCTATATTTTCGTTCGATTAATCTAGATCATTAGTATGTATTGGCCAGACAGTATAAACACAAAAAAATTAACTTCTTTCAATGGGCATTGTGTGGTGAATTTTGTCAAGCCAGAATCACTCTTTTTGTTCAACCGACTGAGGTTTCTTGTATAAAACCTGCTAATGCTTTTCACGCCAGCACCTCCAACAGACTTTCCCAAACTCTTCTATGTTACGTGTAGGCTTCCAACAAAGTCTGAGAAGCTCAAAGACCTCCTGTTGTGACACCCAAAAGTCGGAATATCCGTTTTTATACAAATTTTTCATGCCAAACACACATGTCTGGTTTTGAAAACAAATTTTAAACGCTTTTTACATATCAAAAATATCAAAAAATAAAATGAATTATTCTCTTTCTAATTCGCATCAACACCCAAAATAGAATTTTAATCTTATCATTTTTATTGTTGGATCAGTATACTTTTATTTTTCTAACTTATTGTTATGTAATTTTGTTAGAACTATATCGCTATTGCTATCTTTTCATCACTTTATTTTCTCTCAAACAATTTTTAATAAATTAAAAGAAAACAATTTTTTTCAATTTATTTCATCCAGCCCGCAAGATACATGTAATAATAAAAAAAATGTAATAAAGAAAATGAAAAAAAGTAGATATCAAATAAAAGCTGAGCTGACAAATTATTTTTTTTAGTCGTACGCGTTGTGCACCATAACGATCAACGACTGACTTTCATATGAAAGATATCAATTGTCCAAGTAACAAAAAAAAGACCATTTACCGAACGAATAAAATGTGAACGAAAGAAGGCGTGTAGTCCCATATGCGTTTCCGGAAATCGGCTCAATTACCGTCGTCCGTTCCTCACCTAAGAAAATGAATTGCGTAAGAAATTTCCCTTTGGGTTCGTGTTCTACATGCCTTTTGAAATATGAAGAAGGCTACCATACAAATATTCGGCAAAACTTTTCTCTCGGGGTTGGAAATATTTTTAAATTCTCTCAGATGTCACGTAAAAGCTGAAATAATCCTCACGAATCAGGAAAATTTATGGTTTTCCGTACGCTCGGTTTTTTGTCTTTGCCTTTGACAAGTGGAGAAAGTAAATTGAAACCTTTTATTTTGGTTACTGTATTTTCTCAAATTCAACTCGATCAGCATTAAAAAGTCATCGAAATCATATCACTATTTCATAATCGTTAAGACATCTTGTTATATTTAAAAATTAATTAAAATTATGCAGACATATTTTTTAATGAAAACAAAAAATTTCCTTATTTTAAACTGAGTGATTTGTGTAATAATAAATAATGACACTTTGTAAATGTCATTCAGGTTGTCATTGAATAGGGGTCATGATGAATTGTAGTTGACCACCACTGAAACATGAGCACAACTGCGACCGAAATAACGCGCGAGTCTCGCATCATGCAACGTTAACCGTGAGAACGCGCCTTTATTGTGATTTGTGAACAAGCAAAACACGTGTTTCGGTCCGGTGAAAACAATTTTGCATTGATTTTATCCGCTAAAACTACTGCACAATCTCAAAAATTATCGGAACCAGATAATAATTGTTTCACATACGTTCAGCTGATACAACATAACACTTGTCACAGCATTTATCTGCATTGTAAAAACTTGTAAGAACGATTGAAAAAATCATCATACACAAACAATTGACGTTGTTATTTATATCATCATTTTGGATGCAAGTACAGATTTCTTTGATTTATTTCCATTGATTAATTGAACGGTCTAATTCATTTTTTAATAAATTTATATTTATTATTTTATTCACAGAGCCAAACAATATAGGTACTAAAATGAGATTTGTAACTTCAACAGTATCAAAATGCAAAGCTCGTCTAGGAACACTGTGCGAATTTGAAAAGAAACCTGATCTCCTCCTAGAAACACCACTAGTAATGCTTTATACGAGGGTAACTTATTATTTCATCTTTTAAGATTATTTTATTTTGTCAAATTATGACAAAACCTTGTTCTAAATAGAGAGGAGCTGTGCCCCACCTGACCAAAGATGTATTAAAATATGTAACAAAGGACCACCACATGCTATTAATATCAATGCCACATACTGTAAACATGATCGATTCAGTAAAAGAGTTTGAATCGTTCGCAGAATTCGTGAGCATGCAGGTAAATTTTACTCTGCAAAAAGTTTGCAAGTTTTAAAAATGTACTATCGCAAAAAGTGTTTCGTACTTTTTCAATCGACAGGAGTATCCAATGTTCATGACAATTCAAGATCCAGCAGATGTTAGCGACCCGTGTCATGAAAAAAAAGATGTTGTCTCCGTTTGGTCGAAACAAGGCAGAAAGAGAATGACGCCAAAATGTTATATGAACTTGGTGGAAATGTTCAAGCCTGATATGTACTTAGCTCTGTGTGATGGCGACACAGACCAGGAGAGCTCCAACAAACGTATCTCACATGCAGTGGAGAAAAGCAACCGTATCCTTGATATATCCTTGAACTGTCAAAAGGACTCAGAAGTTTTGAAGAACACTCCTGTATTAGGAGCGGTAGAAGGCGGATACTGCTTGCCAGCTAGAGAAAAAAGTATTAAACATTTGATAGACAAGCCGTTGTTTGGATATGTCATTGATGGGTTACATAAAAACGGCCCGGAAGTTGCTGAGATGGACATCTCAATATTGGAAGCTGTAACAAAACATTCTCTTGTGAGTATAAAATAAATTTAGTTTCTTAGTAAACAAAATTGAAATAATAATTTCATAGTTTAATTTTATTTGAAATACAAAAATTGATAAATAAAGCAAGTTCATTTAACGTATTATTATATTATAGAATTCATTACCTGAGGAAAAAATGAAAACTATGATCGGCTGCTATAATCCTGCAACAGTATTAGGTTTGGTTGATCTGGGCGTAGATATATTTGATTCATCATACGCTTATCAGATGACTGAACAAAAGAAAGCTTTAGTATTTTTATGTGATGACTGCAATAATGAACCAACAGACGCTTTGAACATGGCTGATAAAAGGTATTCACTGATAAAATAAAAGTACTTGTTCTGACCCTGAAAATAAATTTTAAAAATTAGATATATGTTAAATGAAATTTTTGTAGATATGCCGATGACTTTTCTCCTCTATGCAAATCTTGCAAATGTTTAACATGTGTTAATCACACGAGAGCTTACATAAACCACTTGTGTTTAACGAAAGAACTACTTGGGCCTGTACTTTTGATGATGTAAGTATTCTATGTAACACTTGAACTTGATTAGAAAATAATTGAAAGCTATGCTATTTCATTGAAATGGATTTATTTCGATTTCAGACATAATACGCACACCTATCTTGAATTTTTCAAGCTAATACGGAGTCATATAAAAAACGGCACGCTTACAGAATTTCGACAAAAAATAACCCAAAGATTTACATCGAAATCAATTGAACAGTAAATTTGTACTTGCGTTTTTTAATAAAAACAAAGAAAGTATTAATTAGATATTTATTCTGGTAAAAAATTTGGATCTAAATAGTTGTACGATGAATTGTTAAAAATATGAGGCAAGTAATCGAAATCGTAACTTCTGGTATAATCAGGTGGTCTAATGGCAGTTAACTTGTGGGACACAGTATGCACAGGATCTTCAGTCTCTAATTGACCTACAGCGCAGTCTCCACACAAATCAACTCCGTCCTGACAGTCTGTACAGTGCCAACGTGTTCCTCTCACTGGGTCCTCACCGCATACAAAGCACTAGAAATGTCAAAATATACACAAAATTAGATTTGTATTTATTTTAAATTTGTTCGAACTTGTAGTAATAATTATTGTTATACATTATTCAAATCTAAAATAGAAATTAATTCTTATCATCATTAAAATCAATCATTTTAATTTCATTTTCACAATAATGAACATTAAAACATGTCATGCTTACTTTATAGCCAAGATGCTGATATGTTGAGGATTGATTATCCTCTTTTTCTGTTTTTATTTGTCGAAGCAATTCTATTTGGCGCAATTCAATGCTTTCTTCGTCATTCCCATTTCCGGAATTTTCATCCATAAAGTTATTCATAAGCTCTTCTTGAACCGGTTGCTCTCTTATAAGATCAGTCGATGAGAAGTCCATATCTTGATGAGGAAAAAACGTTGACTTTTTTTGCATAAAGTAGTTACTCTTGTGATGTCGACTGACATTTCTTTTCACGTCAACTTTAACTTTTGGTCCCCTGCCTGGAATTGGCAGTCCAGCTCGAAGAAGTTTGATGAAATATTTTTGTACCCGACTTGAAACTTGCTTCGGAGTGCGATTACCTAAAATATAACATTCAAGTCAGATTCTTATTGTTTAAAACTAAATTGTTTTATTTTATCAATTCTGCTTAGGGTCACATCACATCAGATTCCCAAATCTATGAAATACCTAAAGCATTGGCTATTTTCGTCCATCTTCGCATCTCAACTTCTTCCGGTGGATATTCTTTCAAGAGCTCTTCTAATCTACGTTGCTCCTCAGCAGTCCACAACTGGTTAAATGTTTCAGGTTTGCTGTCATCAAATGGTCGGCCTCGAACCAAAATCTAGAAAATAATAAAAACATGGCCAATTTTTGAAAATTTAAACTAAATCAAATACATTATTTTATATAGCAAAACAATACCTTTCCGTTTTCAGTTTCTTGTTTTGTTTGCAATTGAGGTATAATATTGCCATGCCTTGTCTGAGGTCGCAATCTGATATCAGGTACAGAAATGTTATATTTTGACCAGTCTATAGCAGGGAGGTCTGCAATTTTTTGAGGACCTGGATACTTTGGCAAATCACCACATTGAAATTGAGCCACATAAGATATGGGATCATTGAGTGCTTTCTCGCGAGAAGCCATTAGTTCGTCTAAATCTTTTAACGCTTGGGTTCGCTGAGCTTGAAGAATTACTATTGTTTTCAGAAGCATCTTGTAATCTTGATTCCCTTTCAAAGCCAAGTGGTCGGATTCAAAATAGAACAGATTGTCCTTGTCAGGGTCATTATTGACTTCTGTATCATCTGTAGCCATTTTTAGGAACCTGAAAGTAAAATGCCAAATTAATTAAATTTAATATTAATTCAACTAACATAATTTAATTAAACATATTCAAAAATAAACATTAGAGATAATAATTTTCAATAAATCAAAATGTATATAAATAAATTTAATAATCAATTATAACCATAATTTATTACATACCTTTATTCTTTTGTTGATTTAAAACACAGTATAATTCGCAATGTATTTAAATACAGTGGTTGAAAGTAAAGAATTTAATTCAACAGGATTTTCTGTTTATTAATTCCTTAATTGTTTAAAATCCGAGTTGTGCATTGTTTACATCACTCACAAAACATTCACTTTTTTTTAGGTTAGTTTACGTAGTTAGTTGTTCGCGAGAAAGAGAGAGAGAAAGGAAAAATGTGTTCGTAAATTGGTTGAACTTGTTAAAAGGCGCGTTCCCAAACGCGATCGCAAGAAAATTGTGCGAAAGATGAATTTGAATTATTATTTATCGTTGTCGGTCAACAAAAACAAAAATAATAAATCAAAAAAATAATACGTTTTAAACACTCACTTGTCGTTGAACAAAATTCAAATCTTTGATGAAAATCACTTCAATAATTGCAGATATGAAACTTGTTACCTCCTGTCGAACGGCAGTACTGCATGTTCACACACTATATCACACACACGCGACACTGACTTACCAGCGACCGATCTAACAAAAACAAAGACAATGGAAATTACAGCGGATACGTTAGAAATCTAAATTACTTAAAATCACAAACCCAAAACGGAACGTTCAAACTAATTTTTTCAAGGACAAAACAATAACAAAACAAAAACAAAGTAAAATAACTAACCGTGTTCTCATTAAAGTCTGAAAAACGAATTATTCTATTGCGAACCAAGTTGATTCTCCATTGAAATGAAAGTACAATTGGATGAGGATGTTTTGTTATTTTGTTTTCGTTTTTATATTGCAATGGCAATGACAAGGTCGTTGAGCATGTTTGGTATTTGCACTACTAAAATTACGGGACATTTAGTAGTGTGAAGTATTCGCGAAGTCCGCCGCAATCGTTGTGATACGGTCTGTGTGCGCGAGTCGCATCCCCTACGCATGCGCTGTATATATTCCAACTTCTCATCGTTCCGTTTCAATTTCTCAATATGACGTCACAGCATTTATTTTTAAAGAGGGGCTTTAAAGGATGCAAATAAGAATACTATTTTTAACCAAATAATAGAGGGCACTGGTGCGCCGTTGAAAAAATGTAAACGCGCGGGAAAATTTGAAAATAAATGAAAATAATTCTTTGCAAGAATTCAATAAATAATTGAAATAATAATATAAACAAAACAAAACAATCAATATAAACAATCAACAATTTTTATTACTCTTTTTGTCAACTCCAGTCAACAATGTTAAAAAATTGTTATAATTTTTAAATATGTGTGTCAATGGAGACTGATATTTCACTATAGATTGAACATTGCGTTATTCACGTACGAACTCTGTAAGCTATGGATTTATCTACGTAATATTTGTTAAGATAAGACATTTTATCACCTGTATTATCAATCCGTGTTGATTCATCAGACGGGTCGCACCCATTTTCTCTTAGTCAGTTGGTCCTAAAACTTTTACCTGGATAGTTTATAGTTATATTTTATACTATTGTTTATACAAAGAAAACCAAAATGTTTCGTGCAAAAAAAGTTTTGTGTTATTTAACTGTCGTTTTGTGTAAGTATCAATTTTAACAGTACAAATCGAAACATTCTAAACTTTATCATTTTGAATTCATTTAATTAGATTAAAATTCTAATCTGATTTTTTTAGTGATCATGAGTATCTTCACTGAACAAGTGGAAGCGAGGAGAAAAGTTTTGATCGGGCGGAAAATTGTAACACGTCACTATTACAGTAAGTATTTTTGTTATATATATATATATTGACTCATCACAATATTTTTTTCTTTTGATTTAACAGAAAGTTAATTCAAACGAACGTCAATTTAATTTTTAAGGAGGTACGGCAATTCCTGCATGGTCTATTGCTTTGATGTGTGGAGTTGGTATCCTGATATTAGGTGGCGGATCATATTTTGGCCTGAAAAAATACCTGGTGGATTCTTTGGATATTCATGAAGGACCGAGTTACCAACCAGCACAAGCCGACGAAGTATAGCATTAAAAAATATACAACAGTGCCATTATCATATAGTTACGTGAAATAAGACGGTTTATTGGCATAATTGTATGATTATTTATTAATACATGAATCATAGGATGTAAAAGTCTGTATAAATCCATCATATGGTAATCATTATACATTAATTCATTAATACATGTATCCAAATGTGTCGTTAAAAGTCAATCAAGTTTACCTTCATTAAATCTTGATTATAGTAAATTCCCAAATCATTGATCCGATCTTCGTTCTTTACCTCGACGATTAGAATACACCATTTTTTATTCTCTTGTGTCACGTTAATACAATGCACGTTACATAATTTCATTTAAATATTTAATATTTTTGTCACGTTTCATAATTGGTATAGTTGAGAGAATTGAATGAAAAATTAAAACTTACTGTTCAATAGTTTTGGATAATATAAAAAAAATGTTTAAAAAGAAATAGGAAACGAAATGGAGAATAAACAACGAGATGTGCGAAAAAAGAACGTAGACGTACATCGAACCAAATAATTAGAACTCTCTACGATGGTATTTGTCAGGGTCAAAGTACGATGTGACTACTACTCGATTATTGAATTTGCGTCCTGTTAGGGTTTGCTGAGCTTTTTGACAATCAATCACACTATTGAATTCCACAAATACCTGAAACAAAAATTAGGATTGATAAAATTGTAATATAAAAATGGATGATACAAATGACTCAAACTATACAAAGAAACTGTAATAGAAATTACCTTTCCACATCCCGGTACATCGACACCTTCAATAGGTCTCGGAATTTCCACCGAACGGACGACACCATATTTGTTACATTCTTCCTTGATATCATCAAGAATGTCTTCGTATTCTTCTTCTTCCATGAGTTCCTCAGGCGTGACCATGTTCAACAAACATAGAACCTGCAAATAAAATTACAATCAGCAATTACAGTTTTTGTATTATTCATACGAATTTTTTTGATAGAAAATAGCTTTTTTTGGTACCTCTGTAGCTGGTCCACTAGCCCCGACCATATTAAGACCTGGTACTTGGATTTGTACAGGCGCCTGAGCCCCAAGCATGGGATTTTTGGCTCCAACACTGGCTCGTTGTACGATCAACTTCTTGTCACCGAGCTGCATCCCATTAAGTCCTGCGATAGCTTGATCCGTCATAGACACGTCAACGTATTCACAAAATGCGTACCCCTTTGACAGTCCGGTAGCCGAGTCCTTGACCAAATTGAATGCTCGTAGTTGTCCAAAGCTCATCAGCAACTCTTTTACCTGCACAATTATCACTCCGCATTAGAATTCAGTTTGGTTGCAAGCTTTGAACATAAGCTATTAGTTGTGCTCAAATTATCCTCTGATTAAATCTTAAATTTTGAAGTTAATAAAATGAGAATTCTCTATTTTTACATCATTGACAATACAAATTTAATTTCAAAACTTTTCAAGGATAATTTGAATATTTTCAAATTAAAAAAAAAATTATGGTTCTTGTTTCTCGTGTTTGCCATCGATGATGTTTAATATCTTCAGTGTGGACGTCTTCAAGACTTTGAGGTATCGGCTGAATACTTACAAAAGTAACTTGGACAAGGCCGCTGAAAAAGTCTCTCACAAGAACAAAAACTTGTCACTCATTTATGAGATTTCAATTTTTGATTTTCGACATTTGGAGTAACATGTTTTTGTCACGAATGTATATAAAATGGAATGTAAATAAAGACGCACCATGAAACTGGAAGGGCACCGCGATAAGGGCTGCAAAAGTCGCATAGTCCCGTATGTGGAAGTGAAAATGAGATAAGTACTTGCCTTGAGGGACTGGGCTAGCCTCTCCCCAGGCAGTGTGCTTTTTTGTCATGTTCAGTAGTAGTAGTAGTAGTAGAAGTAGTGGTAAGCGAATGCTTTTCTGCGCGACCCTAAGCTAAGAAACGGGGAGAAAGGGCACTGATATCAGTCCACAATTTCTTGCTTTCATTCAAAAACCAAACGAATGACTTTTTTTAAACAAATTATTCTTCTTTAAACACTTTCTTCACTATTCAATCAATTCTTCTTTCATTTTGAAACAGGAAAAAAAATTTTTTTGTTACAATGAAACGTTTTTGATTACAATGATCAACTCAACTTTAGGACTTTAATTTGATTCTTTAAGTTACGATGAGAAAGTAACCTGTAAAAACTCGTCGACTTTGCAAAAGCCTGAAAAGCCTGTAAAGAAAAGCTGGAAACAAAATTCCCTGAAAAAAAATAAACATCCGACAGCCTCGAGCTGATTTCTGAAATCTCCTGTAACACCCAACAAAATTTCCCCCAAAAAATGATGGTAATACTCAAATTCATACTGAAGACCTAGAAAATGTTTCTTCATCAAAAGAATTTACAACTTGAATCTGTTTTGAATTCATTGAAATGTTGACTGGTTAGAACAACCCCCCTTCCCCCAAGTCTTCGTTTTCCTTGATTGTGTTTAATCACCTAAATTGTGTACGAATTGCGCGGAGCCCTTCATTTGGTCCACGATGTGCCTAAAGGTTACTGTAAAATTGAACGTTTTTTTCCTTCGCTGTGGTACGAAGCTCGAAATGCTGTAAAGACTTTCCACTACTATGTACAGCCAAAGGTGCATCAGAACTCCAAAACTTTTTGATAATTCATCGTTTATCAAAAAGGATTATCTTTGCGATGCACTTTCAGTCCTATAACTAACTGAAGTCGAAGGAACCATCGAATGGTGAAGGTGCGTTTTTTGGAAATTGGAACGGAGGGTGAACCCTGACCTAACTAAGGTACCCTAATCAACGCTGAACTCCGGGAGATGCATACATACCTCACAGGCCACTGGACGAACATCTACGTTGGCATAACTCTGCGCTAAATAATGCTAGATACCTATGTTTTGGTATAAGACATTGGCATAATAAGATATCGATGCTGGCGCAAACACAAGCCCAGGAATGCTGCATCGACACTTTTTATAATCAACGTGGTACGCATGTTCTGCTTCCACCGACGCCACCAAACTCGGCCATTATTGATTTCAGAAACATTAAAAAATAAAAAATTACGAGACATAAGTGTGCGTCAATGAAAATACAAACTGCGTTTCAAATTGTGCTATGACGACGTAGACGTCTGTCATTATTACATACCTGTTCTTCATTCAAGTAGTTAGGCAAACCGCCAATGAAGATCTTGTGTGGCGAATCTAAAAGATAAAATTTTGTTTCGTACAATTAATAATCGATGTTTACTTTTGACAGTGTAATTGGGAATATTAAACTTGTATGTTTGAAACATACCCGGTACCGTACCTGGGACGTTCATACTAGGATTGTCAGTGATTCCAGGCATAGGCTGGTAATCATGCGGTCTTCTTATTTTTAAACTTTGTCCCTTGAAATTAATCCCGTCGAATGCCATTGCCTGGGTTGTTTCATCAATTGATCGGAACTGAAAAGTACGATTGATTATAGTGACAATGTGATTATAATTGAACAAATTTATTTTGACACGTGTGTCCACTGTGATTGTTTACCTCCAAAAAGGCAAAGTTCTTGTCCAAGTTAATTTGGCAAGCCAAGACAGGATTGCCTGCAGCTTGGGCAAGTCCGGACAGATGCATCTGCTGATTAAAAAATTCCATCATCTCTTCTTCAGTGACACCGAAAGGAATGTTGCCGACGTACAATCGTCGCGCTTGACGTGTTATAGTGCTTCCTACTACGGGCACAGCTGCCTGCGGTGTGTCAGCGACTATGTTGGCTGGTATTTGACCAGCAGCCTGCATAGCTTTGTACTGAAACACAAAATAGTATCCTCAGTTTGAGAAATCCTTTTTTATTTATAAATATTTTATATCAGAATGAAAAAAATTGTTACTTGGAGAGGACTGATGTGGTCAAAGCCGGGTGGAGGTACATCCCAATAGAGAGACGGTTTTCGTCTTCTAGAACCGCGACTCTTTTTTGGCGACCCGCTCCTTTTGCGGTCTCTGCGATCTTTCGACCTTGACCTGGACCGCTTTCGGCGTTCCCTGCTGCGTGACCTGTGACGACGGTCCCTTTCTCTCTCCCCGCGGTCTCTGTCTTTTTCTCTGTTGTCTCGGTCGCGATCTGTAAAACAAGAATCAAACATTAATAACCGTTCATTAACAAACTTGTGCAATAAAATGACAAACAAGTTTTCATTATCTAATTTTACAATATAAAAATGTAAAATTAAAAAAAAAAAGATTTGTTAACAAAAATATTATTGTTTAGATAAAATGATCATAAAAGGTTAACACCAAAAATCAGTTTTACTGTCAAAACAAGCTCATCTGCCGTTCAAAAATGAAGCATTGAGTGAAAACAATAATTTAATTGGTTTGAACTTGATTTCACGATGAACAAGTTTCCGCTTGAAGATCATTGCGAGCACTTTGATTTCATGCATCAACTTTTTCAAAATAGAGCAACAAACACTCCATCGAACCTGGCGACGATTTCGTTACATAATAAACAAACTAATATGTCTAGTTGTGATTAGTCGATCGGAATAAGAGTCAAAAGAAACCTGTAAACACACAACGAAGCGTTATTCAAACAATCGAACAATCGTACCTCCGTTAAAATCCTCGCCCATTGCGTATCACTTCTCTTTCAGTGGCTGCTCCGGCTTTTAAATAAGGTTAAGAGATGTATATTTACAGAAGCACGCTCTGGGGCGTTGCGTCTCTTTTTTTTTAATTACAACAAAATATTGACCACGATGGCTTGATTTTTATCTTGAAGTTGAAGCTTTGCTTTGACCTCGACGTTTTCATAGAACGGAAACCAGGAAACCACGGCTACACGCTGGAGAAAATACTCCGCAAACGACATCTAGCGGATTATTTTTGAACTTCTGTATGGCGGTAAATTCAAATCTTGGATTAAATAAAAAGGTGATTTTTTTTCGTCAATGAAACTTTTGTTGGTAATTTCAAAATTTAATGAAGCATATTTCAAAATCAAATAGGTTTGATAAATTAAAAGGTTACTAATTAATTTCTAAAGTTTTTATTTATTTGGGTTTATCAAGGTTGACGATAAAAAGTTTTTTTATTGTTAAATCATTTATTATGGAATTCAAGAAGTTTATGGAAAAAAGAATATTTGTTTTTAAAAAAGAGATCTCGCAGTTGGTAGGATTCGAACCTACGCTCCCAAAGGGAATCTGATTTCGAGTCAGACGCCTTAACCACTCGGCCACAACTGCAGTAATGAACGACGTGTTTCACTAAGGATGTGTTACAGGACACCCTTTTAGTAGATCATTCAAACCATACAAATCCTGCCTAAACCTCAAACTGAAACCTTTATTTTTTATAAGTTTCCAAACGATAAAACGTATATAAAAATCATTTTTAATACAACAACAATTGTAAAATTGTAAACTTTGACGAGAGCAATATGTTTTTTGCAAAAAATGAGGTTTCATCTGTTTTAAATGTAAAAAAATATAAATTTCTGATTGACATTTAATTTAGTCATTAAGATGCAGTCTCATCTTTTGTTTTTAAGTAGAATTATTTTTGCTTACCGACGTAAAGTTGTTGTTAAACATCTTTATAAATATAGTAATAAGTTTAATTGCTATAATAACACTTAAATCATTGCACAATGACTCAAATGACTCAAAGCTAGATTACTAATTTTATTCAACAAATAATACAATTCTAGAAGAATTATGTTTTTTAAGCAAAGTTTTAATGAATATACGGAAATCATTTCGTGAAGATATAATTACAACCGAAACATAACAAATTACAATTGCGAACAAATTGTTGCACATTTTATTTTGCAAAATTGCATTCTCTAAAGATTCAAAAAGTTTTTTACTTCTATTTCAACCGGGCACTCGTTTTTTCAAGGTGGAAGAAAAAACAATTCTAAATTCTCATATGCATCTGCACTTTATACTGTTTCCCCAAAACTGTCAGATTTAAGTTTCATAAATGGAGACTATAAGTTTTAATTTCAGTTTCAATTCAGACTGGAATTCATTTCCATGATTAACAACAATTATTATTTCATTTGCGTTGTTTGATTCATATTTTAAGCTTTAAACGATTAATTGTTTGACGCTTATAAAACATTGACTAATAAATTTTCTAATAAAATAATGACGTTGACGGAGTAGTTATACCAATACGGTAATTTAATCGAATATGAAATACGTCAGATGGAAAGGTGTATAATAAAACTAATGATGACTGATACTGAGATGTAACTGTGAAACATATAGAATTGCAGGGATTTTTTTACCTACAAGGAAAACGGGATTATTCCGATACCGATTTGAATCATTTTAATTAGTAATAACACTGAGAATTTAATTTTTTTTAAATTAACATAAAAAATTGTTCTGCGAATTTGAGTGTCTCAGTTTTAAACGGATGACAAATGTTTGTCTTTATATGGGATAAATGGATTTTGTTGAAGTTTTTTTTTCAGAGTTGATGAGAAATTACTTTTGTCATGGTTTCAATGTAGTGTTTTTTGCAGCAAAAATAGTACTAACCGACGAGGATGGGATTCGAACCCACGCGTGCAGAGCACATTGGATTAGCAGTCCAACGCCTTAACCACTCGGCCACCTCGTCCGGTGGTGGGACGAGTCTCCATCTACACTTTTCATTGCCGAATAATTCACATCTTTTTTGTCGCGTCAGAATCACTTTTCTGATACACTCACTTATGCAAAGTATTTTTCTCCGATTGCTCATCGTAATCGATCTTAGTTGTCGCCTTCTCTTGACGCACTTGTACTACTTTTCTTGTCGTCTTTGTTTTTTTTAGAAAATCAAGAGTCTAAAAATAATTCTATAATTCATTTTTTAATTATGAATAATTCTGTTGAATCAGAGAATCAACGCACATTGAAAATCATATGTAAATTGTTAAAGAATTCCCAAGATTTTTTTTCAGTATATCCTGTTTCAATTTTTCTTCAAATTATCTTGCGACAAATTTTCAAATTTGCAAGATGATAAAGTGATCTGATATACAATTCCAGAAGCGGTACCTGGACTTGATTACTGGGAAAATGAAATGTTCCAAACGCGGCCTTGAGATATTCGCAAAACAATAACGCGCGCGAATTTTTCGGAAACTTTTCTCCTCTCGGCTGAAACGTGTGGTACTTTGCTTCCTGATTGACTTCTTGTTTTTGGGCTCATGACACGTGTTTACGCTTCGCTGAATTATTTTGAGCTAAATTATGACATCAGTGGAGAGCATTTTTTTTTAATTATATAACCGCATGATTGTACAAATTTGATTTTAATGAAAAGAAAAAAAAGACTATTGTTTGAGTTTTTGAACTAAAACTGAAGAGAAGTTAACGAACCGTGCTTTGTTTCGCACATTTTTCAATTACAATGTTCCAAACGATTTATTAGGGCTCATAAATTATACCTGGGATTCAGAAACGAAATCATATAACTGGTAATTATAAAAACACTGCCGATGATATTTATCGTATTTTTCTTACACCCGTAGGCATAACATGTTTATTCCTATTTTATAGTGTGGAATGAATAGGATAAAAGATATTTAATTGCATATATTTAAACATATATAATATATGTACGTTTGCCAAATATGTTTCTGACACATTTTTTTTTAGGATAAGTTCAATCAAAGTGATGAAAAAGAAACGAAAGAAGTGATAAATTTAAATGGATTTATTAATTTGAAAGATTCAATATTGCACTGATAGATGATTGATGTGTTTTACAGATATATTAGCTCGATTTATGTGACGTAAGGTACCGGAAATGCTGAGATGTATACTGAAGAAGTTAGTCGGACGTCGCGGAAGACTCTACAAGTGTCGGCGTTAACGATGCATGGCGGGGACCGAATTATGCAATGCATATTTCAAGTATTGTTAGATTGGTTTTCATGAATTCGAAACTCAAGCGGAGAAAGGGGAAAAGAATTTTCTTCAAGAAAATTTCCGGGACAATTAATATTATTACGCGATTTGTACGTAGGCTCAATACTCATGGAGGAAATGAAATTTATCTAACAAGTTTGAAGAGAAAAATATCATTTATTTATTGTTCAAAAGTTAAGTTGGGAATTTAAATTACTGTTGAATTTTATGTAACAATTCAAGACGGTGAGACAATTTTGCGGCAACAAAAAAAAGTGTAGACAAAAAATTGGAGAAAAAAAATTTGACATAAATCATGCAAATGAAACTATTAATATTTATCGAGTCAAATTCGAGCTTCAAGTTTAGGTGTTTGACAAAAATTTTCCTGCTTTTTTGTACACGATTGTAGGAAACTTTTTTGTACCAAATAGGCAATGCATTTTGGAACAATTCTAAGACAGTCGTATATGCGGTGCCATACATCGCCATGTATCGCGATGAGATACATTTTCAGATCCATCCGATTTTATGACAATTGCCAGAATGGTAATTAGAATGAATAAGTAATTGCATGATTGGTTAAAAACTTGAAGGCAAGATCGACAAATCAAGATGATGGATAGTTATATCAGATTAATTCAAAGAATTTTTTTTCCAATAGAACACATTTTTATCAATTTTTCCTTTCGTGTTAAAATTTCTCGTTTTCAAAGTTGTGATTAAAAAAATTTTAAATAAAAAAATTGTAATAATTCCAAAAAAAAAAAATCGTTTGTAAATGTAATATATACAACATTTAATCAATTGTGATTTTATTACCTTGATAAAAAATCAGTCGGATTTTGATCAATCGACAAAATTGTTTTTTGTGAATTAATGAATTGGCTGTTTAATTGCAAACATCTTTATAATTGTAAAAAAAGAGATTAACACGGAACATGTAATTGAGTGTACAAGCGAATTATAAAACAGCGATAGATTATCAGCTCTCGACAGTTTATTTTATTTTCGACATATTTTTTTAAACGCTCACATTTTTTCAATTCGTTCGTTTGTGGATGGTAAAAATTGGTTGATTTAATTGTGTCACGTTCTACGAAGGTGTACTTACTTTTTGTTTAACGTTACTTACTACGTCAGGCGGTTTATTATGCACTAAAAGAAATATTTATACACGCCGATTGCGGATAATCAGAAAAACGAGACTTGTCATCACTTCGGAACAGTGTGGCTTTTAAATACGAGAACACACACATAAATGATGAAAATTCAATTTCAGCCTTCTTCGAATTGTCCGTAAACAACTTTTTTTATGATCATCAAACTATTTGTTCGAAATAATGTAACTACTTTTTTTCCGTCCATTATCCTTGTTCTTTTGTTTGTTTTTCTTTTTTTTATTTACAGCTTTTTACAGATTAAGATGCTCATTCTTAATTACAATTAACACAATCAAAAAATGATAAGTTTGTTTTATTGGGAGATTATGAAAAAATTGTCTGTCTTATTTTTTAAAAATGATGGAGACAAAAATGATGATATAAAACAAACAATGTGACAACTTCGATACGAGTGATGACTAAGTGTAAGAGGACTTGTGATAGCTAAGTCGCGTGCCTAAAGCACATGAAGCTTTTTGCACCAAGTTGTAGACCGAGATCGCGTTTGAGAAAAAAAAGTCATTTTGTCAATACGATGAAAACCTAGAGTCAACTGGGATCACGTTATTAATGAATTTGCGATGAAATATGCCAATAATTCAAACGAACGTTTGCATAACCTGCTTTAAATTGAAATTTTTATGTTCATCAGGATTCATGCATAATAAAAATTGTATTACATTCAGGAAAAAAAATTGCCAACACATTTGGTATGCAACAATTTGAAATAATTTTCAGATTTATGAAAATGGGAATGAGGTGTCTGGTGAATTGGATAATCCGATAGAACTACATTCAATTCAATGTTCAAATTGAAAAATTTGTCTAACTTTTCCCTTTGCGATTTCTTGTATCGATTTGTCATACGAGAGTCCAAGTAAGTCCTCATCACGTGCAGAATGTGTACAAACCCATTCTCATCATTATATGTAAAAAAATTTTTTTTTCATGCGTAATAGATAGATTGATAATTATTGTTATGATTCATTAATCATAATTTGTCTGCTGGGTTTCAGATATAAAAAAGTAATTAGTATAATATTAGTTTTATGGCTGTGTGAGCGTGATTATCTTGTTTAATATGCATCACTCCGCGAGAAAAGAGAATGCTATCAAAACCTATGTGTTAGTGCATCATCGGTGAATTTTGTTCTCAACATTTTCATTTCGCAATTTTTTGAAATCTTTTTCAACTTTTGAAATCAAAACAAAATGTTAATTTCAAAAACCGGACCTTCAAAATATTCAGCATGATAATCATTTCAACAATGTTTCATTTTATGTTTATATTTGTTACAATTTCTTTATTTTTATCACAAAAGTGTCACAGTGAGCAGTAATAATTTTTTTGAATAATTCGTTTAATTTTTTTAAATTATAATGTTTTTCGAATTAAATGTAAATTAGTGCGTAAATTTAACTCATCAAGCATAATCGCGTCTATAAATAATTCTTCTCTGCATTCCTCTATATTATACATTTTCTTATCCCGGTAAAAAATCTTTCTTCTTTAAAACAGAATTAGAATCAAGTGCATCACAGCTGATACACATGACGCAAGACTCTGAAAAATACAATTAAAATCTTTACCTCAGACGTTGTTGTGGCTTGCGTATCACGGAAAGTCGAAATGTCGAGTCAAACATATTTCAGAATACAAATTTTTATTCGAATGAAAAGAAAAATCATAGAAATGTTTTCTTATGCAACTGTTATAGATGTTATTGATGGTTTGATTGGAATAAAAAGTCTATGCAAAAAAAAAAAAAAATAAATAAAAAACCTGACACTTGAAGCATATTTCGGTAATCTCAGGATCGTTTGAAACGTATCATTATGTTCGTTTTCTCAATATTTTGAACGTTGCTTTTCCTCACTAACGAATGTAAGTTATATTCAATTTCCAAAAAAAGGACTATAATTTGTCACTGCATTAAATATAAAAAATTTCTTCTTCTGATGAATTAAAATACAATTATATTGTAATTACATCTGATAATGAAGGAAAATCGGCACAAAATTATCATAACTGTGAAAAAATTTAATTTGTTGGATTCTGTTTTTGATATTGGTTGTTATATCTAATTCTCTCTGCAAATTCTTGGAGTTAAGAAATAAAGTATTTTGAAAGAAAAACGTAAATATCGGTAAAGGTAAATCGCTTATTTGCCGATAGGGGAAAACTGTTTGAATCGTTATAAAAACCTGATAACCGAGCAAAACACCGATCATTTGGCATTCTCACTTGACGGGCGGCGGGAGAATAATACGCGACTGGTGAACCGACGATCGTAAGCGGACACTGTTCCGAGTCAAGAATTGAGTGGCATTTCTGAAACGACACTCTACGGGCAAACAAGTCTGCGATTTTTTTTCCTCGGGTCGTATTTCGCGCTTAGCCTTGTGCGCGCCGAATGTTCCTGTCAAAATTCTGTTGCCAGTGCGTGATTGTTAGGTAGTTTTTTGTTCACTCTGCCAGGACTATACTGAAACGTCAGGAGGTCGTTAAAACGTGGTACGTATATAATTTCATAATGACGTTACGTTATGCACATCTTAAGAACCAGCATGCCGTTTTTAGTTTGCTTTCGATTCTTTCATTTCTACCTTTTTTTAATTATGTCCATTGAAATTTTGTTCTCATTGATCAAATTCTCTATTAAAAATGCTCCACAAAACTCAAACAAATTATTGAAACATTTTTTTAAATGAAAAACTGTTAAGTAGAAAAACTAGTTTTTCTACTTAAATATTATTTCCCCCAATTTGCTATTCCAAAGTTTAATAATATTTCCTTTATTAATGTGTTATTAATCAAATCTGGTGTTATTATACACTTTTTCACCATATCATGGTCAATTTTATCTTTTATTAAGATTTTATTAATCTTCAACTTTATCAATTGTTATTACAATTTGAGTAATTTATTGCTGATATTTTGCTTCGTACTATGAACTTTCAAATTGTCTATAATAAACAAATTAAAAAACAATAATGTAATAATGTAGTAAATAGAAAAATTGAGATAAACGTTCTTCATGCGATAAAAAGTGTGAAATTATAATAATAATATTTAAGTGGCTCGATTTGTCATATTTTCTGTATGGAAAGATTAAACAAGTTAAACAAAGATATTCTATTTGTGATCACAAACAAAAATTAGTATACTTTTGGGTATAGACTCTTGTTTCGTAAAGTTAGATTTGTGTCATAAAAGCATGTGAAACTAAAAAGATTAGTGATGAGTGCACATGGGATATAAGTCAACAAAGATAATTAGAATATTATAATAAAAGCGATATGCTTCTACAATGTTCAAAGTTCAAATAATAAGTTTTAATTTCATTTTTAAATTACAATATTACTGTAATTAATAGTAATTATTAAGGGAAATTTTGAGGGTCATTGATACGATTTTTACCTGTTTGAAAAGTGACGGTCAATATTGATGACAAATCCATTCATTATTCGATTCTACATACACTAAGTTTGCATCAAATGAAAACTGATCTTTATGAGCTCCGTGCGAATCGTATCAAATAAACAAACTGATAAGACTTATGTTTTCACGCACACCTGATTTAGTGAATCACATACAATTGAATATAAAACAAATTGTCTTGTCTATTTTTTCATGTTGTAGTAACTTTTAATTATAATATAATGACTTATCAGAACTGTTCGCAATTCAAGATGGAAAGATAAAATTTTTTTTCACGGTCAACTTTACTCAACAATCGTTGAACTTACCTACTTGACTTTCTGAAAACATCTTCCATGATTCCTATCAAATTTTGAAACAAGGATTGATTGTCTGAAGGCGAGAGAAAATTTTCGACATTCAACTGCAGTATTGACAAATGAATTATGACAATGAAGACAATGGGCTGCGATGAAAATATTGTCCAATTTTTTTTTTTTTCAACTTTTGCGAAAACGTTGAAAACAAAATAATAATGATGAAACATTGCAGAATGAAAGGGAATAAAGGTGCAAATATAGTAATGAATGTCGCCTTATAATTGCTGTCTCGCATCTTGACTACTTTAATATTCAAATCGCGTGGTGAAAGCCTAGCCTTTACGCATACAGGATGTTTGGAAACTTGTGTCATGGAAGGTGGATCATAGCGTAACAATCTTCTAATGAAAATTTTTGATTGCATTAAAACTATAAAAGTGTCATATTTAGATATAACTTGTTGGAAACATTTTTCATTGCAATTTTTTATTTTTCATAAGCATCTATGTAGAAATAAACTTACGTGACATAAATATGTCATAAATGTGTAATATACATTGTTTGACATGGGTAATTTGAAATTTAGAAGTTAAGAAAATTTGGAGTTGATATTTCAACACTTTTGGAATAATAAATGCATGAATCAGCTGAAAAACATCCATCCCATGCATAACTGTCTTGAGTAATAAGCTGTATATACGAAATCACACGCGGCCACGTGCTCGTCGTGTAATAATTCGTTGATTAATATCTTAGTAGATAACTTCTACCGTATATTGCAAAATCAGTTGTTTTTTTACTCAAAATTTCAAGAAAAACTAAAAAAAGTCCAATGTTCAATTTATTTTTAACTTCTACATGTTGAGGCAACAGAATTGGGCTCACTATACTCGCTCATCTTCAATAGCAATTGCTTCTATAAAAATATTAGAAATTTCCTCCAAGCTGCAAATAATAGACACAAACATAAATCTATTAAAAGACGAATGCTCTGATTGATGCAATTACTCCGATTGACCCTTTTTGCTGTTCAGTGTTGTACATTACTGTCAGAAATAATAATTGCGTTTATTGACGAATATTAGCCATTCATTATATCACGTTGGTTTCTAATAAAATCGAGCTCCAAATAGCCGTTTCCTGAAAATAATAAATAAATTTAACAATTCTTTTTTCTTTTAAAGATTATTCAGGGTCAATTTTGGACATTTTTTTATCCCTTTCCAAGGGACAAATAAAAACAATAAGACAATAAAATATTACAAGATAAAAAAAAAACAAGTATTTAAAATAACGACAGAAAAGACCAGAAAAATTATTACTCCGATGATATAAGTCAACAAAAGAAATTAATTTTTAATACGTGTTTCTGGAACATAAATTTCAATAAAGTTTATGTAAATTATTCAACGTTCATCACAACAATGCATAGAAGTTAGAATTTATTCGTTTTTCGATTTTTTGTCGTCTTTTTTTTAGAAGTTTTTTCATTTTTTTTCATTAAAATTTACATTTTTGCTAGCAGAAACATCCCTGATAATATGATTCGTTGCGATAATGTGACGAAAAAAAAGTGTCGTAAAACGCTGACTGTAAAATATAAAGGTCATTAATTTTTTTAGGTACCGAGATCTGATTAGAGATTATATGTAGATAAACTTTTAAGATAAGTTTTTTTTTTCAAAAATAGTCTTTGAACACACATATTTATTTTCAGTATAATTGATTTTTAAGAAACAAAATTAAACATTGAAACTTGTTGTTTGAAACTTTAAAAATAAATTTTGTTGCGAACCAAGAGGTACATGATTGTGCTCTAAGAATAAATAAAAGGAACGGATTATGTAGGCACAGAAAAACCTTAAAGCCTGGCAAGCACGCGACCTCTCCCGATAAAATCTCAAAAAGTGTGAAATTGTTTAACAGCGATTTGTGAAAAAAATTTTTTTACGATAAGAGATTGCGCAATCGACCATAAATCACGATTGTATGCTAATAAAGAGAAAAATTCTTCGAAACTGTTCTCCTTTTGAGATAACATTTTTTTTTCTTAAGATCAATAAATTTCTCTCACCAAAAATTCTTCGGAACGGTTCTCCTTTTGAGATACCATTTTTTTATCAAAAGATCAATATGTTTTTTAGTTCATACAAAAGTTTTTCATTGAAAAGTCAATGAACGCTTGAATTTTCCTCATTTTCAGGAAACAAAATTTTACGAATAACATGGTTCAGTTGTCTAAAACTAATGTTAGATAACGTAATAATGTACATCCATTTTGAATGACGTTTTAAGTTAACATCAATTAAAAATTTTACAAAATAATTGTCACTAATTTTTGCAGTGCAGTTAAAAAAATTTTTCCGGGTTTTAGAAGAAAATCTTAGAATAAAATTAATATATACGCTGGTTTTTTATGTTTTTACAATTAATTGGGCAATATTTGATCAGTGGAAGCAACGATGTTTTCGATATGAAGTTTCAAAATCGCCAATGCATCAGTTAATCAACTGACCTTATGAATAATTAAAATTCTTATTTTTTGTAACTTTTTTGGATTCAGTGTGAAGCCTTTATTATTCATCCTAATGAAACGGCCGATTTCTGATTTTTTTACATTCGATGTGTTGCTGTTTTTCAATTCGTACGTGTATTATTGATCTTTTAATGAATTCGCATCATCCGTTATCTTTTTGCTACTGTTTACGACGCATTCCAAAATTTTTTGAGTCGACGATAAAGGTTGAAACAAGTTTTTGCATTTGAAATTTTTCCGAGTCAAAACAAATTGTGAATAATAGGAGACCAGATCTTATGAATCGGAAATGAATAAGCATAATTATATACGTGAGCACGACATTGTTAGCATTTGTTACAGATTGTCAAAAACGGATGAATAGCTAAATTAGGTTTCCGACGTATATTGAAGATTGAATTCAATTTTTATACCTAAATTGCAACAAAAGACGGCAAATAAAATTCAAATTGAATAGCAATTTTTTTTTTAAATCAGGTACAACGAAATAACTGGACGATTTTTATATAAACCACTTTAAGATAAATATAATTATATTTTACCAATTTAAACTTGAATTATTTTAATTGAGCAAAGAAGTCAACAAGTTTTCATTAAAATAAAATGATTAAAATTCTGAATAAACTAATTTTACTTTTATTTCATTTCGCAGGTGGTATATTTTCAAATAATTTAACATACTAAAATGTGATATCTTAATGAAACGATGTATCATATAATGAAGAAACTGATAAAACAAAAAAGTTGTAACAAGCAAATTAGAGTTCATTCGCTACCTATTGGTTTATATCTAAGGCAAGCAAGAATTCAATAATCGAGAAATCAACATTATTTTGTATCATCTCTTATGATATAAAACAATGGGAAAATTCCTTCTTCCAAAATTCAATTCGATTATTAATGAAATTTGATACTTTTAAAGCCTAATCAACGAATTTATATTTCCGATGACTCATACATAATAGTATACTGAATCAATTGCGATAACGCTAATCGCTTTCTGTGATCCAAAATAACTTGAAATTAATAGTTATCCAAAACTTTTGTTTAAATCTAGGGAATTTCTCCCACACGGCTTCAAAATTGAATTTAAATGTCATTCCACTTTTTTTCTCTGTCATAATTAGGAAGCGCGAGTGAACGACAGCTCATCGACTGAGGAAAAGCCTAGGACAATGAAACATAACGGCATGTGGTCAGATAGTGTGATATAGACGCGTGTGCAATTCTGGTCAGTGGACACTTCAGGGACGTGACGTGGTGACAATGGACCTCACGTAGAACTGATTTCGATACGCCGAGCGACCTTGCACACAGTTTCCGCGACTCTCCGCTCGTTTGTTAGAGAATCATTGTTCCGGGTGCTTTTACTGTCGTGAAATACTCGAGACTCCAAGATGACCAAGTTCGAGGTCAAAAATGACCAGGACGTCGAGGCGCAGCAGAAAGACGTCAAACTCATAAGCTACAAGACAAGTCCGGACGGTACCTGTCGGAACACAAAATTTACCAGTGTTAATCTACCGACTGAACTTGATAACCGGTTGGCTGGATACGATACAACTAAGAAGTTAGAAAAAGATGACAATGGTGAGCTCAAAAATATGATGTAATAACTCATTTCGTTTCAGATAATGATTGAAAGACAAAAAATGATCTTTAATTGCAAACACTGAAAGAAGGTTTTCGGATAGGTTCCTTTATTGTATAATAAATTTATTAGTGGAAAAATATTGTAGGAAATAAAACGACAGTTCACGCTCATTTTCTTAACTTTGCAGGACAGTTTTTGTCATTTTGATCATTTTTGTTGCTTTGTTTGTTTTTTTTTTTTTTTTTTTTAAGCGTTATGCTTTTTTTCCCCCACTCAGAACAAACTGCAAAACTTCCTATACGAACAAAAAAAATTGTCTCTTTGGTACAAAAACGTTTTTATCTGCATGAAATAAATGTGCTATGAAATTTTATGAAATAGATTTAAAATGAAGTGTGAAAATGACGAAATTACGTTGAAATTCGAATGTCGAACATAATACGCGTTTCATCACTGGAGAGTTTAATGGCCGCATAGCCACAAATTGACAACGAGGTCGCGTTACTTATTTTTGTCAATAATCTTATATCCTTTTGTTCAGTACGATGACTATCGAAACTTGCAACGATAGTTGTAGAATGTTTTTCTCATTATTTATCTGTAATGTAAATTGAGTTTATATAAGATCACGAATTATTGGATTATATAATTGAAAAAAAAAAAGTTGTAACTTTTGTACGTGACCAAAATATGTTTTTACGTTAAAATTCTCATATCAAATGATAATTTAAGCACAATTGAAATTGAATTTAGAACAACGGAAATTTTTTCATAGTTTTTCAGAGAAATTTAAAGGCACTTATCAAAAGTTTATTATCAACTGATCAGTTTATCAAAAACGCAAATGCGCTGTTTTCATTTAAAAGATAAAAGAAATTTGAGTATAAAGCTATTGACTATTGAAGAACAAAAAAAAATCCATAAATTAATGAATCAAAAATTTTAAATAAAAAAGCAGCCATACGATTAAGAGATAATAAGTCATGATAAAAGTACACAATGATGCGAAAAATTGGCAGCGGATAAAATGAAATACATGATATGAATTTTACACTCTCATCAAAGTTATATTAAAAGATAAAAATTAGCTTAAAGTGTTTAATTGAAGTAAGGCTTTGCATTCGGGATAAAAATTGAGTATCTGACAAAAAAAAAAAATTTGCATAACTGATGCGAAATTGGATTATCTTGTATCAAAATTTGAATGAATCCCGGATTACATCAGACGGCAATTAGAATTTCATGTTTGCTTGGATGAAAAACAAATCAATTTCCTGTAAATGGTCTCTTTTTTTTTTTTTTTTTTTTTTTTTCATTTTTCGGTGTTGCAATGAGTGATTCGACAATTAAAGATAATTTTCATGACCAAAACTTGTAGTTTAGATTATTAAAAATAACAATTTGTTCATGTTATTCAAAGTCTTACAAAAAGAAAAATAATTTATTTTGTTTGAAATACAAATTTTTTGTATTGTTTGTCAGTCGATATTGAAAAAATTTTATTAAAATTACAAAAACAAGGTCAACCTGGTGCATAAATGTTGTTGCAGCAAAATAATAAATTATATGCTCAGAATTAAAATCTATACATACAAGCCTTGAGATCTCAGCAGCACAATAAAAATTTTTATTTTAACAGCAAGATACAAATGGTTGTGCTTCCTGATCAGGACATAAATTTCGTTTAAAGATGTAGCGATTGTCCGAAAACTCAATAAAGCTATATAATATTCAATTTTTTTTTTAAATTTTTGATATGCTCGCTGCATGCAAGTTATAAATTGAATAAAGTAAAAAGTTAATGTCTGTAATAACTATCTAGCGATCACTGATTGATTCATTGTGCAAGATGATCGCCAAGCATACATTAATTCGCAAACAATTAGTCACGCTTATTGTTGGGATTGCAACAATATTATCAATATGACCGTGCTGTACGTGAAAACAGTCATTTCAATGTTTTTCGTCCCGTCGAAATTGCGTGATCAACTCCCCTTGCGTAGATGTTTTCTTCTCTTGGTTAATTTTCACATAATGACAAACTTTTATTGTTTTTTTATATATCTCTTTCGATTTAGCTTTAATGGTAAACGTGCAAGAAAGGCCTATTTGTCAATCTGTAGAACTTTGTCTCAAACTTTGTATTCAAGAGAAATTTCGTTCGAAAAAATAGAAAAAATTTTGAATAATCATCATCGCAATTTTAAAATTCGTTTGACTGTAATTTTTTTTATTTTTGCTTTTTTCCCAAAAGAAAAAAACAATTTTATTATTCAATTACATTTTTCATCTCATTTTTTTTCTTGTTATTTTTAATTCTAAGAACGATAAGACAATTTACATTTGCATTATTCTATAATTAAACTATACGTCCCATACACTATCACTGAATTTTAATTGACATATTGTCATTTTATTTTCTTAAAAAAAATAATTTCAAACTGGGTTTTACCAGTTTGAATCAGATTATGATTATGCCCATTTCATAGTGAAATGGGCATAAGTCAACTCATACCTTTTCGTTTGAACGTCAGCATTTCAATTTACATAATAAATTGAAAAAAAAAAAACAATGCGTCAAAATTTTAATTTGTGCAAAAAACGTATATCTCAACATTTTAATTAAAATAAACCAAAAAATATGTTTTGAAAAATATGAATCGCATGCGGTTGATTGCAAGTTGAATAATTCACTCATTATGTGGCGTGTTGACAAAATTTGACGCTAAAATTCTACAAACGAGCTCAAAATAATGAGCAGATCCTTATATTTTGCCAGGGAAAACAAATTATCTCTCATCTTATTTTTAATTTGTCTTTTTATCTTTTTTTCCAACTCTAATTATCTTCTCATTATAAATATTTTGATACTCTGAAACAATTCAATCATTATCTGAAATGAAACTCATGATTATCCAAAAGAGTTGTCCACCTTGCGTTCGATCTAACGACTACCACTGCTAAATTTTGTAATAGTTTCCAAATGCATTTTGTTGCAGTTCCTAATGACCCGACAATGATATCCTCGTTTTCCTGCAGCCAGTGGTTGCAGGAGCGCGCGGGTGATTGTTTTAAGAAAAAACTCTTGTACAAGAGACTACCCATTCTGGACTGGTTGCCAAAGTACAGGAAAGATTACATAGTCAGCGACTTGGTTGCTGGTTTGACTGTTGGTTTGACCGTCATTCCGCAGGCCATCGCTTATGCTAATGTGGCTGGACTTCCACTTCAGGTAATTGAAAAATAAACAAATAAGATTAAATATTAAATAACAAAACTAACGGAACAAAATGTTAAAAGTCATTTGTTCTCAATTGGAACTTTGAATGATGATTAAAATTGTTTTCTTTAGTATGGACTATACTCAGCTTTCATGGCATGTTTCGTGTACACGGTTATGGGTTCCTGTAAAGATGTACCTGTGGGACCGACAGCGATATCCGCAATTTTAACGAGGGAGACTCTTGCTAAGAATAATTTAAGCCCAGATTTCGCGGTTCTGTTAACTTTTGTCTCAGGATGCGTGAGCCTTCTGATGGGAGTTTTACAATTAGGTAACTTATTTTTTCTTAATTAATAACAGGAACAATTTTGAACGATTAAACTAATTTTTTTTTGTTTTTATTATTTTCTCTTTTTTTAGGATTTTTGATAGATTTTATTTCTGGCCCGGTCTCAGTCGGCTTCACCTCAGCCGCAGCCATAATAATTGCAACCACCCAAGTGAAGGACATTCTCGGTCTTCATATAAGCGGTGGGAAATTTGTGCAAGCCTGGCAGAACGTTTTCGAGCACATCGGTGAAACTCGACTTTGGGACACTCTGCTGGGCGTCATCTGCATGATCATCTTATTTTCCTTAAGAGTAAGTTTTCCTTCTGGATAGTTGAAAGGACAATTAGGAGTCTGCAAAAACAGGTGCCACGCGTAAGCTCAGCGGCACGTTGGCAATTAAATTGCAGAATACTCGCGTGTACATGCTTTGGCATTAAACAATTTCTTAATTATTCGCGTATGTGTCGCGAATGTAATTGTTTATAATTCAGCCGTGTCTTATCAGTCACTTGAGTAATCCTTTATGTAACATTTTTTAAAAGCCAGGAATTCGTTCGCTCTGAAGGCTTAATTGCACGAGGGTTTAATTGTCGCGCATATTTTGAAGAAACAAGAAAAAAAATGTGTCATCGTTTCAACTGTGCGATCTAGATTAAATAAATGAGCTAAATTATAAAATAAAAATTTTATTTCTTTTTTCATTTTTGTACAATTGTTTTTAATCTTTTCGTTTTCTACTTTTGTTTTTAGAAAATTAAAGATCTACCATACCTTGCCAACTGTCCCAGCACAGCGGGCCCGTCGAGAAAAATTTTAGTCAAAGCTGTTTGGCTCTTGTCGACAGCCAGAAACATCATTGTGGTGGTTGCGTGTGCTATCATCTGCTGGCAGCTGGAACTCAACCTCGGATCGTCCCCAGTAATCCTGACGGGTCATGTTAAACAAGGCCTCCCAGAATTCGGACCTCCGCCATTCAAGATCAATTTCAACAACGAAACTTATGGCATTTTGGAATCGATTTCCGCCCTAGGATCTGGATGTATTGTTGTCCCTCTCCTTGGTGTTCTGGAAACGATTGCGATCTGCAAAGTTTTCTGTTAGTACAATGACAAAAATCATAAATAATTTAAAGATTTAAAACAAAAATAATAAAAAAAAGTCATTTTATAAGAATTGTTCCTCTAAGAACATTTTACGAATTGTATCTGCAAGTGAGAATTGAAAAGAGGCCACTGAAAGTTTTACAAACGGCCTCTCTCGATAAAGTGATCACCTATTTTATGCGATCGGCATTGTCAAATGAAAGCGCTTGTTACTATTATTTGTTTTTTGCAGTTAAATTGAAATTATAATTGTTAACAATTTTGTTCAACAGCTGATGGAAAAGCAATTGACGCTACACAGGAGATGCTGGCCATCGGTACTTGCAACGTCGTGTCTTCTTTTGTGTCCTCGATGCCGGTCACCGGTGCTCTGAGTCGAGGAGCAGTTAATCATTCATCCGGAGTGAGAACAACCTTCGGAGGGGTCTACACTGGAATTCTCGTCCTTGTTTCTCTCCAGTTTTTAACTCCCTATCTTTATTACATCCCAAAGGCTTCTCTTGCTGCTGTCATCATCGCGGCTGTGGTTTTCATGGTGGAGTTACACGTCATCAAGCCCATGTGGAGAACAAAAAGTAATACTATAATAAAAAAATTAATCCGGAAGTAAATTTTGCAAAAGAAATAGATAAGAAAAAAATGTGAAATAAGGAAAAATCGAAAGTCAAATATTATGCGTTTCGTGTTTCGTAAAAAAATCGTATACTCGAATAGTTATGTTTGTCCAATGTATAAATCACTTAACTGAACTGGTAATGCACGGCAAATATTATTGTATGCTCAGCGATTTCAGATAAGGGAACTAACAAGTTTTGTCTGTTTGTAGAAATTGATTTAGTGCCAGCCGGAGCAACGTTCCTGTGCTGTCTGTTCGTGCGACTTGAACTTGGGATCGTTATCGGTATTGGCATAAATCTTCTGTTCCTCCTGTACGCCTCAGCCAGGCCTTCTCTGCGAGTCGACAAAAAAGTTGTAAGTATACACAATCAGAACAAAATACACGGATCTGAGGAGAAAATAATGAAAAAACGCTTTTTTTTTCTTAAGAGATCAATTAAAATGGGCAATCAAATGATAAATAATTTCTAAAGAGGGAGGTCAAGTGAATTGAATTCAGCGTCACGTGCTCTAAAAGGACACAATCGACCGCAGCGTATTGCAAAAACGTATTGACATAATACCTCTGTGGCATTAAAAATGATCTCGGTCGGGAAAAATGTATATGAATGGCCTTTTTTGGGCTGGCTCGTGACTTTTGAATTCCAATCTTTGAATTGTCATTTTGTTCTTGTTTCTCCATAGACTGCCAGCGGTTGCGATTATCTCACGATTACGCCGGACAGGAGTCTCGTTTTTCCAAGTGTGGAGTACGTGAGGTCCGTGATTAGCAAGCATGGCACACGACAAGGTACCGCCGTTCCGGTCGTCATCGACTCCACTCATATCCAAGCTGCAGACTTCACTGCGGCCAAGGTGACGATTCATTCTATTCCATTCTTTTTCATTCCCAAAATAACATTATTAATTTTATCCTTGTCATGATACAAAAAAAAGGAAACAATGACAAATGAGATGTTAATTTTTGTAGGGCATAAAGATTCTTATCGAAGACTTCGATAAACGAGGACAGCCGTTGATTTTCTTTAACTTGAAACCGAGCGTTATTACGATATTCAAAGGTGTTAAACCCTCTGGGCTTAGGTGCTGCTTCAGTGAAGCTGAATTAAATGATTACTTGAAAGGTGAGTTTCGATTGCGATTGAGTTGATATTGAATTTTGTAAATTTTGTTTTGCAAGAAATATAATAATAATCGTTTGTCTGTGCTTCTAGAATTTGCAAGTAACTCTGCCAACGGAGTCAACCGACACTGATCTTGTCGGGAGTCGGACGAGTGTCAAACCAGTATTATAAATAAATATGTTATTTATATATGTTATTTCATATATATAAATCGATACAGAGAATCAGATTGTTGAACAAACTGTAAAGGGAATGTAGACAGTAATTGTATAACCGAAGTAACGATAACAATATTTTTGATAATAAGATTTTAAAATTTCTTACATCTCAAATTTTGCTGTCAGCAAACTCAAATTGCAGGGTTACCTTTTTTAATGATACAACTGTTCATTTCCATTACAATTTTTCCGATAATGTTTCCCTGTGCATAGTTCATTCCGAGAATGTCGAATTGAAGATTTTAGTCTTCTTTGTAAATAATGCGAGAAGAATTGATGAGAAATGTGACAAAATGCAAAATGTACAAAATATTTTAATCTCAAAACTTGTAACACATGCTACTGTACATTTTGATAACAACTTGATTACTCTTAGTATTTGTTTGTTTTTTTTTCATACTTAATTAGTTTTACAATTTCATTTGCCTTCATACTATTGCCATTGTACATGTTTATATTATATATCTAATCGACGAGCTCCACAAGCTGGTTTTGCGATATAAAACGAAGGTGTTCCTTTGTATCTGAAACAATTTATAAACAAAGAACGTTATTTTTCGTAGTCTAAAATTGTGTATTCATTTGAATTCCCGTTACCAAACTCACTTTGCTTTTATTAAATCTACCACTTTGGTAACAGCATCTTTCTTCAGCAACGTCACTGTGCATCCTCCAAAACCTGCGCCTGTCAAACGACTTCCCAAGACGCCGTCCACTTGTCGGGCACAATCAACCAGCGTGTCCAACTCCACGGACGATACCTCGTAATCATTGCGTAACGAATCGTGACTCTGATTCATGAGTTGACCGAATGCAACAAAGTCATTTTTTTCAAGTGCAACAGATGCATCCAGTGCTCTTTGGATCTCACTTATCACGTGACGAGCCCGACGTATTGTCAGCTCCGAAGCATTCCGTTTCTTTAGTTCTGAAAAAACAACTGTTGATAAAAAATATAAAAAATTAAAATGCAATTAGTAAGAAAAAAACTTATGACACCTTCAAGATCACTTAAAGTGGCTTCTCTCAAGCTTTTCTTATTCAATAATTTGGCAGCTTCGAAACAGCAATCTCGACGTTCGCAGTAAGCGCTTGTACTTAGTTTATGAGGTGCATTAGAGTTTGTTATTAAGAAAACGTTATCATCAAGGTGTGTCATTGGTATTTGTTTCGTTGTCAAGTCTCTGCAATCTAATAAAAGAGCATGACCTTCCTCACCAAGAGCTGAGATAAATTGGTCCATTATCCCACACGGGACACCTGCAAAATCATGTTCGGCTCGTTGGCATGCTAGAGCCTGAACAATTACATTATTATTTTAACGATTAGTTTTATCATTTACATTGTTTTATTAAACATTGCATACTTTATCTTCTCTTTTAAAGTTGGTTCCAGTCAAGGCTTCTAAAAATGTATATGTAGCAACTTCCAAGGCTGCAGAACTACTCAGCCCACCTCCGGCGGGTACATTTGATATAATCACAGCATCGAAACCTGGTACCGCAGCTGAAACCATAAAACAAAATGAAATGCTGCAAATGAACTGTAAAATCAATTTAATTGAACATAATTCGATAAAGTTTATCGTTTGAAACTCATATCTTTTCTGAATTTTATAGCATAAGAAAGAACTTATTTTGACGCGTCCATAAAGAACATTTAATTGCGCTCCATTAAAATTTTTATTGGCGTCTTACATCTTATCTTAAGAAACATCGCAAATTTCCGTGAAGTTCTTCTAAGCATTTATTAAGAGAAAAAAAATCGTAACAGAAAATTACAAGGAAAATTGACGACGACTCCTTTAACGTAGTTAGCCCACTTGGGTTCGCCTTTTTGTAAATTCGCCTTATTACTGACATCAAATTCAACTTTGTTCGTCGATCCCACAACATCGCTCATCGATACAATCCGACATACAACTGTGTCGTTCGGTTTTCCCACTATCACAGTTACCATCGGGAGAGCCTGTAAAAAACAATCCAACATATTGAACTTGAACAATATTGAACTATAAAATTTATTCCACGTTTTATGTAACCGAGTTTACTGAAGTATGATTTTTGCAAACAAAAAAAAATACTAAGTGTGAAATTCCATATCAAGACAAGAAATTCATGCCATAACGGAAAATTATATTTTTTAAATATTCTACTTTGAAAATATTATAATCTAGATTAAGACCAACGAAACTATCGGATCCATTAAAAAATGTTCGATCATCATTTGAAATAACAAGTATTATAATTAACCGAATCATTAATAAAGTGATAAAAAAAAAAAAAAAAGAAAAAAATTCCTCGCATAAATAACATTTATAATCATGAGATTAACAAACGCGCGCAACCATCAAGAAGCGCGCGCAGTCTGTCTCCAAACTGCAATTCAAATTACCCGGTTATGAATATATGTAAAATCGAAAATCCATTATCCATGAATTATGATTGAAACTGTCCTCGTTGATGTTTTAGGGCCAGAAAAAAACTTGCCATTGGTAAGACAAAGCCCTCGTTGTAATCGGTGTGCTCGCCAATAAGATTGACCCGGCCCGGGGCGCAGGCACAAGTGCTCGCATTGCTGCCGAATTCCTTGGCAAAACATTGCAACGCTTTGGCCTGCACGTCCTTAACGTTTTCAGCAACTGTGACCATTTTTTTGTGATCCCGAAAAACTATACAAACACTGGCAAATCAACAGCTCCCTTAAACAACGAAATTTCTTTCACGCTTTCAGATTTCGGAGAGGTCCGAAATGAAGAAGACTCGCACATCGACTGCGACTTGAATGGTGCAGCGATTGTGCCAACACTTGGTAACTTTTTTTTTTCCAACGATGAAGCTCGGTTCAAAAGTGTGTATTATACATTTCAAGCCACTCACACTTTAACACTTAACGATGTATGAAAGCGTACACATTCATTATCTGCGAGATATCCGACTTTAAAAAATCCATCGAGCTTAAAACAGAGAAATAGCCTGGATAGAAAATTGTGAAAAGATGGTTTGATTAATTAACAAGTGTTTATATAAGTGGATGCCAACGTCTCTTTAATTATCAACAGACTATTATTTCAACTTAAGCCTTCGCAAAATTGAACAAAATAACAATCAAATATTTCTTCCACTTTCTTATTTTACATTTTATTTAGTTACAATATTTTTTAGTTATGAGAAAAACAAAAATAAAAAAAAAATATGACAAAAAATAAAATAATAACGTTGAATTGGAAACTCATTAGCATGTGGAACAAAAGTATCTAATCAGAAGTGCAAATGCATGCGAAAATCCTCGCATATAAAAGAGGTAGCGATATTTCTCGAATTCTCATAATGATTGCATTTACAGTTACATCACCCGGTGATATACTACACTTTTCGTATACTTGACATCTATATATCAACTGACCTTGCGCGAAAGTGCATTGCTTGACTATGTTTGACCGCCACTGGCGGCGCAATAAGTCGGACAGCTGTGTGCTCCATTTTGAATTTGACAGGTCGCGTTGTTTTTTCTGCTGTATGCATTTAATTCAGTAGTAAACTGCCAAAGGTGGATGTGTCACACGAATCATGACGGTCTCGGATCCCTACATAAAAGACTTGAAAGGTAAAATTAAAAACTGAAAAAAGAAAATTTATTAATCAAATAATAAGCTTAGGTTGACTATCGCGTAATGTTTAATTCTTATTGATTAAGTCATGTTGGGTTTTTATACTGAAAATTAAAATAGAATTGAAAAAAGATACTGTAAAATTAAAATGTTATGAAATTACATATTAAAATATTTAACTTTGAATTTTCATTCAGCATGTAAACTTGGATGGAAAATTTTTATCTGAAACTGTTCTTTTTTTAATGTTTACTAGGTTGGACCCGAAAACTGACAGAATACGGTGGGATAATAACTGATGACCATCCTGACTTGCTTCCATTCTGTAACAGCTTGGAAAGATGTTTAGAAAAGGGTGTTAGTAAGATGCGAGCAAACTCATTTGGTTTGCCAAAAGAATTCGAACCCTGGAACTGGATAAAGCAACTGGCAGTGCTCAATGAAAGGCACAGAGATCTCTTTTATCAAATCAAGATTTTAAAAGATTACAATAAAAGACGTAAAAAATAAAACTGAATTTTATAATGAAAATTCAAATGTTTTTAGCTCACTTTATGTCTTGTCGTCGATAGTAGAAACAGTGAATGAAAATGCCAAAGTTTACACACCTGTCGGCAAACTAAGACTATTTATAAGAATATGTTTGATACGAAAATATTTACATGTGCCAGTAGAACGTGTTGTAAGTGATTAAAAACGATTTTTGTAATATCTTATTTTTTTTGTTTCAGCTTGATTTCATTGTTTGTTTCAAATTCGTAACTTTTTTTACAGACAAAACGGTACTATCTCGTTAGGGAATTTTACGAGATTGATAGCATTATTGGGAACGAAATCTTGAGCCAAATTTTTGTATCAGTTTTGTTACAAATCAGCAAAATAAGTTTCAAGCTAAATTTAAGAAACTCGAGCTTTCTGGATGAGACGTGGGAATTACCTGAATGCGAGTTGCTGGAACTTGTACCGTGCAGTACATTAGGCGTGTCTGTTTGGTAAATTGTAGTATTTAAAATTAAAACAAAACAAATTAACAATACAAAAAATGAAATTTCAATTCAATTCTGTTACAGTTTCGCGAGAGGAAAAGCACTTGTTGTTCGCGTGGACGAAAATTCAGTTGCAGCTGAAGATGTAAAATTATTTACAGTTTATTCTCTCTTTTGAAATTGTTTGTTCAAATTAAAAAAAATATTTCACTTTGCAGGATAAAGTTCAAGTGGGTGATATAGTTGACGAAATAAATGACAACGTGATAAACATATATTCCAAAGGGAAATTACAAAGAATTATGAAAAAAGCTTTGAAGGCTCCAATATCTCTACATATCATAAGAGTAAGATTAATTATTAATAATTTCATTTGTACATTTTTGAAAATATTCAAGTCTTAAAAAAAAATAAATAAAAAATATGTCTAACAGTATCGATCAAAATCATCAAATACAACTTATGGACCAATAGCAAATATCATAAAGATCTTCGGAACCGATCGAATGAAGCACCTTTTAAAAAGTCCAGAAGAAGTGAGAACGATAGAAGATGTTAAAAAAAGTCAATCAAAGGCTAAAAACAGAAGTCCAGGGTTCGCCGTTCAGTATTGTGGTTCAGTTCCTACAGGTCGTTTGGGAGATGTCAGACAAATAGAAAAGGCAATACGCCAGTTACTGCTAGAGTATAATAAAAAAGTGCCTGTTTATTTTGAGTGCCATGAGATAGGAATCAAAGTCATCTTGGAATCAGACGGAACGGTATTTATTAATTTTGCATCAAAAAAAAGTAGCCGTCATTTTAATTTACATAATAATTCTATAAATTTCGTAGGAGATTTTTGAAAAAAGTTATATGGAAATTTCATCTTGTGGAAGAACACCACATATCCCATATTATTTTGCATTTATATCGGGGTAAGGATCAAATCAATTTGTGCGATATTGATTTGAAAATGTATTGTCACTTCAATTTGTTTTCTTTTCTTTTTTAGAGAGACCACGTGCAGTATTGCAAAAAATTTTGAAGCTCACATTTTTTACCACGAAGATTGCAACGAAGTGCAACTAATCTTACAGAGTCTTGGTCAAGGTTTTCAAAGAACGAATTACGCAGTCTAAATGAATCATTTTTAGAATAATTACTTTTACATAACTTGTAAACAATAAAATTTGCATTTGAATAAACAGTATTTTAATATAATATTTATAATGAATAGCACTTTTGGTACCAGTCGTTTATGTAAATTCTTAAGTTTCTGCACGTGTAAAGAAATGTTACCGAATTTTTAATATATGAAGATAAGAAAAAAGAGTTCGAAATTTTATTCAAAATGAAATGTTTCACGTTTGAAACAGCAATAACTAGAAATGTTTACGAACAACCGGATTAGCAATAAAAAAATCAAAAGCAATGCAAATTTAATTGTGCAATTAAAAGTTGTCCGGTACAATCAGTTTGTAAGTCAACTATAAACGGTTATAACATCGTTTAAAGCAAATATTGTTTGAAAAGTTTAACGATTGAATGTATTTATGTATAAAAATGATTAAATGATATTATTTTATGTAATAACTTTAAAACTTTATTCGTAAATGAGAAAACAAAAATAAATTGTTATAGACAATTTTATTAAAACTTCTTAAAACTAGCGACAAGTTAACTTCTTATAAACTAAATACATCTGTATATAATAATATACTTTTTTAATCCGTGGTCACATTTATTGAAGTACATAATATCTATTGCACCATTAATATCAATTAATATATTCTACAAACAGTTCAACATGAAGAGCATCGTGCACATTCGTCAGAATGTAAAACTCGTATTATACATTTCAGTCGAGTCAACTTTCAAAGGAATTCTGTATAAAACTTGTTACAATTGGGCAATATTTAATTGAAATAGAAAAATAATACTGTCGATACATGTGGACTTTTTGTTTTCAACGAGTCATATAAAAATATAAATTCAAGAGACCTTTTTTCATCTAAAAATAATATAAGTATTTGCTTTTGTTTATTGTTTTTTATATGATCACCAGTAAACGTGAGAAATATCAATAAAATATCAGCGTAACGAACCTTGAGATCATGAGTGGAAGCTAACAACACTTACGAAAAAAATGTTTCATCAAATGAAGTAGTACTGCAAACAGTTGCACACTAAATTCAGTAACATCATGAGAAGTATTTTGTAGGCATATTTGGAAAACAACATTTCTAATCTTAAGACAGAAAACGCAATTTTGAAGGAACAAAATAGCAAGTTAATAAGAGAGAATGGATCATGTGCCGTGAACAATGCAATTTTATGGAATATCATCAAGGGAAATGAACCCAACACAATTGCTGAGCTCCAGAGATCTGAAGAAGAAGAAATAAAAACAAACTTGATTAATAATGATTGAAAATAATGATTATCGAAACTAACAACAATTAGGTCGACGAGATTAAAAAAGCACAAATGAAACATCTGAAAAAAAAAAGAAACCTGTACAATCCAGAAAATGATGTATCAGCAGCCGATTTTGAACATTTTGTTCTTACTGGAAGATCATCATTGTAATTTACTATTTAAAATTGTGTTCTAGAAATAGTATTATTTCAATTTTTTATATGTATCTTTTCATATCGAGAACCTTGAGATAGTTTCTGAATTATGAACAATAGTCAGAGATGGCCATTATTTCAGTCAAAAATCAACATTACAGAGTCTTTTAAAATTAAGTACTAAATTAAAATCTAGTATAAAATCTATATAGTTAATGTCTATATATCAAAGTAAAATATAAAAATAAGTACTGATGGAATGTCATTGAAATGGAATTTGCAATAATAAGCTAAAGAACTTAATAATTCAGAAAATTTTTTATAAAAACAATTTAAAGTCTTGTCTCCGTAAACTGGCCTCAAGTCAAAGTATAACAAGTACTTTACGTTGCTAACTCCCTTATTCAAATATTAACAGTAAAACTATGTTTTCGAACTTTTCGAGCAATCGAGATCTTTTATATGAATTTATAAATATTTCATCATTTATATATACATTTGGATAATAATGTATATAAATAAAAAACAGTTTTCTATATAGAATATCGAACCTGAATATTATCTGTTTGAATTATCATGTAAACTGGAATATGAGTCATTTCATACAACATTCATTGACAAAGGTACTTGCAGTAGAGTGTTAATCGTTAATCTTACTTATTTCAGTCCAATCCTCAAACATAATTTCACGTACTGATTTGCACATCTACATATCGAGCATCCAGCTGAAGCAAATTTGAAGAAGGCGACGTAGGCAACAGAGGTGAAGGTGGTCGCACAGAGAGAGTTTCCAACTCGCCACAATGAAGCTGATACATTGTGCCCGACGACGATTCTCGTCTTTCTCGAGGGGACATGCCATCCCAATATCTCCTTCTGTTCATCCCATCAAGATTCTCATTCCCAAACGAATCGTCAGAGCTGACCTCGCACAAGCTCAAAAGAAATCTTAATCTATAAGAAATCCAAATTTCATATTTCAATAAGAGTTTCCAAAGTTCATTCAATTATATATAATATATAAAATTATACATTTTTTGTATGATTTTTGTGACTGATTTGTTGTCATTAAACCTACCTTGGATATCGAAACTGTGTAAATTTCGGAGACGGTCCGACGATTGAGAGTAGAGGACACAAGAAGAAAGTGGCATAGCACCAGCTAACTCCCATGATGAGCAATAAGAATACTCCAATCTGTATGTATGCCAAAACTCGAGAAGGCAACATGAATGCCCCGGCTGCGCCTGTTGTAACGCAGGCCATCAGCGTCGGTCCACCCATTTGTTCAAGAGCAGTTTTAACACGTAATGTACGGTCTTCGGAAATACAAGTTTTGTAGCTAACAGCATAATGCAAACTAAAATCAACCGCCAAACCTGTGAAGGAAATTTTGTTTGTTAAAAACAAATTAAAAAAAATTGATTTTAAGAATATTTGCCTTGTTTACCTATTGCTGTTGAAATTGCAACACTTTCCAACACGTTGAGATTCCAGCCTAACAAAACAAGTCCTGCAATCGTAACAACTATAGCTGCACTGATAGTTATAATTGCATAAAGACTGACTAAAATATTCAGTGTCACGAATATCAGTACTACGAATGCTAGACTCATCGAAACGCCTATAGCCCATAACGTTCCCTTGTACAAAGTACGCTGCAGCTCATAAAATTCGAACCCACTCACAAACCAACCACTTCGCATCCCCGGAGGAGCAGTTTCTAACTGTTTTTGCATCCAAGTTTCTACCTGAAAAAAAAAATTATTTTCATCGTAAAACTTTCACATGAAACTTTTTATGAGAACATTTCATGAGACTTGAATTATTTGAAAGTTGTAATTTCAATACCTGGTGAAAAAACTTGTCCATCTCGGCATAAGACAAACTGTACGGTTGAGCACTATCATACTCAACAATCACTGCCTTGATTACTGGCGCAATAGAATTGATTACAGTGTTATTAATATCGTGCGGTGGTAAAGAGATGGACTCTTTTGAAAATTTTATTCCACCAGTAGAAACTCCTCCAGGGTTCCAAAGATGTGCAGGTGTTCCGTACATGTTGTAAGTCGCTTCGGCTGCGCACCTTTTCAGCACTTCGGGGCTATAGGGGAACTTACTGCTTTCGCAGCAAGGTGCCATGCTGATGCGATTTTTAAAAGGATGGTCGCATCGTCTCTGCATAAAATTATACAAGGTATCTATGAAACAATTCGGTAAAAGTGGTCCTGAAGTACTACGATAAAAAGGCTGGCTCCGTAAATTACGACAGAATTGTTGCAGCCAAAGTTGCGATTGAGGATCAGTTATGTCGAATGTTTCGTCTGACTCGATGGTTCCTCGTTGCTCTGGATCCAAGTAGTTGCCATTGTCAAGAGGTTTTATTCCCCAGACGAATCTAAGAGGTAGAACTTCGCTGCTGTCAATCTATCAACAAATCAGAAATTTCAATTTAAAAATTCGCTGACATTTTATCTACAAAAGTTGTTTTAAAAGAGCTGCCTCCTTACCATCTCAACTTTTTCGAACCAGAATCGCTTGGCGTAGATGAAATCGTACTTCTCAAAGCAATGAGAACCGTCGAATAATTGAAAATTCGGTGAGTCTGGTAACTGCAGCGCGGGATAGAGAAATACCACTAGACAGGCCATCACGGCAACAGTTCCCAGGCCCATCAGCCATAACCATCTGAGATTGATTGTCATGAATTTGAGGAAATGACTAAAGCTTAATGTTATCTTGTTGGTAAACATTTTTAACGGACGAATAAATTTTCTCGCGATAAAATTGGCGGGAGATAAAAACGATGGTCTACGATTGGATATTATCACACTAGCCGGTATCCATGTTATCATTAGACCAAAATTTGCCATCACAGTTACTCCTGAGAATATACTACAAACATATAATTGTTACATTTTGATATTGTTAAATTTAATTGTTTAGAATTTTTGAAATAATTTGTATGTAGATTAAGCGTACCTAAAACAATTAATTGCAGTAACATTACTGACAATGGAAGCAAAAAAGGCAACTGCTGTTGTGAGTGATGTAACAAACATCGGAGGTATAGCTTGCCTCATTGTTTTGTGCAACAGTCTCAATGTATCACCGTTTGATAACTTTTGTTGCTTATTTGTACTCCAAACTTTACAAAATATGAATGCATCGTCTGCGCCAATGCCTGAAAAGAAAAACAAATTGTTGTTATTTATTTTATTCAAAGAAAGATTTTGAAAATTTTGATAACTTACCTATGGCAACTACAATTGCCAAAAGATTCATGAAAGGAAAAAATTGAATCCTCAAAACCATCGTGTAAAATGCATAAGAAATGCCTAAACTAAATGCAACGGCAAAAATTGCTGCAATCGTAATAATAAAAGATCCTGTGTAAATCCATATGCAAAGAGTTACAAATATGAAACCAAATAGTAAGAGAAACGAGTCAGAAAGGAGAACACGATCAAAGAGAGTATTTTTTAGTCCCAGATCCATCGCCAGGACACGAAATGGACCGTCCGATAAGCCCTCGAAATTCAGATCCTTGTAAAAGTCGAGCGTCGCCGAGCTCGCAGCGAACGGTAAAAACATCATGATTGAACGTAACGTTGTATTTGTTCTGTTTGCTGAGGCATCCTGAAAAAATTAATAAGTCAGCTAAATTGAATATCGATATAATCATGAATGAATAAAATATACGTTCAAGAACATAAAATATGATGTGTTTGCAAGTCGGTATTAGTATTGATTTGTATTTATAATTTAGTATCAACACGTACGCTCACAGACTGATAATTTAAAATGCAATCATTAAAATGAATTGATCGATAAATAATCTACATGAAAATTGACAGCACGTCAACTTGAATTATTTAAAATCTAAAATCATTATCATGAATCCTTGATGGAATTATTTTAAAATTCATCCCTTTGATACTAACATTCGATATAAAACTCTGATCGAGCAAAAAATGCAACAAATGGTAAGGGCCATTGTGCATCCAGCATTCCAAAGGAACCCTTCTTTGGCACATCAAATCGTTCGCGCAATTCGCCGTCAGCTCCAAGTTATGATAAAAGAGCGAGCATCTCCTCAAAATCGCCTCCACCCGACTTAGATCAGATTCTGTTACTCCGAGACACGACGTTCGATTGGACATAAGCGCGACATAATTCGCCGGTGTCCAGCTTCTGCAGCAGTCGTTCTGGTCGATAATCTTGCCCTCTGAGTCAGAGCGCGTCTCACAAATTGAGGTGAACTCCGGGTTACCCCTGAGTATCGCGTCAATTTTGCATTGCGCCCAGACGCCATCTATTGTCCACAAGTCAGCGTTCTCTTTCTCAGAACCGAGAACTACTCGCGAGTAAGCGGAACTTGGCGCGTTGCAAAAAAATCTGTCCTGGTGCTTGTGATTGCCAAACACGTCGAACTCATCTCCTCGATTGATGTTCTTGAGCTTCTTGAGTTCCTGCCACTTGTCCTCGGTATGATCATCGTTAACATTATCTGTGACAATCTTTTGTTTATACTTTTTGCCGTTCTGATTATTCTTCTGTTTGTTTTTCAATGGTTTGAGCTTTGTTTTAGCATTCTTTGAACGATTTTTAGTTTTGTTGCTTTGCTGCAAAAGTTTTTTTTAAATTAAAAATTTGTCATTGTTATAATTTCATTGATTGCAATCAATAAATAATAAAATAATAAATAAACAAAATTATACCATCCTTACCGCCAATAAATAATAATAATATTCCAATGGATTGTCAATCAAACCCTTATCAGTATTTGTACTTTGCATTAAATTTTGCCATGCTGTCAAACGTTGAGCTAGCTCAGTTCCTCTTGCCTCAAAACCCTGAAACGTTGAAAGTTAAAAATGAAAAACAAATTGAGTGATAAACAATGTTTAAAATGCAGATCAAATTAAAAGATGCAAATGATCTTACCAATTGAGGATCCGAAAAGTTTGGAAATTGCTTGGTCGTTAGCGGCACGATTAAACAAGTGGACGAGAACACAAGTATTGTGAGCAAAACAGTGTAAGGGTAATTAGCCACAAGACGGGAGAGCCGCCAAACTTGCATCTTCGTTTTCACATTACTCACGTCCGTTTCCATGAATAATGCATGCCTCGTGCCGAGTGACTTATTTCATCAAGTCAATCGTCCAATTACCAATTTTCGACGACTTCTCCTTACGTGTAGGTGTGCATGAAAAATCCAAAACTATGCCCTTACATACTAGGTTCTCAGTCTTCGAATGCATCGAGCGTGGAAAAACTCTTACGGCTCTTCATTTTTGTCATTTTTCTCCGGGAAGAAGAACAGTGCCCCCCGACAATGGTCAATGATGAGAAGACATGAACCTGGACAACTGTCAAAGCTTAGGTTACGATTGGTCGAACAACGTTTCGATTTTCCGTGATGTTTCTCATCCTCGGTTCAGCGTCAAGCTCAATCGCAAGCATCGTTGAATTGAGTTCTCCCTTTCTCTTTTAGTTAATCCAAAATCGATAACGAAAAATTGCTCTCGCAAATTGTTGCAATCATTATTTTCAGGGGATTCAGACTCTCATAGGAGCCTATGTACTGCATTCTAGACTGTACGCGCCACCTACGCTCCTAAATTGTCAAGTCGAACTATAACACTATTAGCGCGCATCTGTTCAAACTATCATATAGTTATTGGACATTAAGAAATACATTTTTCCTTACTAATGTTTTTAAATTATTTTAAAAAGCAAAAATGTAATTTATGTTTTAAAATAAATTATAAATCAATTAAAAAGTGTGTATCAGTCTGTGTAAAAATATTAATTTGTATTAAAATTAAAAAATATAATAATAACGTACACAAATAAAAATAATTTTCAAATAAACTATTTATAATTTTAACAAAAGTGGAAATACAGTTGAATGATAAATAATTTAAAAACATGCATAATACACACATAAATTCAATTGTTTTATATTTCTGCTTTTTGAACTATTGTCTTTTTCGTTTACATGACTGTCTTTTTTCTTGTTTTACAACTATAAATAATTGTTTATGAACCTCTTCATCAAGAGAAACATTTTTTTTATATGTTCATAATATTTGCATATATATAGTTTTTGAAAAATTTGATCTGCAATGCACTCAACACACTTCGAGATATTGTTTACAGATACAATTAATATGTTGGTTTTAATATATCAGCAGTTTCTTTGGAGCATACAATTTAACCCATAGCTGTTGGCTGTTTCTAACATTCGATTTTGGAGATCTTTGAATTCACGCGCTGTCAGATGGAAAACTCGAAGGTTTGTGTGTTGGCCCTCTAGTGGAATTCACGCAAAGATCACAATTTGAATGAGAAAAAAATAGGAAGGAGGGGGAGAGGAAGAAACTTGTTTTCGGTTTTGTGAAGCTGTCATCTGAAGGGATAACTAATGTTTCAGTGAAAAGAGGACTGCAGTCAGAGAATACCGTACCATTATACAGCTGAATCTGAAGAGATGTAAAAGTCAGTTGTTTTATTTAAATGTACGTAAGACTTTTCGCAAATATTACAAACTCAATAGATAAATGAATGAGAGAATCTCTCATCAGAGACGATTGAAAATGAGTTTGACATAAAAAAGGGAGGCAAAAAACTTGGACTTTAAAAATAATCAGATTATTTTTCCTGAAAATCATCTATCCAAAGTTCAAAACTGGGTGAGGAAATTAACCTAAATCTAAAAAAGGTAAACAAAAAATGTTGATATATTTCTATCAAATTTATTTCTGTCTATAGATAAAGAATTAGACGTTCATATATTAATATAATATTATCATTAAAAATGCGACCGATAAGAGCTAATTTAATTCTCTTGGATAAGAATTACGGACAATAAGGTTTGTTGACATCGCTTTTGTAACTTGTCGAATATTGTCTGCTGTCAAAATTCCAAAATACAAACATAGCTCCTCTTGTCAATGAATTATGTTTGGAATGAAAACATACAGAATGTAAAATGCGAATGGAACTAAAATGACTGAAATCATTTTACAAATTTAGATACTCTCTCGAGTGGCCGCGCGTGTCTCGAAGGTAAGGCAGTGTTGGTGTGGAGGTCGTCGGGCAGAGAAGCGCGACGGAACGTTAGTTAGCGTAGTGGCAGCGTAGCATGAGCGACGGTGCGGTCGTCCACGATGCGAAGAGAGGATAACTTCGTGATTTTTCTCGAGGTTCTCCAAAGGGGACGCAAACGTGAAAAGAAGAAACGTGTCTGAAGCGTCGTGTGTAAGCCGAAAAAGTGTTTCGCCGAGCGAGCAACGGGAGAGGAAAGAAAAAAAGGTCGCTGAGCGGAACAATGTTGTCGGAGTCGACGTCGCAACGCTCTCGCTTGCAAGATGTGATCGGCACGCTTTGGTGATCGAGGGCCACGTGGACGTTGCAGGTCCTACAAAATTGTAAGTGTGTCCCAATGAGTTTACGTGACTCGGCTGCTTGTTGATTCGCCGAATATGTGTCACTGGTCCTGACGTTTGACGCCTGCTGAATAAATAACTGTACATTGCAACGTGCACTGCTACGTGCTTCAATCGATATGTTTACGCCGAGTCCCATGGTGTAGCACACATCTTCCGTCTGGGACTTCCGTTTCAAGAAAACACGACAAATGTTAAACTACCAGACCGTGAATTAATTGAATCAGCCAATATGGAAGAGCCTGTTTTTTTTGTATGCAACAGAGACAACTTACTTTTTTTTTCTTAGATCTTAGCAATAATTATAAAGGTTTTCTCTCAAATGCAAGAGCTCGCCTGGAAAACGTTTAGAAAAAGAAATGTGTTTGCTATTTTGTAACCATTTATTTGATTTCTTTCTGCGAATTTAAATTATAGTTTAGATGTATACTGGTGGCATGCTAAAGAGCTAATGTGAATAATCATCTGTATAGCTGTCACAAAGAGGAACCAGTCATTAAGACAAGATTGAGATTGTTACCTTTTTTTTCTTTATTCCATTTGATGAACTTTCTCTGCGTTATTATCTAACGAAATTTGTTGTATTTTGGATTGTTACACTTTCACTACAAGGTATCATGATCCTTACAACATTCTGTGACAAAAAAAAACGTAATTCATTACGATGATGATTAATATACCGATGAGCAGGAAACAGCCTATGGCTCCAGCTCATTAGCCCTTTCGTATAGTCATCGGTTCAAGAAGCAATGAAGAAATTTTGATGAAAAAAAAAAAAAAAGATTTCTCAAAGTTCATTTTTCATGGTTCGAACATGATGAAATGGTTTTAATTGTTCATTTATTTAAACTTCTAATATTTTATTTATTCAAGGCTTTTGTTTAAACTGTTTTACAAATGTTTGAGTTATTGTGAATATTTCATTATTCATATGTTAACCAAAAGAATTGTCCTCTGACCTTTTTGTTATCTCAGACTTGAGAAAAAATTATCGAAATGCGCCAGTCGCTAATTCGTTTTTCGTGTAAAAAACATTGAAAAAAATCTAATTTTGTTTAATCACAAAATCTTAATCGAAGCAGGTTACGACTTTTTGGCTTCAAATGTATAAGACTGACTGTTCGAATGCGTAATATGGCAAACATTATTTCCGTTCGTGACTCTATCTCAAGGGAAAAAAAGTTTATTGATAATTCCCAACGCCCATACATAGTCGTGTCCAATTCATTTTTAACGTTTTAAACTGAATTCATCTATTCAAAATTTCAATAATCGTTGATCTGAGATGTTTTTTGGCAAACCTAAGATTTCATATTGTTAACAGTATGGGTGGAAAATAATATTCGAATTTCCTACGATTATAAATCAATCGAAATTATTATCGCATAAAATGTTGGCCAATTACTGTTTTAACGCCGCCAGTAGTTTTGGTATTGATTTGCATTCTTGTTTTCATAGCTCTTGTATGACTGCAGGAAACACGCGAGTATACTCGCAAAAATAAAACATCACATACGACACGACCGTTAATTAACATTTCCCACTCAACAATAAAGAATTGTTGATTATGTTGTTACCCAGTTATGATCGAAGTGCTATCAATGAATTAGTTCAGTGAACATTATTTTCATCGTCTATAAAAATTTCCTCGCTGAAGAAATCTTCCAAATTTTATAGAAAAAGTAGGTCCAGTAGTGTTTCGAACTTTATTTTTCAATGTGTAGAATTGCAAAATTATTCAATCTATTGATTATGTATATTATTGTAGAAAAAAGCATATTGTCTTGCAATTAACGTCATAATGCATATAGGTGATGATGCAACTTTTTAAAGATGTGCAAAATTTCGATAAGCAAATTGACGACAATCCCAGTTTCGTTAGCTTAAGTGTACAATCGCACGAAAATGGATAGTTACGTAAACCTATTACAATTATTGTTTCTTTTTTCTTTCTCTTTTTTTTCTAAACATTTTTTTCTGTTATAAACATGTATCATCTATTTACAAAATGAAATCATAGCGCAGGTACGTAAAAAACCTGATTCACTGCTGGGATACACTGATAAACGGGTTATCAATGTGAATTTTTGTACCGTGGTTATGCTAGATAAAATTATTTATCTTCGCTGATATCTTTTGAACTATGTTCATTGGAGAATTCGAATTCGAGCATCCTATGGAAATACAATCTGTATGTTTTTTCAATTTGTTTGTGAGAAATTTTCAAGTAATTAATTAATTAATGAAGTTGATAATAATAATCAATTCCCCGAAGCAGGTCAGCGAAATTTTATCGCTGCTTAAAGCGGTACTTTTGTTGCAACTGCAGTTATCTGAATCGAGGTGCAAACTAATTTAAACCATCCGCCAGGTTTGTGTAAAGTGTTTGTTTAAAAAGAGTCAGGCGGTGTCATTGCACAAAGTGAATTTCCAGACTTTCACTGACAACATGCAAATCATCTTTTACATGACTTTTCCTTTTCTTTTTTGTTTTCAATTTAAAAACTCATCTCATTTGTTTGTTCCATTTTCGTTTGACAAAAATAGCTCGAATATCAATGACTCGATCTGATTCACGCTTTTCGCTTCTGGTTTTGTGTAGTAATCAACGAAATGCGATTTCAAATAGAAACATAATTATATGTAGTTTAAACACGTGGAATAAATTAAGTTAGGAAATGTCCTTGCCAGAAGAATGTATATCGTTTGCAAAAGTATCGCTTCGTTTTGCTCTGAGAAAACGCCGGCCTGCTACTTTTTACCGTACAATGAACAATGACGTGATTATGTTTAGTTAAATGCTAAAAAAATGTAATTGTTCCTCTTAGTACGGTAGCTCATATGTGTCATTTTTATGTGTCCTCGGTGTTTGGAGCAATTTCACTAATGAAGCAACAAAAAATTGTCTGACAAAATTTATGTAACGTTTCTCTCTGCCACCTGTCGCGTTTTATATTATTCAGCTATTATAATTATTGCAAAAACTCGTGCAAAAACTACGATTGGTTTTGACATTTTATTTTTCTAATATACTAAGAGACATTACATCAAGGGTATTTTGCATAATGACAAAGTCGTTAAAAATTTAAATTAACTGCACAAAAGAAAGTAGGCAATTTTTTTTTCTTTCCATGGAAAAAATCAAATGTATGAAATGTTCATAGCATTCTTGCATGATAGGAATCAGATTTTGCTAATGTGCTTCCGTTTCGAATTGGATATTATATTTTTTTTGGTAAGCGTACAATATAGTTCTAAAATTAACGTTGCTTATTTTATGATACTGATACTAATCTCATTAGCACGGAGCAAACGTGATTTCCCTTCAAATTGTATTCGTCTCAAAAGCGCGATCTTTCACTCGTCCATTAGAACTTGATCGAATATTCAACGACCAGTTGTTTCTGAACTATTCACTCTTTGTTGTTCTTCCCCTCTGCAATTTTTATTCAACAATTTGTCAAAATGACATCACGCTATCGTTATCAGTAAGTTGAAAACCAATATGCCCTTTCATGTACCGTCCATTTGTTCATTTTCATTTGCGCGCGAAATTGCGGACTCTTATTTTCTTTCATAACAGACAACTCAACCTACCGTTACGATTCATTACAAATTGTCAAGTGGAATCATGAATTCTTCAAAGGCATCATAGTGAAGAAAACTTGGAATGTCTACAGGTCATACATCAATTGAACAAACATACTTCTGATTACGTATGCATAAACACTAAAGTCGCTGTAGACCCACTGGCTTTACACCAATATCACCATTTTCTCTCCATTTATTTTGCAATATAAAAATCGCTATTCAACATTTGTTCTCTCCTCAAGGGAATCCCAACATACAAATTTCATTTTGACACTCTGAAATGGATACAAACAGATGTACCTCTCTAATGGTATTCAAATTAAAACGCTAAGAAATTCCTCAATTACAGAGTTATCAAATCGACTAAGATTAATTCCTCTTCTTTTAATTCTTTTTTTAAAATGAAATGTTTTTTGTGTGTTGCAGATGTGCCAATATGTCCGAAAGCGGTGTGCCAACAGAAAGCATGGACAGCGAGGACAAGTCCATGTCCCTGTACATCTTCTCGGGGCAAAGTGCAGGAGCACCAAGGAGCCCCATGGACCCGGGCTCAGAGGCGAACGATACGAGCACCTCGAGCGAGGGCAACAACGAAACAGAAAAGACCGGTCGACCTGTGCCGAAGACCCACGCAAGATCGGCCAGCCACGGGACTGTGCTCTCCAGTCCCAAGGACACCAGCGTGACCTTAAGGGAAACCGCACCGGATGTGAAGGCTATGAGGGCAACTACGGCCTTCAGTCGACCCTCTGCCCTGAAGAAACCCGGACACCAACGGGCATTCAGTCAGGGCATGGTTTCGGAGGTGCCGCGCAACGTGAGCGGTCACAGCCGGGTCGGCTCCAAGACCGAATTCATCCTGCCGCCCGGGCACCGGGAGGAACCGCGCCAGCCCGCCGTCAAGGCCCCCTCCTTCCGAGGCCACTCTCGGCAGGCTTCAAGGTACTTCCATTCCTGTTAGAGTGATCTTTCATTGCATGCATTGCATCATTGAACAATTACGTCATTGGTGCAATAACATAATGCTGACATTGAAAATGCAATATCGAACCGGCCGCGATTTTCAAATTGGGAATTTTACATTGTGGGCTTACAATTGGAGATTGACGAGTATACTCAGGTTCTTTTAATTTGTTAAAGATGCAGCTGTTTCCCACACTTGTCGAATCAAGATACTTCAAGATCTTTACGACTCGACGAGTTAGAGACAATTGAATTTACATTGCAAGAGATAATTCTACGCGCTTGTTTTATTTCCTTTTTTTTCCTCAAGGGTATAAGCTGTATTTGGAAACAGAGTACATGCTCGAGGGTAATCAGTACCAATTAGTTTAATGATGAACTTTGAGGTTTTCATCAACTTGGAATCTACTTTTTTTTCTTCGTTGCAACTGTGCTTCAAAAAAATATTCAATGACTTTTATGTGTTGTACATATTCAGATAGAAATCAAAATTTCGAAAGGAACGATGTGGTACTGAAGGAAAACATTGTAATTAATCTTGTGAGTCAATTGTGCAGTTCAATTTGATGCAGTTATAATGATGTCATGATTTTTTTTTAGTTTTCTTTAAACGCGTTTAGAATCATTATTCTAAAATATGACACTCAAAGATATTATAAGCAGATTCACAAAACATATTTAAAACAATTGATTCGTGATTGTACTTGATAAAATTAGAGTCAACTAGATCAGAATGTGAGTCAACCAGATTTCTTCCTTGGTCGACAGAAAAATTTCGTCTCCTTTATTTTAAAATTTATACAGATTACTTACAAGTCATCTACGTCAAATTGCTCATCTTGATTTGATGTTTAACCAACCGGGACTGTTCAAGCTCAATTTTATACCTTTTGATGTATTGTCTCTGAAGCTTTCTAGAAATCACAGATAATTGAGAACTCGGTGTTCAAAAAGCGAAGAAAATGGGTGACCTTTTGCGCTTGAAACATTTTGTACGATTGATATAGATTTATAGAGACTGATTTATGATATCGAACGATGAACTTTTGATATAAAATTACGAAGTTGACCTAAAGATGATTGAAGGACAGTATAATAATCATTATTTTTTAATCCAAAAGAGCAATAAGAAGCCGACGAGGATGGGATTCGAACCCACGCGTGCAGAGCACATTGGATTAGCAGTCCAACGCCTTAACCACTCGGCCACCTCGTCTTGATGCTGTTCAAAATCTGTAATCATAACAAACAAACCTGAGTGACATATTATGCGTCGCAGAAGTTAGCAACACAAAGAAAAGTGACTTGGATGTTTGCTGTGTCAACTCGAGTTTGAAAGCTTTGCATCAAATGCTATCAAAACAAAAAGATTACTCCAGATAATCTAAACTTAATTTAATGAGAATTTCGCACTGACAAGCAAATTTATAATTGTGATACAATTTAGTCTCAAATCGAGAAGTTTTTACTGAATTTCCAAGATCAATTCGTAATTTGAAAGTGAAGCTGAATAAGTTTTATCAATGTCCGGGCAAGATATCAAGTTTTATTTCTGTTCTTAGTTTTCTTTCTCTTCAATGAGAAATTGTAGGATGTCGGTTTAAAGTACTGACAGTAATTTTGCTCTTTAATAAAAAGTCTTAAATGCAAATTGTGATGATTGAGAATTATTAAACATGATTGTTTGATTGTGCAAAAACAAGAATGCTTAAAGATGAAAATTACACACAGTACGGTTATAAACAGAGAAGTTTAAAGTATATTATTTGATTTAAACAATGACGCGATGCTTTTTTCATATATAAAAAAAGGCAACAATTTATGCAATTTTGTGCGACGAGGTGGCCGAGTGGTTAAGGCGTTGGACTGCTAATCCAATGTGCTCTGCACGCGTGGGTTCGAGTCCCATCCTCGTCGATAATATTTTTTTTGTTTTGTTTTTTAATTTTACAGTTTTTCTAAAAGAAAATTTTGTTATCAATGAAAATAATGTGCATATAGCATATAATTTATACGCTTGTTTAAAATAAGTTTACGCCGTAACCATTTGACCGCATCGTTGCACAGAATTACATAAATTTTTGTCATTTTTTATTTAGGAAAAAAATATCGCGTCATTGTTTGGAACAAATATTTTAAATTGAATATCTCTTTTTACCCGAACTGTATATATTTTTCATCTTGTCGCACTCATTTTTTCCTCGTTTCACTGAAATGATTATTATCATTCAACAAATTTCTCTATTAAAATAATTGTAAAATTTAGATAAAAAAAAACATCGACGAGGATGGGACTCGAACCCACGCGTGCAGAGCACATTGGATTAGCAGTCCAACGCCTTAACCACTCGGCCACCTCGTCTTGTTACAAACTCGTCATCCAAGCAAAAAAAAAATTCGCCAAAATTTACTCCGATGTTTTGTTTGCATTTCAATTTTGTCTGACAGAATAAACAATGACACACGTCAAGCCTTCAGCATGTTTTCATAATGATACACCGGTATTATCTCAGAAATAATGCATCCTTCGTGTCCCGAAAAAGCATGACACGATATTGCTCACATGCATGTCATAACTTAATCGATTCCCCTCGAGGCTCTACTTTTTATTGCGCATTATATTCCAAAAGTTAAGAACAACAATTCATTATAATAATTGGTTCAGGTCTTTACTGTCTGGAAGTCGATAAATATTGTTTAAACATCATCTTGTTAATCGACCGAGTAATTGGCAGGAGGGCAATAAGTATTTCATGACACTTTCGAAATATTTGCAAATGCTGATTTAAATAAATAAAATTTATATTTCGCAGCTTGCCAATGATAGAAGCTGGAAGATACTAAGTTAAGGACAAATCTGGTTCATTTATTCAAACTAATCTTAACAGGCATCAAACAACAGTGCTGATTAAACATTGTACCGGCAATGTATGTTCTCACGTTGTGTTTCCTCGTTTGAATATCATGAATAATAGAGTCTTGTTCGATATTATATAATATTTTTATTCTTCATCCGCATTCAATGATCAGCCTAACGGTTATTCCGGACTTTTGTAAGGCCACATCATATAACCATTTTCGGAAAATTTACTATTCGATTAATTAATTACAATCAATGCTATAGACAGAGAAACCTTAATTAATTCCTCATTGCGGAATAAGGAAACCTTTGGAATAAATTTGAAAATACATTTTAATAAGTTTAAACAAGATAAATCACTGCTTGTTTGCTTCTTAAAAGTTGAACAAAAGTTTTCTATGTGGTAACAAAACTTCCGTTCTCATTTTTGCAATTTATTCAATGAGAAATGTGTGATAAATTAGAAATGATCTAGGGAAGATATATATATTTAAAAAAAATAATAATTTGACGAGGGTTTCAGTCCAAAAGAGCAATAAAAAGCCGACGAGGATGGGACTCGAACCCACGCGTGCAGAGCACATTGGATTAGCAGTCCAACGCCTTAACCACTCGGCCACCTCGTCTTAAAACTATGTATTATTTTTGCATTATAAAAAGTCCAATGATAACAATATTATCTCAAATGTACAGCATTGCGTTTACTATTTGTTTATCTCTTAAAACATACTGATACAGCTGAATTACCTCGACTTCTATTTAACGAACAAAGTTGGTACTCAGCAGAACAACATGCATAAATTAATTTCTAATCAATATTTTTTTTTTTTATTAATGATTACAGATCAGAATCCATCTACACGATACGTCGTAGCACAACAGTTCCTTGGTGGCGAAGGATATGGATGCGTTGCTTTGGAGTTGTTACAGAGGAACCTCGAATGAGGACAATAATTCCAAATCATCTGATTCCGCAAAAGACACCTCCCAAAAAGCACCCTAATGGGGTGAAAGATAACAGGTTGTTATTATTATCGATCAATTCAATTTCAAATTCTATTTATTTAAATTGAATTCAAAAGAAATTAAAACTTGAAAGAGGACACGTTTTTAATCAGTCTTTGCAACAATCTTTTCAGAGTGCGCACAACCAAATATACAATACTGACCTTCCTGCCTCGGAACTTGATGGAACAGTTTCACCGGGTGGCGAACCTCTACTTTATTTTCATAGTTTTATTAAACTGGGTACCGGCTATCAACGCGTTCGGCAAAGAGATCGCGATGGTTCCTGTTATCTTTGTACTCGGTGTGACTGCCCTGAAAGATTTCTTCGAAGACAGAAGACGATTCGCGAACGATCGACGGATCAATAATTCGACTTGTCGTGTGTACATCAGGTGAGTCAGACTGTCAATGAGCAATATTTATTCACTTACTTTACCAGCGAGGATGTTAAGCCTAGATTCAAGATCGAGTTGCTTACAATCAGTCTGAAACGAGGTTGAGGAGGAATCAAGGCCAATATCACACATCATTTAATCATCGTTGTTGCTTCTCTTTCATTTACTCATTATGCGAGTGCCCTTAGGCATCTCTCAATTATTACAATTTCATTGACTCAATAAACAAAGTCTTTTTTATTTGTGCAACATTCTTTCTACTCAGTTGTTACAGTTTGTTCTTATATCCCGTTTGGTTTTCGATAAAATTTTGCAATATCATTACAATTGTGCATTTCACTTGCGCTTCTTGAATCATGCAACGTGTGACGTAGGTTCAGCAATGTTTTTACTTTTTTGTTGCATTATTGAAGATTCATCGGGTGGTCAATAAAATATATTTTTTTTTTTTTTCAAAGGTTTCAGCCGAACTGGATCGATAATTCCAATCTGATTCGTCCCTCCATTGAACAGAATGCTCCATCCATCAATGTTGGGGAAAAGAATATATATCTTAGGTGAAATGATTGCTAGTTCAATGAAAACAGTTATCACGATATCGTTCGTTCGCTGATAGCAAGTTGCTTACAATATATCATACCGCTTGACAACAGAGCTATAGGTCATTTATAATGTAACTTATTCGTGTCAAATGACAATCGATGTGTGTCATAATTTAGAACTGAGAAAATTTCGCTTTTATTACACCTACCTCACTTCTTTTATTCAACAGAACATGAAAAATAAATAAACAAATTGAATGAACGAATAAACATGGAAAGAAAAACTTTTTTTTAATCACAACTCAAATTGAATGAATTGTTTCAGTGACGGTGACAGATACAAGAGAGTCGCTTGGAAGGACATAAAGGTCGGCGACCTGATTCATCTATCGAACAACGAATTGGTTCCGGCTGACGTTCTCTTGTTGAGAAGCAGCGACCCTCAAGGTTTTGCCTATCTGGACACCTGCAACTTGGACGGCGAGACCAACCTAAAGCAACGTCAAGTGATACGAGGTTTCCTTGATCTGCAGAACAATTTCCAACCGTCCAAGTTTCGCTCTGTTCTCGAAGTTGATCGGCCTAGCACAAAAATTTATAGGTAATTATAGAAACGGATTGAGCCCCGCAACTGGCAAGGATCTATCCTTGATTGAACAATTGATGAGTTATATTTTTAATCTTCGTAGATTCCATGGTGCAGTGATTCACCCGAGTGGAGTTCGAGTACCTGTTTCAACTGAGAATCTTCTGCTCAGGGAATGCCTTTTGAAGAACACAGATTTTGTAGAGGGTATAGTAGTGTACGCTGGTCATGAGACAAAAGCGATGCTCAATAATGGGGGGCCTAGATATAAGGTAAAAATTGATAAAAATCGTTCAAACAAATAAACAAATGAATGTTAAGTTTTAATCTCGTTTGTTTATTTTTTTAGCGGTCACGGTTGGAGAAGCAAATGAACGTGGATGTAATTTGGTGTGTGATTATTTTGGTGATACTTTGTGTGGTTGGAGCAACAGGTTGTCGACTGTGGCTATCTGTCTACGCGTCAAGTGCAGGCTATATCACTGGATCGATACCGTTTCTATACGGCATTCAAGATCCGGGTTACGAGAGCATGCTGGCCTTTTGGATGTTCATTGTTATTTTTCAAATTATGATTCCGTTAAGTTTGTATGTTACTATAGAGATGACCAAAATTGGTCAGGTGTATCATATAGGTCACGACCCTGCTCTCAACGATCTGGAATCAGGTCGAAAAGCAGAGTGTCGGGCACTGAACATCACCGAGGAGCTTGGACAAGTAATTTTGTTTATAATAAAAAATTTGTTTAAATAAAAAATGTTTGATCTTTTATTTTTGATTTTTGATTCGCAGATACAGTACGTGTTTTCTGATAAAACGGGTACTTTGACTGAAAACAAGATGCTCTTCAGAAGGTGTGTCGTCGGGGATCAAGATTACGAACATTTGGGGGAGGGTGAAAAGTTGATTCCCTGTTCGAGATTGAAGGAAGATTTGTTGATAGGTTCTTACAGACACCGGTTGCAAGAATTTCTGATTTCGTTGGCTATTTGTAATACGGTTGTAGTGAACACACACCCGCACCGAGACATTATGAGTGCTAGCGGTGTTGTTGAAAAAATAACGAAAATGGAAAGATTCATCAAGTATGTTTGTATTCTACTACTTCGATGTAAATTCATCATCCGAAGAAAATTATGAACCATTATTATTTGTTGTAGAAAACATTCCCCACTCGGTTTCTACAATAACCGAATACAAGACGAATCACCGAGCGTGGAAGCCGGGACTCGATCGCGCACCGAGAACGGCGACCCAATCTTTGAAGCCGAGAGCCCTGACGAATTGGCTCTTGTTAAAGCAGCTAAAATTTACAACGTCAGTCTTATCAAACGTACACCGAAAAGTGCCATTGTTTTAATACCAAACAAACAGACCTTAACTTTTGAAGTTCTAAAAGTATGTACCAATTATTTAAAATACGTTATTGATATCAATTTAATTTTGATGAGACTGTTCATTCTATTGAAACATGACATTGTGATTACAGGTTTTACCTTTTGATGCGAATCGTAAATGCATGTCGGTGATAGTCCGACATCCAATTTCCGGCAAAATTATTTTGTATAGCAAAGGCGCGGACACGACAATCATGCCTTCTCTATCATTAGACACGGAGGACGAACTGCCAACTTCAAGAGCAAAAATACGACAGTCCTTGCAAACCTACGCCCGTCAGGGGTTGCGCACCCTGGTCATGGCGAAGCGCACCCTTGACGTACAGGAATACGAGACGTGGCGGAAGAAGCTCGAAGAAGCCGAAGCGGTAACCGACAATAGGGAGCGACGTATTCAAGACTCTTACGCGAGCTTGGAAAAACATTTGACTCTGCTTGGTGCGACTGGCGTCGAGGATAAGTTACAAGTTGGAGTACCCGAGGCTATGAGTGCACTTGTTTCCGCGGGAATTGTCATCTGGGTTTTAACAGGTGCTTATTTAAAAGAAAAATCTTTGTCTCAGTGGAAGAAAATATTAAACAAATAAAGACGTTAATTCTGACTGCTATATGTTTGATTCTGATTGACTGATATGTAATCAAACGTTATTTCAAATAAACCTCATCAAATCAATTTTCTATCAACAATCTGGACTCTTGATTTCAAACACTGATCGATATTTGTAACTGTTTGTTTAGGTGATAAACCAGAAACCGCTGTGAATATAGCCTATGCATCAGGGCTATTTTCACCTTCGATGCAATTACTGGACCTGCAAGCGAAATCCAAGTCCGTGGCTGAAACACTCATTCATAATCATTTGGAAGCCATTCAGCGTGAAAGCATCTTGAACGCGAGCAATCAAGAACAGCCTGAGTACAACAATCACGTAGTTACGTCCAACTCCGGTGACTTGTTGATTGATTTCGGCCCTGCTGCCTCACGCAATCATGATCAGTCGAACGATCGAGATGATCATTTCATAAAACAGCGAGCTCTGATCGTAGACGGAAAGACGTTAACTTTTATACTTGATCCCAAGTCCGGCCTAACAGCTCCGTTTTTGGAGCTCACGAGAATTTGCTGCAGTGTTTTAGCATGTCGAGCAACCCCTCTCCAGAAAGTGAGCATAATTTATTATTTATATGATAATTGTATATATATATTTAACAACTTGAACCTTTGATTTGTAGGCCTACATAGTAAGAGTTGTGAAGGAAAAATTGAAGATGAGAACATTGGCAATTGGAGACGGGGCAAACGATGTAAGCATGATTCGAACGGCAGACGTGGGTGTCGGGGTGGCAGGACGCGAAGGTACCCAAGCAGTGATGGCATCCGACTTTGTCATAGGAAAGTTTCCTATGCTCGTACCGCTGTTGCTGCATCACGGCCACTGGTGCTACGACCGACTCTCCAAAATGATTTTGTATTTTTTTTACAAGAACGCCACTTTCGTCTTCCTAACGTTTTTGTATCAGGTACGGGAAATGTTTCATCAAAGTCTGTTTAGAAACAGTTTTGAAAAAAATTCTTTAGATCGTTATTGTTTAACTTTTTTGGAATTTCTTTTCTTACAGTTTTATTGCGGATTTTCTGGAGCAGTAATGTTTGACCAGATATACTTGATGCTTTATAATTTATTTTTCACGTCACTGCCACCTTTGGCACTTGGCATTTATGATAGGATAGCACCAGCCAGTATTCTTCTCGAAACACCAAAGCTTTATGAAAGAGGACGTCTTGCTTTGGCTTACCAGCCTCATTATTTCTGGGTAACCATAGCGGACGCCCTCTATCAAAGTGTCGTTATATTTCTCGTCACGACAGCTGTTAGTATATTTTTTATTTAAATAAAATTATCTTTCATTCTGTTCTATTGGTTTTTTTGTTGTTTTAGCAACACAATTTTTTCGTATGATTTGCAAAAATAGTCGTTACAAATGAATTGAAAGGACTCGTTAATCAAAGCTCTGATCATTTTTTAGGCTTACTACGATTCTGATGTTGACATATGGGAATTCGGAACAACGATTATGTCAGCTTGCATAATTGTTATGTTAGCTCATGCACTCATTGAAGCTAAATCTTGGGTATGATTAAATTTTATTTTCTAGTTTAATTGGGAGCCAGAAGATTTTCAGATAATAATGTTTTTCCTTTGTCTTCAGACGATAATTCACGCTGCTGCAATTTTGGCCTCCTTGGGCGGTTTTTTTGGATTTTGCCTTTTCTACAACGCAGTTTGTGTGAATTGTATGGGGTTACTTGGTTCTTTTTGGGTCATAGAAAAAGCTTTCACCAGACATACTTATTGGCTGATTCTAATTCTATCATCCGTTCTTGCATTGATGCCGAGGTAATTTTTTATTTTTCTTTTTAATAAAACAAGTTGATTTTGTCCAAGAAAATAATATTTTGTTTTATCTAGGGTATTGTACAAAACTCTAAAAACAACGTTTGCTCCGGATATGATTTATTTAGCGACAATGGAACGGAAAAATAAAATGCATCGATTGTCTAACCAAAGGCTGACTGAAACAAACGAGACTGAACTCGTTGCTAATTGGTCTCGTTCTACCCAACATGCAACAATCAGGTAACTGGAGAGGGATTAAAAATTAAGTTCTGCCAATGATATAGGACAATTTTTAACATTAAGATAATATCAATTGTTATTAATAATTAGAAATAAAAAAATTGTCTTCTCTAGACCTGGAGATTATGCAACGAAGTCGAACATCCTTACAACAATTGTCTCCTAAAGTTAATTCAAAGCATAAAAATAATGATTAGAAATTAAATAAAGAAACACAATCATGGAATTTAACAGACTCGTGCCATTTTGAATCTAAAAATATATACCAACTGGTTGAAAACTATTTTCTACACTTTCGTTTGTTTATATAAAAGATAATTTTTATTTGAAAAAAAAAAAAATTGTTCCGCACTTGATAGTAACAACTGTTGAACATTTTTGGGTTAAAGATTAAATATTAAAAATTGAAAAATCTACTGGGGTTTCGCATACGCTTGTTATTATCAACTGCAGAGTAATGTGATTTGTACGAGTGGCCTTAATCGTGAACTGGTGTTCGTTGCATTTATCGGCTGTGACTTTTAGGGACCAACATACGCGTTAGTTGGAATTAAATGCAATTCGACGCTTGTAAAGATTTATCATGAACGGCTAATGTTCAAAATTACATGACTGTCTACGAAATGTTATACATATCTGTAAGTCTCCTATTTAAGGATGTCAGAAAAAAGGAAAAAAAAAAAAAATTAAATGCCAGTTTCTTCCAAGACAGGTGAAATGAATGTTGACTGCGAATCACTGCGAGCACTTATTGTCTAATCAAATCACGTCTACCTCAAAATCTATTTTTGAACGTGGAATGTAACCACTGAATTCACATTTGTAAATATCATTCATTTAGAAAAAAACAACTTTTAACAACTGGCAATTTCAATTTCATCTTCCTTAAATATAAGACGTTATTGATTGTTACATCCAATAAAATTGAAAAAAAATTCTTTTACATCAATAAAAAGTATGACGCGTTGGAATTATGATAAGTTCATGAAAAGTATCATTGTTATTAAAATCTCAAGACGTAAAGAAACGAAAAAAAATTATTTTCAGCGGTACTTGTACATAAAATAGTTATAAATTTATGGAATCTTTTTAAAAAGTATTTGCGACTTCAGATTTTAATAATAATTATGATCTTGGAGAGATCTGTAGTTTGTCATTGAACAATGAAAAAATTCGACAAATAAATAATTATTGAATACGTTGTAAAAATGTATTGACAATTATCCAATTTAAATTATATATATATACAATTAAGTTATTGAACGGTACTTAAGAGATGTATGTATAATAATTTATTTTCAATAAAATGTTTATATACTAACGCATCCTGTTTTTTTCATCTGTATAATCTTTCTTTTTTTTGTACATTTGTATTCTTGCAATTTTTATTTGTAACTGAAGTATCTTGTTTAATATGTGATCTAACTTTACTGAGTGTGTTTATTATGTTATGCAATAAATGAGTCAACTAAGTAGTACACGTTTCGTATATAACACGGTTGGCTACTTTTGTGAAAACACTTACCATATCTATTCCATGATAATTCCAAATGTCTACAAAATTTTTCATTTTATTATTTTATTCACAATTAAATCCTCTTGAGCATTCCGAAAAAGTGTGACTTGGCAAAGAACGGTTCTTCTAAACAACTTGGTGATTACAAAACAACAAAGAAGTGTTGAACTGATATTGTTTAAGCCAAAACTTTTATTTCAGTTATTTCAAGTTCAAATGTTTTTTTTTATCTTTCAAATTTTGCAGATTGAATGATAACTCATTAGCCAGCTGAAAATTAAATGGAGCATGAATAAATGAGTTAGAGAAATAATTCATTAGAGAATGAATTTGGTTTGACAGCCAAAAAACCTGTTCTTGACATTGTTTCAGTAGCGCATTGACCAGCGCATAGGGATAACACAAGAGCGACGGCAACGCCACCGCTAAAATTGGCCGCAGACGGCTGTTCGCCGTTGTGTTCTCTCGCTCTGGCAGTGCACTCTTTTCTATCAAGCTGTGGTGAAGCGTCGCGTGGTGCTGAAATCAGACATCCGCCACTCCGATTGTTGTGCCCACCCACAAAGTCTTTTTGTCACAGTTGCTAATTGTTGTGGTAAAAAAAAAAAGAAAAAGAAGAAAGAAACCCATCTGGGTTTAATCGAAATTGCAATCTCACAGGATGTCAAATCAGCTCAGGATTTCGAGCGAATTAACAAAAGTCAGCGCTAAAAATGCAACGTAAGTGAGCGCGCTTTGTCTGGGAGAATGTAAATGAGCATCGAGCAGTGAATTGTCATGCAATGTCAACAGTGAAAAAATCTTTGCCAATGGTTCCTGTCAGCTGTCGAGTTGAGAGAAATTAAGTTCCTTGACGGGCAATCTGGTAGGACGCAGGACAAGTATTTGTATATTATTCGTACCACTGCTCGGTGCACGTGCGTGCGCGCGCATGCGAAATCGTGCAGTCAAATTGGAGCTCCTCTCGCACTAACGTTATTATTTTTTTTAATAGCATTTTGGCGCGGTTGTGATCCAAAAGCCAAGAAAGTGTTTTTTCTTCATAGTTAAAATATTTTTACTTACAAAAAAATTAATAATCAATAATTTGGCATTATTTTCTAGTTAAAACAAGTAAACAAAGTTATAAATTAAATGAAATTGTTCAACAAACTTGATGACATTTAATTTGAAATAAAAATATTTTCGGTTTTATGAAAAAATGAGAACACAAAAATTATCTACAAAATGTTGTCGGTTACATGAATAACTTTATTGTTCGATGAAAGAACATTATTTAAACGGTTATCATCGTTCGAGATGATGTTAGTGCTTGTTTAAACCATCATAGCTGTTGCAAAAAGGAACTAAGAAAAAAAACTAAAAATAAGATAGTGATTCACATAATGTAACTGAGTTTTATTTACTCATCATGAACCAACTTTTGTCAGACCAGTGATTTAAATGTATCACGCAATTTTGAACCGCTAATTTGCAATGTTAAATTATTTCGTACCATTTTCTCTTAGCTCGTACGATGTTATATCATAGTAAAAATAACTTTGGATGTTAACATATCAAACACGATTGATAAGTGGAATACATCACATTTAATGCGTTACAGCAAATTTTCAAATAATTTTGACAGAATGTGATTCGAAAAAAATAAATCAAAGGTCTTTTGCTCAAACCTTGGAGAAACACTTTAAATTATAAATTTCACTATTTTGTCAACAAAAAATTTCTTCCTCATGATACAACAAATTCAATTTTGCTATAAATTTCTGTTATTATTTTAACTGTTTATGAAAATCGATTAGAAAAATGAGATCGCAGAATAAAATACCGTTGACGATCAAACAGATAATACTTATTTCAGTTGAGTGTATTTAAAAGTACGTTATTTTGCACAAAAAAAAAATTCAACGAAATTGCATTTGCTAATTTAACGAAAAAACATTATTGATGAATGAAATGTTGTCAACTAAACTCTAGTGTTTGGAAAAAAAAGTTTCTTTTTTTCTGTTTTCAGGTGTTCAGTCTGGTGCAACATATGATAAAAGTGACATCCTGGTAACGAACGGCAGACAAATTGCAAACATCTTTTGTTTGTCCTTGAAGTGACACGGAAGCACTCGGAGAAGGCAAAACCAAGAGACACCTATACAATTAAAGTCTCAATATTTTCCTCGTCAATTAAACTGCCACTAGTTATTGTTGCGTGACTGCACTTAATAATCATTTCTTCAATTCCATTTCTTATTGATGGATGATGATAAAATGGTCCCACGTGAGGCTCAGATGGCCCATCGCAATGACGCAACCATCAACCAGAGAACACACCTTGCAACGTGATTGTTCGCAATTGCAATGATCCTTCTTATCGTTAACTCGTGCTTTTTACTTCTACGAACTTTGTAAACTTTAAATTTTTTTTGTACAAAATGACGGTGACATACACACGTGAGGTCGCAACCTGCAGGTGGTTGGGTTGTTTCCTCAAATTATTGTTAAGGTAAATCTGAGTTTAAAACAATGAGATGAAATTAATTAAACTATTGTATTGGCTCAAAAATGAATATAAAAATTGAATGTTAACTGTTCCAGGTGGCGAGCAAGTATTTATAAACTAGTCTGGATCGACTTAGCGTTATTTCTAGCAATTTATTATTCTTTATCGCTATTGTATCGGATGATATTGGATCCTGATCAGAAAAAAACGTTCGAGAAAGTGGTGGATTATTGTCAAGAACACAGCAGTCAAATACCACTTTCCTTTGTACTTGGATTTTATGTAACTATAGTTATGACGAGGTGGTGGAATCAGTATACTGCCATTCCTTGGCCCGATTCTATAGCCGTGTTTGTATCAGCGACTATCCACGGTAACGATGAACGAGGGAGAGTTATGCGCCGAACAATCATGAGGTAGTTTAAAACTTGTAAACTACAAACTTTTACAACAAAACTTACAAATGCACTTTCTCCGGTCTATTCAAAGGTTTCGTCGTGTTACTATCTAATTTTGTTTAACCCTTAAAATACGAACTTTGCGATTAACAATTTATAAAAATATCTGATCAATTTATTTTAAAATCTCATAGGAATATCGTTATAAATTTTGCAACGAGTGAGTAGCAATTGATAAAAAAATGTTTTCAAGTTATATGTAATTTTAGTAATGATAGAACACAATAGGTTCCGTTCTTAAAAGATTAAACAAAAACTTGAATTAAAATTATAAAATCACATTTTGATGTATAATATCAGAAATTAATACTTTTCACGGACAAATATTGATTTTATGAATTATTGGATAAATTCTATGATAAATCAATGAACAGTCGTTTCGGTTTCTGCGATGTAATATAGTGTCTTTTGACAATTGAAATCTATTCTAGGCGAAGAATAAAAGAGCGTGTTTCCTAGAAGATAATTAAAATTCTGCTCAGGGTTAGGAATGAGAACGTTGAGGAGCTGCGTGGCATGAAACATTTATTAACTTACATAAAAAGGTGCCGATAAATTGTAAAAAAAAAGAATTACCGCGTGGAATCGTTTATCGCGGCGATGATTTCAATTAACGGTAGTGTTGTATTTGTCGATCAAATTGTAAATGACATCAAAAGCAAGCAAACGCGTGATACATTCCATTAGGAATGCACAAAGATATCTATATTTGTTCGATAAAAGCGTTGATGCAAATATTAGCTTGTCGCTTGGTTCAAGAAGTTTGAAGAAGTCTCCTCTGTGATTTAAAATTGTGATTTTCTTTTTCCAGGTACATCTGCTTCTGTCTGACTCTCGTGCTGTCAGACGTTTCTCCTCGCGTGAAGAAGAGATTTCCGACTTGGGATCATTTCGTTGAAGCTGGTCTTTTATTAGAAAACGAATTGCATATAATAGACTCATTGCACCAAAAGTCTCCCAAGCTGAGCAAGCACTGGCTCCCGATTGTGTGGGCAGCCAGCATCGTAACTCGGGCTCGCAAGGAAGGCAGAATACGCGACGACTTTGCGGTGAAAACACTGATCGACGAGCTGAACAAATTCCGCGGCAATTGCGGCAACTTAATTACCTACGATACTATTAGCATACCCCTCGTGTACACGCAAGTTGTGACCATTGCGACCTATACTTATTTCATTACGAATGTCATGGGGAGACAATGGGTGCAGTCCAAATCCACCGCCAACATTGATCTGTATTTCCCTGTTTTTACTACACTTGAGTTTTTCTTTTATATGGGTTGGCTCAAAGTAGCTGAAACATTAATCAACCCCTTTGGCGAAGACGATGATGACTTTGAAGTCAACTGGATCATCGACAGGAATCTTCAAGTAAAAATGAAAAATAAACTTTTAATTTTAATCGTGACACTAGAAAAACTGAGGCAGTTATTTGAATATTCTTTATTAAAAATTTGTTGCTCTCAATGTTTGCACTTTAAGAAAGTATTTGTGAATTAATATGTCTGCTATTTTAATTTCAGTATAAGAATTTTCATTTTAAAATAACTGCCTCTCATTATTCTAGCAAATCTAAGACCAGTCGTTCTCATGTTAAATGAGTTTGAGGACTAATGTTGTTTGATCTTCTTAGGTTGGATATCTGATTGTTGATGAGATGCATCATGAACATCCAGAACTAATCCGAGACCAGTATTGGGACGAGGTGTTTCCCAAAGAATTGCCCCACACAGCAGCATCAGAACCATTCCGAGAAGAACATCCAGAACCATCGACTGCAAATATCCAACTTTCGGCGGCGCAGCAAGAAATTCAGCCATCGTCGGTGCGAATCGAGGATATGGCTCCAGAATACGGCACCAAGTTCAGGTCGGACATCGCCGACGATGCGATGTCTGGCATTCATTTTAGCGTTGGAGGAAAGCTGTCTAGGTAATATACATGATATGAAATTGTAATCAAATTAAAGCTATCAAGTTAATGGCTTATTGAAACAAAAGCGACGTTATCTATACTCCGATCTAAATTACTGGATGGCAAGAAACGTTTCCTCGTAAAACTGCGACCTTGTGCACCGTTTGTCGTTTTATAGTCACGCACAGAGACGTTTGTTTTCTGATGACTTTTTTGTATCACGTAATCAATATTAGAATGCATTATTTTCAAAAGGGAGAAAATTCTGGTTGGACGAAATTAGGTCGATGGGTTATGAGAAAACGTTTTCAACGAATGAAGGATGCGACTTCATTAGACTCATCAGATTCAATATTACTTTTTCAGGAGTGCAAGTCGCGTGAGCAACAGAGAAAGAACTATTAGTGAGAGTTCTGTCGCTAGCAATCACGGTGGGTCATTGTCAAGGATCAACAGCGCGGCGAGCGTGTTGAAAAAAATATTCAACAAGGAAGATCGACTCGATGGAACCAAGACACCTGCAAAGATGTCGAACTCCGCCTCTCAGATATCTCTTCAGAGACAAAATCCAGGTATAATTTTGTCTCATTTCCTATTTGCTGATTAAATAAGGTTTTGGTATAAAATTTAATAAATGTCTAATGTCATTGAATTTTTGGTTTCAGGTTCGATGCGAATCGGAGTTATAGAAGAAGTCGATGAACAGATGACTTTGACCTCCATGCGGAACAATGATCCGCGTCCCCCTGTGCAAAGTATATTCCCTCAAGGTCCTCCGCCACCGAGTGCTCCTGTGAACGTGCCGAAGACGCAAAATTCTCGACATGTATTTTCCGTCAGTGCACCAGTACAAGACGTATTCATTCCAAGTAGCAGCTTGGGTTTGAGCAATGTTCCCAGAAACAACTCGAATATATTTAATTCCAAGTTCAACACTTCAGAAACTGGCATCAATTTTGTCGACAATGATGACGATAACGAATCATTGGGTAAGGTTTTGCAATTTTGTTCTGTATACTTGTGAAAATTACAATTCATCATGAAATGGTAATTTACTTTGTAAGTAAATGATCTGGGAAATAATAATCATATATTTTTTTACGATAGGTAATCGAAGTTTACGTCGTGGGTCTTCCGATTCTAATCTCGACGACGATGACGAGTTCACAAAACTTAAAGTGGAACGCGAAAAACAACGAATGGAAAAAGCCATAGAGAAGATAGCTCGTAGTGTTAGTATGACGAGGCGAATTTCCGGTAACGATCCGGAAACGATAAACCTTGTTGAACTTTTGGATGAGACTACGAAAACAGAACAGTCTGAAAACAACGAATGTTAAATGAGTAAATGATCTGAAAGTAAGTTCTGAATTAAGTCCAAGCGTCAGAACGATTATATTGATCAGGATTATGATTTTTATTTGTTAGATTGGTTCTTAATGAAAATGAGGAATTTAATTAACTTAATTATTTTAGTTCGAATTTTATTTCGGAATTTAGTTAGTCGATTTGATGTTAAGATTTTGTCTAAATTTAATCAAGAATTTCGTATTATTTATTTTTCTTGTATTTTTTTGACTGCTGTCATATAACAGCTTGTCTTATATTATTGCTATTATTAAAATCGTTTTGTACACTTTAATTTAATTCAGTCGTCTTGATAAACATAACGCCTTTTGAAACATATTTTTTTGTTTGTTTTTTTTTTTTTTTGAAAAATTAGAACTCATTCGTAGGATTATAATTTTATGGTTCATTCCTACTATTTAAACATAATTGAAATGTCTATTTTCGGAATCATTTGTATTTATGTTGAGAATCAAGAAAATTGCATTTATTCTATCGCAATATGTTATCAAGAATACCACAAAACATTGATCACAATTTTTTATACAATTTTTATGTTTATGAAATTGTAAACAAAAAAGGAAATTATGTAAATTTTTCATTGCACCATTATTTTTGTAATAATAATTTTCTTATTAAAGCTACACTTTTAAAAATACAAGCTAAATTAAACTGTGAGTTTTTATAATTAAACTATGAGAATGTTAATATTTAATAGGAATGACTGATTCTATAGAAGATTTAACTGTAAAACTTTACGGTAAAATAGCAAAATTATTTTTCTATTAAGAAGACGCTATTTCTGTTTGCTTGAATCAGTCATTGATAAACAATTGACAGTTTACAGCGTTACAAATTAATAGTTTCATTGAACGTTAGTTTTCAAATCTAGTTAAGTAGTAAAATCTCATATAACATTATTATACAATAATATTAATGAAGATTTTGGTTCTGTCAATTCAGACCAAACGTGTTACAAGTAGTTGAATTTGTCATGGCCTAACGCAATAACTAAAAAAACAGCCTGATGATTCATCAGCACGCACGTAATTATTATTTGAGGACATCTAGACTTTAGACGAATCATTTGCTTTTCGCAATGATTTATTCAAAGTTTAAACTAATACGGACGATAAGAGATAGTGTCATAAATTTTCCTTCCGTCTGATAACTTCATTCTAGATATTCCAATCGCGCACACTTTTGAATTCAATAATATCATTAAAAAATATTAACAATCTAATTATTGTAATTAATTCATTTGCGATATTTTTTCTAGCTGATTCTGATAATTATGCTGTGATTATACGTCAAACATATCATTTGCAATGAAAGTAGCAATGGTTTTGTTACAAAATGTAAAATAAACTTGAAAAATAATAATCAACTGTATTTTCAAGATCTGAGTACAATTTTGCATGGAGTGTTAGTTTGTTCTGAGAAAAAGAAAGTTTTTATACTGTAAGACTGTTAATCTAATAACGATTAATCTGTATTTTCTAATCCCTGGTATTATGAACGCTTATAAATGTTTGCAAATGTCGCTTGAAAATATTGACAATATCAGAATGAGTAAATCGTACGCAATAGGCGTATTGAAAAAGCTTGATTAAAAATATGAAACGGTTCAAAATGTGACGTAACATTGAAAACCAGATTTATAGAATCAGACAACGTAAATTTATGCTTGAAATGTGTACAGTAGGAAAGAAATCAAGGACAATTAAAATAAGCTTTTTTACAACGCCATTTCGTGCCTTTATAATTTGAGTTTTTTTTCCACAACTGTAATATGATTTCATTTCATTTTTATTGTAACATTAATTTTTGCTGCTTGATAAAAATGATTTGCAAATGAATTGACAAAGTTCTTAAAATAGTACAGCACGCGAGTGTTATACTGTTCTTAATACTGTGTATATAAAATATTTTCTTATATAATAGTTTATTATTCAAACACTTATTTCACAAACATCAAATCAGGTTACAAATCGGAATTAAACAATTTGTTAATGTTTTATCATGAAACTGTGACCTGAAGCAGGATTTATAAAAAAAATTGTTTATAAAAACAAGATTCGATGTTTCACCCTTAGTTATAGTTATAATGTTACTTTATATTGCGACAGTATTATGATCAAAAATCAAATAGCTAATTCAACATCGAATAAATAATTAATAGGATTGAAGAAAACAATTGTTTCCATAAGGTCTTTCAAAATGTTGTAGGATACTACTTTTACTCGAGCAAAAATTGCCGCCGAAAGTATTTTTACATGTGATATTAAATTTTTAACCGATTCCAGTGGATCTCAAACAAGTGAGCCTAACAAGATAATTTGGAATCGATCAAAAATAACTGTTGATTAAGACATTGTTACATTGATTTTAATTTTATCTACGGTCACAGCTATTACAAACGCAACATTTGAACTGTAAACATTTTATACCCAAATAAAGAAATAAAAACAGTAACCATTTTGATGTAACAATAATTAAATCTTTTACTTTCTGTAATAACAACAAACATTCGGTTACTTAAATTTTTTTATTAACAATATAATGAAGTAACATTTCGTTAAAACTAATTTCTAATCAGTTACTTGACTTTCAATACTTCAATGAACCTTTCATTATTACAATAATCTTTGTAAGTGTGCCCATATTGTAATTTCAGTTCCGTATACTTTTTTGTAAAAAACATCACATAATCCGGGTGCGATGGATCAACTTCAAAAAAGATACGACCGCCTGGTTTCAAGGCAACCGAAGCATACCTCAACATAGGTTTTATTACTTTCAAACCATCTTTGCCTCCATCCAATGCTCGGATATCTTCAAATCTAACAACAAATAAAATTTTGAATTCAAGATACAAAAGTATTCAAATGACATTAATTTACCTTCAACTTACACTTTCACTTCGGGTTCTAGTTTAAAAATTTGTTTGGTAGGAATATAAGGCGGGTTGCTTATGATAAAGTCAAACTGATTTGCGGAGTTCAGATTGATCTCACCATTATAATTGAGCATTGAGTCTAAACTGATAGTTTCATCTTCTTTCAAAGTTGCATTCAAAACTGTCAGCCTATCCTTAAGTCTCAACTTTTCCGCATTTTCCAGTGCTAAATTACACGCATGGATATTTGTATCAATCGCGATACAATTCACCTGAAACGTTATTCGTTCAAATTTTCGATTCAACTCGTTATATGAAAAACTTAATAAATATGTACCTTTTTGCACGATTTTACAAGCGACAAAGATATCGCTCCTGATCCACAGCCTATCTCCATAATGTCAAGTTTATCTACCTCCGTGGAAGAAATAACTTTCAAAAGAATTTCGACCAAAATTTCTGTTTCAGGTCGAGGTATAAATACAGGAGGGACTAGTTTCAATGTGAGATCTCGAAAATCCCATTCGCCAATAATATATTGCACGGGCATTCTAAAAACGGTTCAACCTTTGTTTTTCTTTTATTCTTCATGACAAAAACTTGATGAATAAAATTTTACCTCAACAGTCGACATTCACATAGTGAATTCAATTTTTCTATCTGTTCACTGCTCAACTTTTTGTCGCTCTGGTTGACCAGTTCCGTTATCTGCAAAATGAAAAGTAAATACACAATCAGTTTAATAAAATAAATAAAACAATCGGGAAAGAATGACAAAGATGAAACTGCTGGTAGTGAACAATAAAAAAAATGTCCTCCGAACCTTGGAAGTTCCAATAATGTGAGCAATGATGTGCTCAATTGATTCAATGGGTTCTGGAATTCCTTCTTTTTCAAATCGCTCGCGCCAGTGTCGCGCTATCTCCCCGACAGTGTCGTTTGCATGTGACAGTGCGCTGGTACCAAACAAGCACACCGGTTTCCATTTTGCTTTATAGGTTAGCTCATTGATCCTGCCACAATTCGTAACAACACCTACACACCTCCGCATACATCTCAGTCCATTCATCATCACTCTTCATCGACCTTTATTTCAACAATTCAACAAAACTGTCGTCGCAAAAAACCTAAACGAGCTTCCTCACCTTTCACACATGATTCTACAGTGTGAAGTCAGTCGCAAAATCGTCTCCGCAAAAAACCTAACTCGGTTCTGCAGCCAACTTCATTACGTTTAATGACAATCAAAACATACGACTGTCACTTGAGTGTACTGAAAATTGCACAACAAGAATCTCAATAGTTGAGATCCCAAGTTTAAAATTTGTTCAAATGACAATGAAAAAACTACCTTCGTCAATAATCCAATCGACAAATTGAAATCTCGCGCCGTGCGTAGGGACGAGGTGAGGTGCATGCGCGTGCGCGTGCTGGGGCGATTGCTCTCTTCGGCTGGTAAGTGCAGTGCTCCTGCCGATCGAGGTTGATTTGGTGTGTGTGCGGTCGCGTTACGTCTGGTGCGTCGCGGCTCCAAGAGAGTACGTTGTCCCGAGGTCGTGACGAGGGGTTTCAACCGCGAGTGTCATCGGCTGCCATGACAGTTGATCGTGTCGTCGTGAGAGCGCCGCTGTAAATCGTCGCCTGTGACAACTAGCCGCCCGGATCGCTCGCTCTTTACGCGCAACCGTGCGATCAACAAGATAAACAAATAAATAATAATAATAAATACAAACAGGAAGAAGAGGAGAGAAAAAAATGTTTGGCGCCGACGCAGTGACCGAGTGTTCAAAATCGGGCCCCAGCTAAACTAACCGGGCGAATTCTTTTTTCCAGAGGTATATAACCGAGACTAGAGCGCCGCGTGATGTGTGTGTTACGTTATTCGTGACGTTTGCCAAGCAGCAGCATACGTCCGGGATACACATTCCGCGCCCTTTTGTCAACCTTGTCACCTCATTCTTTGTTTACATCCGCCTCCTTGTCGGAAACTCACGAATCTGACAGCCCCGTGGTCACACCTTAAATAACACTTTGGATTTTTTATATTTTGTAATTACGATTTAAAGTGACTTTTTTGTTGACGTTGAATCGCGTGGATGGCGTGAGGCAATTAATACGATTGATCTGTTTCGGAGTGTTAACAATGTGAGTCGCTCCGGAAACAAATTATGATATGTGATTATGTTACGAAGAATACTATCAGACAATTGATAGGATAATCTCAAATGCTCCTGAAAGAATTTATTTGTTTTGTGTCTAAATTTGATCACCGATTTGTTTTGTCTGTTGAAACAATCGTGCAAAGTTTGTGTGAACAAATGATGAATTACAAACCTAAAAGTGAAATGATAAATTGTAATTGTTTCGCTTGAGTTTGCAATTTAGTTATGCAACGATTTCAATTGCAAAGTAAAATTTTTGCTCAGTTGTCAACACTCTGAGAACGTTAACGTACAATTCCATTTTGCTGCAGTATCTTTGCGAAGTGCTTTACGAGTGCCGCTCGAGGGTTCTTTAAAAGTGTGTTAGCACTCGTAGTAACGTGACGTACTGAAAAATGTATACACACGGTCAGATAGATGTGTCAAAATAAAGAAAAAAAATGAAAATGTAATCTCACTTTGACTCAATTACTGTCAAACTTAAAGTTCATTTTAAATGAGGTGTAACAGGTTTTCGTAACTAAATATTTCCTTTTAACATTTTTGTTGTAATTGCAAAAATTGTTTATGTAAATAAATAATAATGCTAATAATAAATTAGATAACATTATCACAAAAAAAGGATGATGATAATTAAGTACGAACGAGAATTGTTTATTTTCATTGATAAGATAATTTTAGTTTATTAGTTATTGATAAAAAAATGTAAATAAACATTGAAGCAAGAGATAGCGTGTTAATTACGTTACTGATGAAAAAAACTGGTAGCCCTAAGTATTAATTAATGTTGCCTAATTGTTTTTTGGTGAAGGTGCAAGTTGTACGTGCGTGTGTGAGAGCCTGCGTTCTAATGAACAACTAGGGCTGTTTCAACCTTGGTTATCGAAGGAAGAAGATGTTCAATTTTATGAAGAAGGTCGCGGAAAAAGAAGATAAAGAAAAGCAGAAGCGTGAGAAAAAGGAACGAAAAGATGTAAAAAAACGAGATCGTGGCAGCATGTCTGCTGAGGAGCTCAGACTCGTCGAGGTAAGGACATTACATTGCTCTTCCGTGATTTTTCGTCACCTGCAATTAAGTCTAATCATGGATTCTATTCACTAAAAGAAAACAACAAAATTGGAAAGAATAAAAATGAAAAAAATTAAGTGTTGCATTCATCTTGCGGTCAGACGTTATTTTTACACCAACGGGTCATAAATTTTTTCTTTCTGCTGAGTCGTGCAATTTTGTCATCATGGGACTTTGCTCTTTTACGTTTTTTTTTCACCGGTTCAACAAATGTTGTCTGAATATAATTTAAATTGTTTTTCCAAGCTGACAGATTAAAAAGTTGAACATCGGAATATAAAAATTTCAAATATAAACTTTCAATGAAAAGTTTCATGCAAAATCACACTTTCCCGAGTTTGTTACAAATCGTGTAACTGCACGAGTATTACTCAATGTTTATTATCCTTATAAGAGATAATAATTTGAATTAGAACGAGCCATTGTTCTTGGCTAATTACTTTCTATAAATTTACGATGTAAAATTTAATTAGTTGATTGTTCAGCTCGGTAAATTGTCAAATTGCCTTATAACAAAAATCTCAAGACTAAATTTAATTCATGAGATAGTAAAGAAATGTTGAAATTTGTACGATGAATTAAATTTGAATATGAAATTTAAATCAGTTTGTGGACTTTGAAATCTCGCCTAAAATGGTTCAAACTCAGCAATTTTGTATTTTCACTCCAAACCTCTTAGCGTGTGCCGGTGTTTATCTGTGAATACGTTTTTCATGTAACACATTTATTGTGTCAATCAACGTGCATTTGTCCTCGATCGGCATCGTTTTATATACCGTAGGCGTTGCACAATCATTATATTTTACAGTTTTAATTTACAACAAACATTCGGTTTGGAATTCCACCAGAACAGATAGAGCATCTGTGATAAAAATACCAGCCCCAATTTGAAGAGCACCGTCATAAAGCGCGCGTTTTGCACAGTTGTCCAAAGAAAAGGACAACACACCGAGGGAGCTTTTGAAATTCTATTCATAAAGGCGATTATCGTTTGAATGAAAACAGTTAGCTTTTATATGTGCGTTGCGTGAAAAGTCGTTCGCGTCATTCGGCTTATGAAAACCACGCATTCAAATCTGAATAAAGAATTATAGCATGACAGCTCCCGACGAATGACATACGCGATTGCATGTCCATTACGGGCTTTTGTTACTTTTGTTTTATTTTGTTTGTTAAATTGTTGTAAACGTCGAACCGTTGTTTATAGAAACATTTACTACATTTTGTTTTAAAGATTGTTTTTATACAATTGGTTAAATAGGCTTTTTGATTTTAGGTAAGGAGATCGTTGAAGTTGCGTGGGCGTCGCAAGGAGAAGGAAAAGCTGCCAAGCGGAATAACGGCTGATTACAGTGCGTCGTTTTTCGCACAGCTGGATCGCGATTTATTGGACAACGCGCAAAATCCCACGGGTTCGAATTCGAGCCGCACACCGGTCGAGGGTCTGACCCAGAGCGACTCGTCGGAGGCCTCTCTGACCTCGTTGACGAACGCCGGTAGCAGTAAGGCGCTGCCTCCGCTGCCACCCAAGCCGCCGAAACGTGGAATTCTGAAAGGCCCTAGACTCAACATTAGCAGTATTAATGTGAACGAGGATGGCTCGCTCACGCTGTCCAATGGCCAGGACGGCAATCATCAGGAGGCAAGCAGTCTGTTGGTCAGGAACACGCTACAGAACGAAGTCATAGCTTATCAAAATGTATCCTCAAATCAGCTCTCGAATTACGATGCTGGTAAAGATGATCCTTCCGTTTATAGCGAGGAAGATTATCTTACGCGACGCAGTCCTTCTCACCATTCACAATATCAGCATCACAGGCCTGACTCCAAGTTTCTTCAGGTGGGAATTCATATAGATTGTTTTTGCCTCCCCCGCCCTCCCACAATCATTAATTCCAAACCATTCTTAAACGGCCTTGAACAATTGCATCGAAATTTTTTGTTCGTGTTATTGCAAATGTTCATTCGGTCTATCAAATTGAAATGAATGAACGAATTTTTAATTTTGATGTATACAAAAGATTTTTTTTTTATCAAACTACAATATTTCTAAAAACATTTTTGAAGATTGGCTATATTTCAATTTTTTATCGTAAAAAAAGACGTGAGGAACTATTCATAAACCTTTTCTATTTTCTGACAGCGTTTCATCATCTACACACAAAGAGGCTATTATATGTACAAAAAATTAGACAATGTCATTGGAGAACAACTATTATAGTCATTACCTTTGTCAATCTCCTTAAAATTTTATAAATTGAATGAGTTTCATGTGCAAAAATTGAGCTTGATGAATTATCGTTATCAGCTTGAAATAAAAGACGCGAAAAAAAAATGTTGAATGATAAATAACGGATGCTGCCTTTTTGTGAGTACTGAAATTAGTATCATGATTTATCATCATCCTTCCATCATTATGATTTTCTATCATTGAAGCTTACAATTTGCTAAGAACAACAGCCAAAATTACTATCGCATCAATCTCGGCACGGGGTTTCTCAACCAATCCTATTTATAACAATTCTTAAAAATGTCGAGCACCGCTCGTCTATTTTCACTGTCACCTTTGCCTCATTCCTTTCATCCCGACACACGAGTCAATTGAAAGTGCATGCTCTCGCGAGGTTCAACCAGATAAGGCTGCCAACGATGCAGGAGAAGATTGTCACTTGGAGATGACAAATGGGTGACGGAAGTGCGGCCGTTCTGTCAACAGAGATGAAAGATGTTTGTGTTTAACTGTACGCTTATCTGTTATAGGTTGTAACAAGTGCGAGCCCCTCGGCCGACTCATTGACGGACACGACGAACTCGAGCTTTGCCACTCCGCCGTTTAGTCTTTCGCCCGTGGGGGAATCCCAGGGGTTCTCAAGATGGAGGTCGTCGGCCTCTTTCGAGGAGCAGGGCGTGATCGAGTTGGCGCTGCCGGAAATCGTGCCACTGGCACTGCCCGAGCCCAGGGAGTTGAAGATTCAGCGACAACCGCCACCCAGAAATGACTTTGGCTTTTCTTTGCGGCGTGCGGTTATATTGGAACGCGGGCTTAACGGCTCGACGCAAATGAAGCCGGTGATATTCGCAGAACCCGGCGCCACGCTGCAGAACAGCAACGACACCGGCCTTTTACCAGGCGACAGGCTGATCGAGGTCAACGGGATCAATGTCGATGACAAATCGCGCGAGGAGATCATCGATCTCATCAAGGGATCTTCCAGTAGTGTCGTCGTTAAGGTTCTCTACAGTCAATTTGTTATGTTGTTGATCGATCCAATAGTGAATGATTGATTGCGTCAAATTGCCAATGCAATTATAATTGTTGCAAAAATTGCAACGATTGTAATTACATTGTAATTTCTAATTGATGCCGATCGGGAACATTGAGATATGCAATGATAGATAGCGAGTCGAATTAATTGGTAAATAATAAGCGTTCAGAGGTACAACCCGAACCCTGCCAACGCGATGCTGATTATGAATTTGGTTATTAAAGTTAATTAAGTTGGTATTTGCCTTGTGCAATAAACTATTTTATTTTACTTGTCGTTTTTTCTTCTTCTACTTTTCATGATTGGCATGTGCTGAAAAATTAATGACTTGATGTTGGTGAAAGGCACAGAAGTTTGCCTATCACAGGTCGCGTATAGGTCACGTAGTCGAGAGAAATAGCAATGAAAGTTGTGATTCGACCTTTACTTCGTCTCCGAAAAGAAGCTCACGGCTATATCTAATGGCAAAAGCTAGTACAACCTAGTAGTTTACAGCGAATCATAAAAAGTTCAATGGATATAAATTCTTATTTAGAGACCTGCGATCACTCCATTCTTGGATTCCCAATTGCTTTATTTTATACATTGATGTTTTTATTTACAAATTAGAAATGAAATTGAACGAACTAATGCTAAACAGTTGTAGAAAAGTAGTTATTATTTGTCAACGCGTGATTAACAATTTTCTGTTATTTCAGGTGCAACCGGTAGCAGAGTTGTCGGAGCTGTCAAGACGGGTGGTCGGCGATGGCAGTCAGATTGAACTTACGCCGGCTAATATTCGCAGCGGCACGCTTCGTAGATCAGGAAGTTTACGCTTTCATCAAAACACCGTGAGTCTCACGTTTTAAACGCTTCGCTTGTTTTCATTTAAAACTCGTAAATATGTAATCATTATCACGCAATCGAAAGTGGTGATAAAATAATTGCTAATTTTAACTCAAAAAAACTACATAAACTATTCTGGATTTGTTTTTACAAATTTATGAGAATTGTGAATTCTCGTGTAAGATTTTGTCTCGTTTGGAAGAAGAAAGTTATAGGTAGAAAAAAAAACTTGAAAAAATAGATGGACTTTTTATAACGAAATGAATTCGATAACGAGATGAACTCGTTACACATTTTATGCTTTAATTTATTCAAATGAGAAATATTTTTCAGCTTTCTATGTGATTGTTTGATTTGGTTGAATTGATGATTTATTGATTCACATTTTTAAATCCATGAAAGTGATCAGTGAAGAATGAAGAATACAGAGTGGGGATGAATGAAATAATATTGACCCGTGACTGGATGTCGCCTTTTTTATGTTGCTTTGCCCATTTAGCGAAGCCATTCAGCGATACAATACAACGACACACAGGAAGCTGATTACCGACCTCAAACTTCCTACCTCCGTCGCCTCAAGTGGTGCAGCATAGTAATCGTGTAACGGTACATCACGCGTATCATAATGTCTCATCTTTAGTGGTTCAAGAATTTGAGCCTCGTTCGATGGAAAAACTTGAACGGCCGATGTGTACGCCCGGCAAATGATAATGAGGAACCACTTTGTGTTTATCAGCCGAGGAAAGATACCTGGGACAATACTCGTCATTGTTATGAAACAAAATACATTCTATTGGTCTGTTGGATACCGATGAAAAGAACAACTGGGTTAATTGAGTCGGCCTTTAATTGAACGATTATACTGGCTTCTTGTTCGCGCGAATCAAATTATTCTGAAAGAACCGTCGCGCATCTTTGATGGAACACGCGTGATTTCAGGAATTCAAGATATTGAGCGCAATGACCATCTTGGCATCTAAATGCTTCCTCGTTGAAGAGGAGCTGTCCATTTCGCACGACAAGTCAGTGCAGCAAAATGAGTCGGCAGAGAAACGATGAGGCGCGTATTTAAATTATTCCACCGTTTATTTGCGGCATTGAAAATTGCATCGACTCTTGACAATCAACCGTTAGGAAACGCGTCGCGATACACAGTTATGCACAGTTGTGCACCGAGAACATCGCTCTGCTAATATTTCAACTTGCGTTGTACGAGAGCGTTACTGAACCATGAAGCGAAAGTTCTCACCTTGCACATGTAATGGGTTAACGCAACGAACAGAGAAATTCAATCAATGTATTGTAACATCGTTTTATGAGGCTTAATTACCGGCATGTGATTGAGCGGCCCGACTTAAGTAGACTGAAAGATTTTGCATAGTTTGAAATTTAAATTATGCGAAACAATATTATGTCTATGTAGTATGGATGTGCGTTTAGTTCGCACGATGCAAGTTTGATTCGAAACTCATTGTGTATCTCAAATGTCTATTGGACAGATATGTAATTAATGAAACTGTACATGTTTTTTATGCAAAATATCCGGTTAAGTTGATTGGATAGAATGCAAAGTTAAGGTGATAAAGTTTAAACGCTCGTTGGTCTAGTTTTTCTGCGGATCTGGCATCCGCATTAGAAACACGATCAATATACAATTACGAGTCATTGGCACTTTGAATGGTGTGATTTTAGAATGTGTAGCTGGATGTTTAGGTTAACTTTGAGAATTTGGATCTTGTTTAATTCATTATTTCAATTTGATGTGTGATTAACGTTGATTAGATGTAAGATTATTAATTTTAATTTTAATGCTGCATTTTTATTAAAGATATTTTCATAATTTTATAGGCTTCTTAAACACAGTAAAATTTTTATTATTGTAAGTATAAAAAATTGAACATCGTATTTGAGTTGAGGAATGAATGACAATTGTTAATTAAATGTTGTCGGTAAAGTAGTGAATAAACATCATAATAAATACTACCGGCACAGTGGCGCTACTTTATGCGTTACTGTCAGATGATAAATTGATCAACTATAATCACTCACAATGGTTTATTGTTTGAAAATTAGAATTATTATATTATTTTTAAACTGCAATATCATCAAAATCTCGATCAACTGATAAATATTGTTGCAACTGATGACCGATTTTCGTACGTTTTGTTATGAATTTCTCTTCTTTTCCGAAATGATCGACAAAATATACCATTGCTTACTCCACAAATACAGATTAAAAAACTGTAATATATTTTTTTTCTATATGGAATAATTTACGTATTATAATAACTGAATAAGAACTTAATCGAGTATCGCATTAGTAAATCATAACTTAATGGCGAATTTTAAACTTGAGCAAACATTTTCTACTGTTGGGTCCAATGACACTGTACTCTTAATGGTGGAAATATCTACTCCTTTTCTACTTGCTCTAGACGTTGAGGCATGACGGATTAAATGCGCGAAAAAGATCTTCGTATTAACGCCACTTGGCATGAGCGTACCTACCAGGGTAACATTCTTCCAACCTTTCATCGTTTCTCTATCCACAAGTATAACAAAAACATGAGCGTTTGAACAAACAACTGGGGATATTATCAACGATGTGAAAATCAGATACCAAGGCTGAGAGGGCCATTTTGGTATCTTTTCAGCCTTTGTACTTTATTTTGTTTAATACTTTGATGATGACAGATACCGGAAGGAAGGCATAGAAAAATTTAGATTTCCAAGAAATCGGGAATGCATTAATAGCTATTGAATTTAGTTTTTTTTCCACGAAACGTAATCTTTACATTTTGAATTTTTTCTCATAGCGAACAAATTGACTTATCTTATAACCCTCATCACACAACTCGACTTCAGTATTTGGTTTTAATTTCCTTGATTCATGGTCAGCATTCACATTACATCTTGATGCCATGTATGATGCGAAGATCTAATATCTTTTTAGCCAATTTACTCATATCTTCTAAGTAGCCTCTGCCTTTTTAATTTATTAAAGGGGTGTTATCAATATGCATCAATATTCGAATTTCCTGCCGATCCTTGATGAAACATTTTAACGTGAGAAATGCTGCGGCCAATTCGAGATAGTTAATACTATAATAATTCTTTTCTCAATCCGACCAATGACCATAAACCCGCATTTTATTACATATTGCATCCCATCCCGTGAGTAAAGCGTCAGTGAAAATTTTAAAAGCGTAATCAAGTTGTCAAATCGGGGTACTAGGTATTGACCCTATACGATTTCACCAACTTAACTTCTCAATGGAACACTTGGTGGAGTTATCATTTTAGCAATATAATTTCCTTCATTAGAGTCTTGAGACACACAAAAATTGACATTTTTTGGTTGAAATCTTTTATTCTTTCAAGATTAGGAACAAAACCTAAATTATTCAACAAACTCTTCGTCAGCTCTAAAATTTTAAACAGAAGGAGATCTTCACGGCAGGGTTCTTCAATTTTCTAGAACCGTGTAGTACAGTACAAAGATATTCGTACAGTTTATTTCAAAACTTTCTATATTCTTTCATATTTTAACATGATGGCACACAACCTTTATATTTAGTGCAGCCATAGAGCAATTTCTGAATAACAACTTTGTTACTGTTCGACCGTTTTCCATTTTAAAATGTACAGAGTCGAAATGTAAATTATACTTTTAAGTCAAATATGAGGAGATTCTATCTATTCGATTTTAGCACTGTAAAAATATCAGAGACGAACTAATTCTCTACAGGGAAAAATTCTCGAATTACTCTTTTTGTTAGGAGATCATCAATTAACATACCAATTTTCCTACTTCAGATCCTGACATATTTAGTTTCTTCGAGGTATCGATTTGATGAACAGGCACACTAAGTGGTACTTTATAATCGTCAATGCAGTCTAAAATGGTAGAACCAGGATTTAAATTTTCCCACTGAGATTTAAAATCACTTAAGGCGATAAATAAGGATCGATGTTTACGAAAAATGCGATAAGGTCCTGTGCAAAATATAACGATTAACATTGATTTATATAATTTCAAAGAATCGTTGGATGTATTTCGTGTAATATGTAAATCATCATTTTTTGCACAGGACCTTATCACGTTTTTGGAAAACGCCGAACGTGAGCTTGCTCGCGTCTCCAAGTTGCTCAATGATATTCTTCCAACCAAGAATATCTTTGTGATCCGGCAAGCTCTTGATGACTTTAGCAGCAGCTGATAGTGATTGTTCCCTATCGCTTTGTTACTTTCTCCGACCGATTTGACCGCTCTATTTAATTTAGACGGTCAAAAGAATATAGTTTTTTTGGCGGAGGATATTTCTATATAATTTCTTTTAATAGTTCATCAGGTATTCAACTTCTACAAAAATCCTTGTTCCATTGACTTTATCTTCGAACACCTCCAATAGTTCTTCCGATGAACTTTCTTTTGTGTCCGTTTCTGGATTCGGTACGGTCGAAGTATTTGAGTCTCTCAAAGTTGTCAGGTGAGACTTACTCCGATGAGCGATGACATAAGCGACTTCTAGAAGACTGACCTGAGCGACTTATTGAACGCCGGTGAGAGTAACTTCAAGAAGGACTTCGTGAGGGACATCTTGAGCGATACGAAAAATGAACCGCATTAAAACATGAGTGTTGATGTGAGTGATGGCACGAACGATGAACCGAACAACTTTTTTGCCTCGAATATCGGCGTAAATAAACCTTTTCAGGAGAATACGAATAGAAACTTCGGCTTCTCGACTGCGATTCTGAATTCCAATTCACACTTTTCTCTGCAATAACAACTGCTTCAATTATAATCGCAACTATATTTTTATCGTAGATTCCAGGCAATGTTAATGGAACAGATGGTGTTGCTAGGCAGATTCTTCGATGTGTTTTTAAAATTTTTGGTTAGAAGGTTTAGTTGAAGGGTACTACTAATTAATCATAAAACAAGAGAAGCGTATTAGAATGATAATTTTCAATACTTACACATATTGCATATTACGAACATACGGCAGTTACAATTTTTGCATAGAACTAATAATTTAAATATGAACACCGTAGATTATCAGAACCATGATATATTTCCAACTAAACTTTTCTCAAATTTAGTTTTGCAAAAACTAGGAACAAAGAATAATGTTTGAATGGAACATTTGCGGCTATAAGATAATGATCAGAACTTCCAGATTTAGAAAAAGACGAGAGTTGAGGAAACTTTGGCGGTTTAATTTTTTAGTATGTTTGTTCCATCGATCGTCCTTAACAATTGTAATCATTTCGTCAAATATAATCAACTGAAAAAGGGAAAGCAGAAAAGTGAACGAGGGAATTTATTTGAAGTAGAATTCGTATTCATAATAATCAAACATGGGAATTATCAAACGAAATTTCAAGTGGCGGCTGGCCAATTCGTGTGAAACTATTATGAACAGTACAGGAAATTGGTATTACGAAGATAAAAATTTGAAGGGTGAACGAAGAACGGTGATTTTTCAAAGTTGCCATATTATTGGCCTTCTTTTTGCTCTAGCTTTTCAGTCATACGATTGTTACCATATCTGGAGCACAAACAGAGGAGTGAGTCCCACAAAAAATTTTAATTTTGGAAAAGTTATTCAAATTTTTGAATTGAAATCTTGTGATTAATTTTTCAGAGGTTCTTGGACAATCTCTTCGCAATATTCATCATCTTAGTAGCGTTATCTAAGCTAATGACTTTTTCAATCTTTCGAAAAGATGCAATAAAAATAATCCAATTTTGTACAAATCTCTATTGGAAACGGAAGTACGATTCTCGATCTGAAAAATTACTTACGTACGTTGAAAGACAAGGTGTTAATATGTTAGTATTTTACTCGTTCGCAGCTGTTTTTTCAACGATTTTATATATCTCCAGACCAATCGTTGGTAAATAAAATTTGACGTGGGTCAAACACAAAATTTGAAAGATTAATTCATATTTTCATTATTTTGAAGAAAATCTTTTGAAACCTGAACCAGAAAGAATCAGGGAATTGCCGTACAAATTTTATCTTCCAGACGTGATTTACGCATCGCCTCTTTACGAGTTTTTGTATATCTTTCAAGTTAAATGATCAATATATTTATATTCCTACACGCAGAGAAATGTTTTTTAAACAATGATATTTTCTACCTCGAAATTTTACTATAATTCATAACATTCATACTAATCAGAGCCAAAATTCGGCCAGTTAGAGGCGCACGGGACATCGAACGTCTATGATTGGCTGAAGAAAATAGTTCACTATATTGAAAGTAGTGTCAATACAGTGCCCCGCAAATCCGTTATAATTTATAAAAAAAAGTTACAGAACAATAACAAAAAACGTGTTTAGTATGACTTATTTGCTAAACATTATAGCACTTTACTCATATATTTTCTCTCCGTGTATACTTCTAGACAAAAACTTATCATTTCTAAACACTTTTCTTTTATCATCATTTTGCAGGTAATCCTAACTTTACAAGTCTGCGTATTGACATTGTCCTTTGATTTTTGTTTTGTGGCATTTGTCATCCATTCGAATGCCCACTTTAAATTGCTTGGCCACAAAATAGAATCCGTCACGGACACAATTCAAACACAGCATAGCGTGCATGATGACTGTAGTGGTGAAAGACAGTTGGAAAAAATTTTTCTCACACTGAAAAATTATATCAAATATCACAATAAACTGATCGATTTCGTTGAAGTGTTGAAAAATCACTTTTCCATGATACTCCTCACTGAACTTTTTATGCTCAGTATAGCGATTTGTGTTAATGGATACAGGATATTAGTAAATATATTCAAAGTTCCTAAATTTTAACCGTCTCGAGAACAGAATACTTTGACCTTTCTATCTTGCAGACATATCCAGAACTTTTTGGGATTTTATTGAGCATTCCCACAGCAATCGGAGGTATGGCGCAGATCAGCTTACTCATCTACCTCTGCGACATTATTGTCCACAGCAGTAACGATATCGCTCTATCGGCTTACAAAATGCTCTGGTATGAATTGCCGTTCTGTCGACTGGGCAGTCGTATTAGATTACTAGTACAGATGTCAATTATGAGAGCACAGAATCCATGTTATTTTACGGCTGGAAATTTTACTGCGATAAGCATGCAAACATTAATGAATGTAATTTTTTTTTGGTACAAAGATGGATAGATTTTTTTAAAGATATATACACATATATATATGCGTATATATATATATATATATATATATATATTTTTGTCTAACTGGTATATATATACGTATTTATGATGTTTGAGACTTTCAAGGGATAAGTTAGTCTACATCCGCACCAGAACGCGATCCTATAACACCAACGCAAGTTACTACTGTCCCTTTCAACGCCGGCTAGCAGGAGGATCACTCGAACAAGTACTTTTGACGTGCGATAAATACGACGTCCCTCGTCAGGATTTCGTGATGAACCTAAATGAACTCGCCTACTTCACGGTCATATGAACTAGTCATAACAATAGAACTTGGTATTTAGTCAACTTGGCATTTTTACCGTCACTGCTTTGGAAATTTTAACTTTTTTAGGGGGTTTAGAGCGAGAGTGTAAGTCTAGTTCTTGAGATGTGTTGAACGATCTGATCATCTCATTATCCACATAAGACCAATAGCATGACGTCTAGGCTCTTGACTTTATAAATGTCGTATTTTCGAAAAAAAATTCAATGCTGGTGGTCCTCGTGTTATCGGTGCTAGTGGTTACAAGGTACCTTACAAGGTACCATGGTTTTATAATAATCTTAAGCACTTACACATCTTAAATATTACGAATATATGAAAATTACAAATTGCATCTACAATTTGAACAATTAAAATATGGACACCTTAAATGATCAGAATAACGACATATACCCAACTGAACCTTTTTTCAAGTGCAAGTTTGGAAAAAAAAACAAAGAATGATGTTTGCATTGAACATTCACGACTATAAGATAATTATCGCAATGAACTATCAGATTTAGAGAATGACGAGTGTTGAGGAAACTTTTGAGGTTTCATTTTTTATTATATTTGTTTCATCGATCGTACTTAACAACTGTAATCATTTCGTCAAATATAATCATCTGAAAGACAAAAAGCAAAAAAGTGAACGAAGGAACTTTTTTGAAGTGTAATTCGTATTTATGATAATCAAACATGAGAATTACCAGACAAAATTTCCAGTGGCCGCTGGCATATTTGAGTGAAACTATTATGAATAGTACTGGAAATTGGTATTACGAAGATAACAATTTGAATGGTGAACGTAGAACGACGATTTTTCAAAGTTGCCATATTGTTGGCCTTCTTTTTGCTCTAGCTTTTCAGTCATACGATTGTTGCTACATCTGGAGCTCAGATAAAGGAGTGAGTGCCATAAATGATTTTAATTTTTGGAAAATATTGGACTCATTTTTTGAATTAAAATCTTTTAAGTAATTTTTCAGAGGTTCTTGGACAATCTCTTCGCAATATTCATCATTTTAATTGCGTTGACTAAGTTATTAATTTTTACATTTTTTCGACAAGATACAATAAATATGATCAAATTAGGTACAAATCTGTATTGGATACGAAATTGTGATTCTCTATCTGAAAAAATAATTATAAACGCTGAGAGACAAGGCGTCCAAATGTTACTATTGTACTCGTTCGGTGTTATTTCTTCAACTGTCTTGTATATCTCCAGACCGATCATTGGTAAATGAAATTTGGTGTTTCTCAATATGAAATTTGAAAATGTAATCCATTTTGTTACATTATTATTATTGTATTATTTTGAAGAAAATCTTTTAAGACCCGAATCAGAAAGAATCAGAGAACTGCCGTACAAATTTTATCTTCCTGACGTGATCTACGAATCGCCTCTTTACGAGTTTTTGTATATCTTTCAAGTTAAAAATCAACTGATCTATACTTCTATACTTCTAGACGAAAACTTGTCATTTCTAAACACATTTCTTTTTATCATCATTTTACAGGTA